>OW796114.1:9560866-10058251 GCA_941860345.1 Chrysodeixis includens | reverse complement strand
TTTAATTTCACGATATATCAGAAACTATTCATCCGATTTATAAACTGTAAAAGACAAATATTATCTCCATGATATGACCTTTTTTTTAAAGTAAGTTTTAGACGTAAGAATTAATATGGTAGTACTAAAATCATGCTCAGAAAACATGTCTTATTTTTCTTTATCTGTTTAGCCTCATCATGGATTTCCCCTAAAAGATAGATATAGGGCATCACGAACTTTTTTGTAGGTCTATAGGAGCCCTACATTTTCGTAGTACATAGTATTCATATATACTTGAGTATTTCGGCAGCGTACGCTAAAAAAGTGATTTAGCGGTAATTTTTTTCCGACTTACTTGACTAATATCCTTATTTAAAGATAACCGAGAGAAGTAGGGTGATTTCATATAGCCCATGGCAATTCGGAATGATGTAGCTTTCTAACAGTGAAAGAATTTTTAAAATCGGTTCAGTAGTTTTGAAGATTAGCGCCGACAAACATACAAATATACAAACTCACAAACGCTTACCTCTTTATAATATTAGTCTAGATGTCATAGTTTTTTACGTATTTGGGACGAGAATCGAATACTGACCACCCTCCTTCAATAAGTCCGTCGTTCAAATATACATACTGTATAATATTCTTTAGGACTCCGGTGATGGACGATGGTTGTTTGTCGAGCGATTTGTTAGCAAAATAAATTTGTTTATTTTGTTTGAGGTATAGGTAATAGTTTCACATACGTCATCGGAACGATTAAAATCCAACATGCAAAAGGAGACTGAAACGATTACTTACAAGATTGGGCCTGTGTAATGTAATGAGATGAAATTGGTGTCAATTGATAGATTTAAACTTGTGTGTCCCTCCATTGAGAATTTTATAATTTTTAGTAATCTGGGAGCCGAATTATAAGGGGTCCAGTGAAAGTAAGGTTATGTTAAAATCTGTAACTAAAAGCTGATTTCTAAAGTGAAAACATATGTTTTTAATACACTTATGTTTATTATATTTAGTAGACGATGTCAGGAAGTCATAGGTAGGCAATATGTAGGCATGGAGGCCTAAATAAGGATATGTTTTATTTAGTATTATTTCGGTTCGGTTGTGTACAACTACACTAGACAAACATACGGGCGAATACTCTAAAATGATTTTTAGTCAATAAGCAAGCTTAACGCTTAAACTGATCTAACTATCCGACGACAAAAGTCTTTCATCGGCTAACAACCTAAAAAGACGGCACTACCATATTTTTAATTTCTTTTCTCGCTAGTTCCTATACATCACCACATATACATGTCTCCAACATAATGCTATGTACTGACCTAAGAACGGACTCGACAAAGACACGCAGGGCCTTGACGTGGATCCAGGCGCAGAAGCACTCCGAGAAGTTCACCTTCAACCATCTCACCAACGGACCCTATAAAATATTGGGATAAGTAAGATATGTAAGTTTTATCGACAAAAGGATATTTTTGGGTACTTTTTAAGGTTAAGCGATATTTTGTGGGCATAATAAGGGTTAGTTTGGAGGAAAAGAAAATAGAATAAAGGATTGTAAATCGTCATTCCGGTTAGATTTGAGTAGCTTAAACACCTAATGCTATCCATAAACGTTATACATTCTGAATAACAATTACAAGTACTATAGGTTTGTTAAAATTTTACTTAAGTAACAATCATATAATTTAAGAGGAGAGGGAGGTGGCTTACCCCTATTTCTGTCTAGATCCACCAAATGAGATGGATTATTTAAAAAATCTTTTTTTTCGTACTTTTCAAATAACTCTTAGGTAGAGAGGGGGAGATATTTAAGACGACAAACGGGTCTTATTCGCGATATAATTCGATATTTACGCACAAATTTTACTCCTTCAGTACCAAGTCCATCCCAAGGTTGTCTGTAAGAGATCGCTCTTAGCGATAAGACCGCCCATTGTGGCGCCATGTAAGTAACTTTTATGTTTGTCAAATCTGTCTGAATATTCTTTATTGCACACCACATGAGATGTGGTGTGCAATAAAGAATATTCTATCCTTTTACAAGTCGCGAAAGTTTAAAAACATTAAGAGAGGGGAGAGCTAGGAAGGGGTATAGGATAGGAGAAGACTATTAAGTAAATTTAAGAGATGTATAACGGTTTACTTACGCGTATTTATCGGGATAGCGGGACTAGTTTCGGACTCAACCGGAGTCCTTAATCATGAGCTGACGCAGCGGCGGGCGAGCGAGTCGAAGTTCAGTCCAGTTCGACTCGCTCGCCCGCCACCGCCGCATCATTCTTACGAAAGTTATTATATTAAGTATACTGTCAGTTCCAGTAGCTGTATATACTCACGAACTGCTTCTTCTTGTCGGTGACCAGCTTGGTGATCTCGTTCTTGCCGGCGGCGAGGTCCTGCTCGTTGTAATGGAACTCGCGGACGACGAACTTACGCTCGCGGGCGTGCAACTTGAACTCCTCCACGACCTAGGGGGGAAATAGGATAAATAATTAATTACTTTTTGATGAAAAAATGTTAAGAAAAACAAAATAACAATGACACAAAAATTTATCCTGGGTGGGAATCGAACCCACGACCTCTGGTATAGCAGTCAGGGCCACTAACCACTAGACCAACATACCTATATTTTATGAACCGTTCCTATCTATTTGGATGAACGTTATAACATAAGCACTACCAATTTTAGATGACAAACGGGTCTAATTTGCGGGTCTAAATTTAATTCGATATTTCTTTTCTTAGGAGATTTAGGGAGAAAAGAAATATCGAATTAAATCGCAAATAACACCCGTTTGTCATCTAAAATATATGTTCAAGTCGCGAAAGTTTAAAAACATCATAAACACTATCTGAAAGTGAAAGAACTTGTGTGAAAGTAGAGGAATATTTCTTTATTTACTACCTTCTTGAACAGAGTGACAGTGAATAGTCCAAAGTCGTTGTCTTGCGAGATGAGCTGCGAAGAGCGCGGCACTATCATGTCGGTGATCTTCTCGTAGTGCACGTTCCAGTCCATGAATAGAGACCTAAGGAGACAGGGGAAACATTAGAAATTACGGTTTACCCTTATTTGATCGAACACATAGATTATTTGTATAAGAAGCATTAATAAATAAATAATACCAGTCTATAAACATCCCATAGCTAGGCAAAAGCCTCTTTTCATATGGGGAAGGTTTGAGCATTGATTACAACGATCTTTGACAAAATATTAACCTTGTGCAGTGCATCAACAGTCAAAAAGCATTGGGAACTCCTTTATATTATTTATATAGCAAAAAGCAATGTGATACTGACTTGGGTACGATGACGAGCAGAGTGGTGAGGTACTCGCTGTCGAGGATGAAGTGCTCCTTCTTCACCAGGTCCGCCAGGTTGCGGGTCAACAGGCTGCCGCTGTATATACAACAAACATATACATATTATATGATATTATAGCAATGTAATAATAGCAATATTTTAAAATGTATATCTTTTTAGTTTTAATATACCTATATATAAAAATGTAATTTATATGTTTATATCTGAATAAAGAAAATAATAATAAAGCTTTATTTTTGACATGACATCCATAGTATGTATTACAAGATACAAATAAAATTGAATGAAATAAGAATTTAAAGACAAGTTAAATACATTGTTTTGGTATCTAATTAACTGGTGTTTGAAACGTGAAAACTAAAACTCGTTCTTGAGAAAAAAAAACTTGTTAATATTTTTGTTTTCGGTAGCTTTTACAGGACTTTTTCTATACATACAGTATAATAGTATCGTAAATAAAATCCTCAGTACTTATGAAAATGTACCAAAATCATTATAACCCTTACATTTAAATAGAATCTAACCAGACGCTTCGTTTTATGTGCTTTCATAAACATTCCAATTTGAATGCGTCATAAAGCCAAGTTTGTGATTCGGAGCAACAAAGTAATACTTTATACTAAACGAAAACATACGACTGTTTGTTTTAATATTCAGAAATCTAATTCGGTTCATGCCAAAAAAAAAGATAAATCAATTTAAGCAGTGGCTTTTCATTGAGTTAGCGTAACAGTAAACTTTGGGAAGTAGTTAGTAGTAGTCAAACATTAGTACCTAGTTTACGTTTTTTTTTTCGGAAACTTAGATATGTATTCTAAGGAAAGCTGCTTGGGGGTTGGATACACAGTTTCTGCCCTAAGACTAGAACTCTAGAAAGAAGTTTTGCGATAGGGTATGCTGCCTGATCATAATTTTATGCCCTTTTAAATTCCCGCTTAGTCTTCTAAGTACATTTTTGTCCAAAAGTCTAATTATGATCCGACATACGCATTTAATATTTTTGAGAGGTATTTAAATAAATAGTTTTCTATCAACTTACGTCTGTTTCTTCTCCAAGTTCTGTAGGTTACCCTTGAGTGAGTTGTAAGCGGCGGATTTCACTTTCAGGTCCGCGTCGATCTGACCAACCTGCGGAGATAAATCAAATCTTATATATAAAAATCAATTGCTGTTCGTGTTAGTCTCGCTAAAACTCGAGAACGGCTTAACGGATTTATCTCATCTTGGTCTTGAATTGTTCGTGGAGGCCTAGGGAAGGTTTAAAAGGTGCGACATTTTTTTTATTTATCGTTGGGGCAGTACGAAGTCTGCCGTGTCAGCTAGTCAAATATATAATTAGAGGCAGAATGAAAATAAATCAATGGTATTCGACGTTAGAGGGGCGTGAAAAACAAGCTGAGCTAGCAGAGATGACATTAAGTTTGACTACATGAATAACCGAGTGGTATAGGTCACCACGCCAATTACCAATGTACGCGAGGTGTCGCGGGTTCGACCCTCACGTAGGACAAGAATTGGTGCGTTCCAAAAATGCATGTTCGGAGTCTGGGCGTCTGCGTGCATGTGAATTGAATGTCTTTGAAACCCCCCGCGATACAAGGATTAAATTCTTTAGTGCGGGAGTCGAATAAAGGAAAAAAAGTCACAATCGAAGACTTAAATAAATCGAAATATATGAAATGACTATCCTCTTTCAAGACTTGCAGTTTTATCATTTAAAAATTATCATTATCAAAACATACCTGTTTACTGATGATATCAGCGATGTTACGCAGGCTCTGCTTGATGGGGTATTTCGCCATATCCCATTGGAAACGAGTTATGTAAGATGGCAGGTCACCTGTAAAATAACCATACAACACATTACTATACTGACCATTTCATAACATTACATATTCAGTCAACTCCATAGAGAATGTATATGTATATTAAAACTTTTTGGGTATTTTCTTTTTTCTAATTTAGGTATGGTAACTACGAAGGTTAAATACCATTTTATACATTTATTTAAACGTATATATTTACAACTAAAATTCAATTTAAACATCAATAATTAAAAATACATGTTACACTAAAAAAGGTCATATTATTTTTTATTTTAAATAGGAAGGTGCTTAACAAAAAATGAACAAAAACAGGATAAGCGTAGGTATAAAACAAGAATAATCAAAGTCTAGCATTTTCGTGCATTTAGACAAATACTACCGAGATAAACAAACATTACTTAGCAAATATAATATAATAAATATTCCTATCTTAATTTTTCTACACAAAATTAATTTTGATACAAAAACATTGTTTTGAATAGTCAATGAGTACTTGAATTATAATTTGTAATTAGGTATGATATTTTTGTGTTTTTCTTTTGATGTTTTGAAACTTGTAAACAGTAGGAAGTAAACAACGCTGGAAACTTTCTAGGATAATTTTCAGTTTTAACACAAGCTAAGTAACATTTATTGATCTCAGTCTAAGATACGTCGGTACACATATGCCTATTAACAATACATATAACTACATTGAAAAAAACACATTGTTAGCGATAACCAAATGGTCTCACAAATAACTTCATCATTATTTAAAATTGAATGAGAATATTACATAATACAGGCATATGTGTACAGACAAGTACATTCATAGCATGGGTCCATTAAAGACATGCACTAATACACCATGCATGCATGCTTATCCTAACCCGTACTTAACATTAAAACATTCTCAACAATAAATGAAAAAGCTCAACTACTTAATCCCTACAAAAGGAATTACATGATTAAATACGGGTAGTTTAACTAAGGCACTTTATACACGAGTAGTCACGAGACTGAAGTCACAATATCTGAGATAACTACATTACGTTTTAACTTTTTACTAAAACACTGAACAAGAAAAATCGTTTAATATAAAAAAATGCATTATTTAACACTTGTGATGTAGTTCTATCTAAGTATATTTGTAAACAACACAAAAGTCACGAGCTAAACTATTAGATTGATTTTGAGTCTATTTTTTATTGTTGGTAACACTATAATGGTATTTAAAGAGTGTGGAATAATAAAATTTTATTTACTGGGACTAAAATTTCGGTGACTATTTTACAAAAAACATCAAATTCAAAAGTTATTGATAGAGAAAACTTATTTCGTAACATAACCATTTATTTGATATGCATAATTATTACTGTCCTTGACTCAATATATGTTGAACGATAAGAAGATATTATGTAGATAATAAAATACTGTGTAAAACAGGCAGTAGAAAATCGTGTCAAGAAAACTGAAAAGTGACAAAATTGTTTGCTTCTATAACTAAATACATTTCAGTGCGCTTCGCACCTGATGTCGTGTGACAAATAGGTAATTTGAATGTAATAAATTGTGTAAAATATTTGATATATTGTGACTATTTTTTGTAATTTTAGCTTTGATTGATGCATATCTTCATTCTTACTAAAAAGAATGATAACAATAGCTAATATTATAATTTATCTCTATAATATGGGAAGAGACTTTCGCCTTAATTTGGGACATTAACAGGCTAGTAAAATTATTCAATACAATCTAAAACTACAAATTGCTATCAAAAACATCCAAATCACAAATCAAATCAATTTCATTCGCTAAAACATGCTCAAAGTCTAGCATGCTAAAACCCAATTACCGAAAATGCCGTATTCCCAATCCGTTTTAATTATGACTAATAATTTCCGCGGGAAAACCAAGGTTACTGAGCTTTTGTGCCAATCTATTCCTAGCTTATAATTGTGTTACTGTGAGGTATGAGTTACGATCTAATCCAATTAAGTGGCTAAAACTTGTGAATTGAAATCTGGGGCGAATTTTATTGAAGAGGAAAATCGGGTCAATATGTGGGGATATAGTTTAATAATGTTGTAAAATATAAAAACTTTTTTTAAGGGAAGGCCCGATGAACTTCTTTACGTATCTAGCATAAGGAAGGTGATAACAAAATGTGTTATCATTTTTGCAAGGTGCTTTAGGGATTGTAAGGACGTGTTCACAAGGATAATTAATACGATCAGGTATTACATATAACAAGTGGCAATGTGCCAATAATTCTGAGGGTCAAGTTTATCTCGGGTCAATATGTACGGGTACCTATAAGATATTTATTATGGCTTAAAATAACCTATATTAAGAGCTTTTCCTTAGTTAAAATGGACTTTATCAGCATAGATGAATCATATATTAATAAGATAGATCAAATTATATCAGTATCATATATTGGCCTAAATCTAAGCAACTATTACATACACATTGCAATAATACAGTATAGCATAAATCAAAAAGTTTGGTTACAAGTAAAAAATACAACATCGACATTAATAAATTAAACATCTAAGCAAACTAAAAAATAACTTAAAAAAAGCTACATAAACGTTTAACTGTGTAAAAAAGCATCTACAGAGCAGTCCATGAAACGCTTTTGCCAGTTTAAAAAGTCACATGACATTTCATGAACCGCCATAGACAATACTTGTAAACGTCAAAGTGACATTTGACATGTGTGAGACGAACTTTGTGGTGTTGTTTCCTAGCCACATCTTCGTAGCGTCACCTTAAACTTTTTTTAAAACATTAATAGGGTATAGATAAAATTCAGGATGGCGCTCGCGAATTTACGGCCAGCGCCATCTGCTGTTTATAAATGGTACAAAAATAGGTTGATAATAACAAGTTTTTATTTGTTTTAAGATATAACAATCACTGCCTTCACTACACGCGTTTGCAGTTAGCGCTGTACGTAACTACCGAAACTCATTTCGTTACCTAACTAGGGTGTGGGACCTACCGGGATAGCTTGAATAGAACTTGAGTCTTTCAAAAAGCATATTCCTTCTTTTTGCGAATTCGGGTAAAAGCCTCAATTAACAGTTTGATTTTCAAGTTCTGTCCAAATAAGGAAGTCAGGTTAGGCGAGGGCATTGAACTACACCTTACACAAACGCTGTTTAAGTTCTTGTCCAATCATAGCGTTACTATGGCTTCTCAAAGGAGGACTGTTGCCGTTATAAAAGCGATTTGCTGCTACACGCTGTAAAGCGCCGTTTTCCTTTCATAATGATACCAGTCCTACTTTAAGGAGACATAGTATGTGAGCTAGGTACCTATCTTAAGTAATCCTGTTACAATTGTAAAACAGAGACGTCACTTTAAGTACTATAGAGCGCCGTCTTGCTTTTACAACTACAAGTCTTACTTTAAGAGGTAGTCATTGATAGTGAGCGCGCAAGTGTTAATCACCTTCCACGGTATATGAGCAGCAGGACCAGTGAGATAGACAAATGAAAATCTACGATATTGTGTGCATTTTGTCAATGTCCCATCCCCCCTCACCCTTTCCGCCACTCACATACCTAAATAGGTGACTAATACTTGTCTGCACAAGTTTATTGTCGCTCTTGGCTGAGTGAAGGAAACTTAGAAATGTTATACGTGTTGGAACAGCGTTTCTAGTAAGACATAGTCCTTGTATCGAGGGGGTTAGGTGTCCTAAACCTTGCGTGAGAACATGGTGGTGTCGTTCCTCCTCGTCGTCATCGTCCCAGCGCGGCGAGCTGCGGCCACTGGAGTGCTGCGAGTGTTCGCACTCGGAATGCTCGCGGTGCTCACAGGGCCAGCAGCCGTGGTGCTCAGAGAAGGCCGAGTCGCACACGGGCGACGTCGGCGTCGGCGGTGGCGAGCCCCCGCCTGGGTCCGCGTACGACTCGGTGCCTACAGCCCATAACCGTCAAACACCTCCCATCGATAATATACCTTAATCCCTCCACTCTAAACTTAAAATCACTTAAACCTCGCCTTTAAACTGTATGTACTTTGTTATATAACCTACAATTGTGTATGAGTATCCCCGCTTGTGGTTTTATAGCGGCGATAAAAGTTATTTCGATGTTTATGTCTGATTTCGATCTGTTTTATGAAATCTCTATCGAAATGGATTCATCAGATATCGCATTTATTGACGCCTCGACGAAATAAGGATAAAAATAATAAGGATTCAGTATAGGACAGGAGCAAAATAAAGAATATACTTTTGTAAAAAAATAAAATAAAACATAAACTAAATAATAATAAAGAATTAAGAAGCGCAAAGCATAGACAATTTTAAAGCTTGACAGCTAAGCTATGAATGTCTTGTGAGGCAGTGATTGCTATTATCTATGGTATGAAGACATTATTCATTAATATTACGTCTTACAACATAATAGTGCGAACTTAGAATATAATATAACATAAGACTATGTTATATAACACTTAGTTTTATTATTAAGCATTATGTGGTCCGGAGTAGGTACATAAAACCTGTAAAGATATGTAATGGATATCCCTGGTAGGTCTTTTAAAATGGTTTCCTTAAAAAAAAAAAAAACTGTCCTCAGATATAACATTTAAAGTCTTTTAATAAATTGTATAAATGTACCTTTTGGAGTATGCAGGACAAATTACGTAAGTTATTAAGTATACAATAGTCTGTAGAATAATTTTCGATTTTGTGTTCTTCTCATTACCTCTGACCCACAACTGGGATCAGGGTACTCCAAATCTTTGTATAAAACCTTATTCTATAGCACTTCTAGCTTACAAATCTATCAACAAACCTTATTTTAGTTTTAAGATGACTTTTTAAAAGATTCAGTCTAAATACCCCTGTTTTCCTCAAACACCTCCCTAAATATTTCAATACAGAGATTATCCATTACATATTGATCTCTTAACAGTATCCTATATAGTATCTTACATTTATCTCACTTTCACTGTCGCTGCGATAACAATGCTTTATCTTAGCTAGTTACAGATTATATCATGTTACTATTGTGTCCTATATTATACATCTGTACTAGGTGACATATTATGTAAGGTATATAGATCAGTAAATCAGTATTCATATGGAGTAACTTATGGAGTTTCTTGCTTTTCAATAAGAATGACATTTAGGAACCGCGCAACTAGAGTCAGTAACGTTTTAAAAGTGCCTGAGAAGGCCTTTTAATTTTTATTTATCCTATCCAACTTAATAAAACAGCTTAAGCTGCGTGCTAGACTTACAAATTGTCAAATTCCTTGTTAAAATATAAACAGATTCGCGTTTTGTCATTGACATAAGGTTTAATACTTCATATTTAATGTTTAAATACTTCCGTAAATATTTGTGCTTGTAAAAAAAGAAAATTAATGTTATACTGTTTAACCATTTAACGAATATTAGATTTGCCATTGTATGTAGAACACCTCGTTAGTCGTTTATATGGATATTTTTTCAAGCTAATGAGCTTGAAAAGAAGTCCTATTTTATACTTCGTGTGTTAGATACCTATTTGGTACAGTCGTTAGCTGGTATATGTAAGAGTAAAAAAACATCTTAAATACATATTGATATTTCACTCTAGGTGTCGATAGCTTCTAGCATAGTTAAGTTCTCGTTTTCAATATAAAGTTATTACTATTTACAATATTAAAGCTATACAAAATTATAAGACTATCAAAACATTATTATAATAAATACAAATTCTTCACTCGTTACAAACATAATTTATTATTTATTCAAATGCTATAATAAGCTTAATATATTAACAAAAATATGTTACATATATTAAATATAAAATACAAAAATCCCGTTTAAAATAGCGTAAAAATAATTGCTTGATATTTTATATATGGTAGAAAATATTCAGTATTGAAGCGTATATGTTTCAAAGCCTGCACATAATACTAATAAGCTCAATTTACATAAACTACGAAAATAAAATATTACTCACTGCCGCAAACTTTTTTCCATTTCTCAGACACTGAAATGCAATCCCAAAAACTAACATTCTCAATCTAAAATATATAATTAATTAAATTTAAAACACAAATCGTGTCAAATAAACTTATTAAAAACATAAAATAAAAAGCAATACTATTTTCATATAATAAATATAAAGTGATATTATTAAAGCTTTATTTATGTACACAAATAAAAATATATAAAATCTACGTATCGCGTCCAATATGAAAGGAATTTTGAATTTAATTTCAGCCAATCAAAAAGCCAATTAACTGCCTATCTAAATATATAAAAAAATCGATAAATCTTAATAAAAAGATACATAATAATATTATTATTACCTCTTTAGAAAAATAACCCTATTTTTTAATAATAAATTCTTCAATTTCAGCCCGACTTGCCGCATCGCGAAATATTGGAACGATTTACGCCATTAAATAAATGCGAAAATAAATAAATTGTTTTCTATACATTCCATAAAAACTATGTACATCACACAAGGTGCAGTGGTGCATAGAGGTTCGAATCCGTCGTACGAGACGAGCCTCCTAATATAAATATACAAACACTGTCCACTCAACATTCTTAGCCTTCGATTTAAAAAGTATAATGTTGAGTTTTTATCGACGAAACTTGTCTATGGGCATCATAGACTAGTTTTTTTTTTTTTTAAGTGTTGCCAGTTTATCACAAGTTTCGTCGATACACATTGTAAACGTATTTACACATTAGTGCTCAAATATAAGTAGTGTTGGTTGAGATGAGATGTGTTATGTGTGAAGAAATGTATAAAAAATAATATAAACATTCTTGGGTTTTATGCAACTCGTATAATTGCAAATTAATAATAAAAATATAATAAAAATTAATCCCCACACTGACTTTGTTGTGTAACACAGGCAGTGTGGTATAGAAAAATATAACATGCAAAATATAAAAAGGTAAATATAAATAAATAAATTAAAAAAGAAATATAATAAAAACAAAAAAAGATAATTTTAACCATTGAAATTCAGCGACACATGCTAATAATTTTTCGCACTACTCTGTGCTTTTAATTTATTTATTTGTCTACACCATTTCATTCTGTTTCTATTTTAAAAATTAGTTTTTCATGCTGGTAACATCATAGACCCAATTCCTTAGCTTAATTCCTCTATGTTTCCCAATCATGCCAGAAATAACTTTATTCTCTATTTTTAAAATCATGCAAGATAATCCTATTTTGTTATTAAATTTCTATTTTTAAATTCTCAATGTCAAACCTTTTTTTCAACTTCCAAAAAATCTATGAACAAATGGCACCAAACAGTCAAATGCGGTATTAAAAACTTATGAATGGAATTTCAAAAATTAAAATATAGATGTTTAGTGCCATAGAGGTAATTTAAAAAGTCACTTACTGTTGTTCGCCATAAGATTCTCATGAAGCTTATCACGTTGGTCTTCAAGTACCTTTGGAGATAAAAAAAATATATTACATATGCTGTGTACCTAGTCTCGACAATGCGAGTAATACATTGCGGAGCCGCATAGGTCTGGATCAACAGTGATTTATCATCACCCGCAATGTTTTTGTAAATATACTTGAAAACTATACAGTCTGTTCAATTTTTTCTTATTATTTCTCAGTTATCTAGGCTTTACTACTAAGCACTACAATTTCTATTCACAAGCTTATAATAATATAATGAATAAGACCTTGACCTGATTTAAGATACATAGTATTATCTAACAACATTCTTTACTACTAGTAGTAAAATCGTGGGATTACATAGATGTAGTCTACATTCATTTATTACCATTACACACTGGTATTTTTAATTTAGCAAAATAAAGTAGGTCAGATAAGCAATTCCTCGATAAAAATAATATTTAGTTTAACCCCCTAAGACTTTAATTGGACACCAACATGGCTTGGGAGAAAGATCAGGATGAAGATTGAACAAATACTGTATTTTGAAGTTAATTTAATGTGACTCTAAGTTTCTTAGGTATTATAACTTTTTCGAGACACCATTGGTTTCTATTCACTCACATATTATTATTAAATCTTTGTTTCATTAATCAACTCAATGTATTAAAGAACATTGCTGGTCCATAGCCCTTTGCCAAGCCGAGCCACAACTTATAGTCCTCCTCTTTCCACAACCAATCTCAAATGACCTAGATACTGTAAATTCTTAAAAAATATTTATATGAAGTATCAACTCACCTCACCGAGGTACTGAGCGACCTTTCTGGTGACACTCTCGACGAAGGTGTCAAGCTTACCCAGATCATCGGACAGCCCGACCAACTGATCCAAAGTCCCCACCTGGAAAACAAGTTAATTGTACTCATTAAACATCAATTTTCCTATTGGAAACTCATTAAATTCAGACCTAGTAAGAGTGCAGTGTATTTCAGTAAAATGTAAAGATAAAATAGATTTACAACCCTACTCATATAATATACATGAAAGTTTGTAAGTATGAGTGGATAGATGGATGGATTTTTGATAGGTACTCTTTCACGCTCAAATGGCTACATAGAATTAGGTAATAGTTATCCAGTTTTCTTACACCCTGGATAATGTTATGCAGGTAATGATTTAAGTTACATTTTCTGGAATTAAAAAAAAATCTTTAATTCATTATTGTCTAAATTCACATTAGATATTTTATTCTTGATTCTAGCTAATTGAAAAATGACATACATTAACAAGAAGATTATTTACAGAAAGGTAAATACTTTCAATCATAATAAAAGTAATTGCATTTAAAATTCAATTACACATAAATCAAAACCAAACAATAATGCATGTTAGGATTCAAATCAATTCATTCATCATAAAAGGCCATTCAATAAATATATAGACTATTCTAGATAGACTATTTATAATAGTAGATGACCATTGTCCAAAATCAATAGTGTTATGTAACTTATACATGTTCTTGTTATGGTCTACAAATGTAAAACATTTAAAACAAATTAATATCACTATTCTGGTCAAATGATTTAAATAAAGAATAAAATCAATCTCTATGAGATGTCTAATGAATGATAAGTTCTTTTTTCTTTTTTTTTTTCAATTTATGGTATATGCATGTTTTATTTAAAAGTCAATAAAATGATCTCACTTAGCACTTGGTGAAACACTTTGGCATGAAAAATTAAGTAAAAATTTTTTATACCAACACATGTCTAAATGAGTTTGAAGATTTATCATTGTTACTACTAATTAATTCATTAAATAAAAAGATTAATCAATAGATAAAATAATCATTGTTATTACTGGCAGTGAGGTGATAACTTCATTATTAATATTTTTAAATTAAAATAATTTACTAAGTGATCAATTGATATCTAGAGAGTATAGTTTACTTTACCAAGACATTAGGGGTACCATAGTTTATAAAACATGTGATAGCAACACAAGAAGTTTACATAGGTTTTTAATTGTCTCATTATTCAATTTAAAAACAATTATAACATCAATCAAGGTCATTAAGATTATGACTACTGTGTTCTATTGTTTTTATATCAAGGGTTTCGAAGACGATTGTAGTACTAAGTAATAGAGTTATGATAAGTTACCTTCAGGTCAGGGATTGGAAATTTGTAGTTGACACTGAGGTTGCCCGACTTGGTGGCATTGTTCAGGGTGTCCCAGGTCTGCTGGCAGGTCTTGTCCCCAGGGGCACTAATCACCCAGTATTCAGACATTTTCACCACTGGAATAACACAAAATTGATTAAAGTATTACAATAATCTACTCACATGACTAAGGTACAGTCAAATCACAATAATAACCCGCGTTAACCCCACAGTTACATCGTAAATACAGTCAAAAACATTTTCATTGTTGGAAAAATCGATTTTGTGGTGTAAATGAGAAGTGTAGATCCCGCGGAAGCGGACGGCGATCTGGTGTTTGCAGCCAACACTGACGCAACGGGCTCGTGCACCCAATCAATACGGAACGCGGTCCGACGGCGCCCGCCCGGCGGTCAGACATCCTGGCGCCGGACGCGACAATCCCAAGAAAATCACCCCAAACCACCCCTTACACTCCGTCACTACCGACTTTGACATCTTCCAGTCCCGCGCAAAAACGTTTTACAGCATCTTCCACTAATATACACAATCTCTTTATAATACAACACTCACCTGGAACTTATAAATTAATGCTGTTTAACACTAAATATTCGAAACAGCAAATAATTTGGTGAAATCACAAGACAATTCGGGACTAGCCCTTCAACGCCATGAAAATTCACGTGACGCTGTGCTGCCACCTACAACGACTGATATTGGACAGCTGATTTACGTCAATTGTCTATGTATGTGAATGTTTGTGGTTTAAAACTTGTAAATAAATTAAATCTACGTAGAATTGCGCTTAAAAATCAGTGTCTTGTCTTAAAGGTTGGTTTTGTGTTTTCTTAGGGCAAAATGGTGCTTATTACTTTTGAAAGATCATTGAATGTGAGTGACGGCTAATTTTGAAAGAGTCAAATAAATGACAAATAAAAATAAAAAATATTTTGTCTTTGTTTGCCAAAAACGTTTCTTTCCAGTAGGTAACGAGTTTGTAAGTAGTAAAAAGTTTTAATAAATCTTAGCTACTGACGCATACTCACTAGCAATCACCCATATCGTTACAATCTTTAAGAATGTAATATTGACATCAAAGGAATAGCTTAACTAGTTTCAAAAAGTTTTGTTCATTAAGTCTGAGTTTTGGTTTTAGAAAATGTGTTTACTTTTTGTAAATATCTTTACACCTAAACTTTTCAATATATTTGTTAATTTGAATTTGGTAGCAGTATTTTTGATAGTGTCGCTGTGGTAAAGTCTGACCCAAAATACCTAGGTAGGAGTCAATCACAATAAATATAGTGAAACAGAGTAGAACGAAATGACACCCTTGGTCAGATTCTGTGGCACGTTAATGTCAAAACCAGAAGTGTCAAATTTATAATCAGGTTACGAAACAAAACAAATAAAATGCGAATATTCGGATCTCTGGCAAAGAAAGTCGGAGACTTAACAATTAAATATTCAAATTTCCCCGAGTCCTATGTTAAACGAAGCTATGAGCAGGTGCACATTTCTCCACATATTAAAAACACCCATCGTTTCAAAGCATAACCTCAAAAATACTTAATTCTGTTTTAATTATTAGGTTTATTGGAAGAATCCCTCAAATTATCCGCAATACCCAAAAGCGCAGATAGCGCGTAAGAAATACCGCTTCACTACGAACAGGCCATGGACGAGTCAGTTCCGTATGCAAAACGAGCGTAACTTGCACAGAAAGAAAGTCTTCTTGGAACCAGTGGGAGAATGGAGCTTCTTTAAGTATGATGTTTAATGAGTTCAATCAAATGCTAGTTATTATAATACGTAGTAACAAAACGTGATAAGACTATTATGAAAGTACCTTGATACAGTCTGTTAACACGAATGTTCCATTTGCTGTCAACATGTAAAGAGCTGACCAACTATGATTTCTATCAAAGCCCAAAGCTGTGACACACACATGGCTAGTTTCCCACTACAGGGTACAGATTTGTCCTTATTTTTAATTTTACCCTTCTAAGTCTATCAAGGGATTTCCACAGTCTCATATCATTAATTTAAATAAATACTTTTTGTAATTTACAGAGGCGATCGTGTGGAGGTGATGGTGGGTAAAGACAAAGGGAAGCAGGGAATAGTCAGTCAGGTGATCCAGGAGCGCAACTGGGTCTTTGTTGAGGGCCTCAACACACATTTGAGAGTTGTAAGTATGAGTTTTTATGTAACTAGTATTATAGTATGTAACGAAGCTATACATACTGCTACTGATAGAATCTTCATCTTCATTGTTCAATAAATACAAATCTTGTATACAACCAACTGGAAAATTAATGAGGAAACATTACCTGTTATGATGCTGTGATTTTGTCCATCAGAAGCCCATATTGCTAATCTTGATTCTATCAATCAGCTTATTTTTCTTTTATGTAAAAAATAATATCATTTACCTACAATTTCATGATATTCACCTGAATTTTATGACAGAAATTAAATCTTTCAATTTGTAATTATTCCAGGTAGGTAAAGACAAGAAGTTTCCCGGTATCACCATCCAGTCGGAGGCTCCTCTTCTTGTGACAACGGGAGTGAAGCTCGTGGACCCTGAGACCTTGAAGGCAACAGATTTTGAGTGGAGATACACTGAGGAAGGTGATAAAGTGAGTTTACGGAAGAAATTTTTACTCAAATGATATAACAGGATAGTCCAACAAGTTTCGGATCCAAATAGAGTCCTTAATCGTGAGCTGACGCGGTTTTTATCTTCATTGCTGTCTGGTAATAGAATGACTAAAATATATTGTTAGCAGTCAACAGTGGATACATGCTTTGCAACATCTTAGTGCAATTTTGACCATGTATAACACTACAAAGACACAAATATTATAAACAGTATAGTAGTTATTTATTATTACCAGCCCAAAATATCTAACTCCTGGACAAAGGCCTCCCTACTCTTCTTCCACTTGTCTCTTTCTTAAGACACAAGTTTGTTAAGAAGAAATCCAGATCGAACCCAGATCTCGCCAACTCTGTTTGCATATATCTCACGGAAATTAATAAATATTACTTTTGAATTACCTATAAAAAGTAATATTTATTAATTTATATCAATAATAATTTCTTTTATTTTCAGGTCCGTGTCTCTCTAGACAGTAGCAGAATAATCCCTATACCGAAGTCAGCAGAGGAAACCATGGACTTCAAGAGCAAAGAGCTGTACGTCGAGAATGTTGACAAAGATACCGTCAGTGAGGCTGCTACTAAGGTACTACTACTAATTGCATAATAACTTGGTTGGCAAAAGGGTGCCTGTTGGTCTAATGGTTAGTGGTCCTGATTCTTTACTAGAGGTTGTGGGTTCGGCCCCCACCCAAGAAAGGGTTTGAGCATGATCATCATTTTGTTCTGTGTGTAGTCCAACGTATCGCTTCCTTAATGGTGACTGATGGCTTTATAATATCATAGTATACAGACATTGATCCAAAGGGATATTATCTATACTAATATTATAAAGAGGTAAAATTTGTAAGTTTGTAAGTTTGTATGTAGGGGGTAATCTCTGGAACTAATGATCCAATCCTAAAAATGTTTTCACTGGTAGAAAGCTACATTATTCCTGAGTGCTATAGGCTATAAATTATTTTTATAACATGTATATTAACCGAGATATCACAACTTTTGTCTAGCAAGTCGGAGAAAAATTGCTCATAAAACAGAAACATATGCATGCGCTGCCTAAACAGTTGCTTAAAATTGAAAACAATGTATGGCAATCTGATTTGTCTTAATGATTTCTACAAAAAAGTCCGCGACACCATATCTCTATCTTTTATATTTTACCTTTTATACGTCTTTTAACGTAAAAAAAAAAAATCGGCTTACTTACTTTGGTTGATTATTTAAGCAATAAAATATTAATTACTAGCTGGGCCCGCGACTCCGTCCGCGTGGAATTCGGAAGATAACATTATTTCATATTAATGACTAGATGGCGTTAGTAGTTAGTAGTTTTAAAAATAGTTAGTAATTTAAAAAAAAAAGTTATCAGCTTATCACTTCTGTCCTGAAAGTAGGTACCTAGAATGCTTTTCTTGATATTGTTAAAATTCGAAAAGTTTATTCGTTCTGTTGTTATTGTTGTTCTGTGTTGAAAAATATTTGTTCGTTATTAAGATTTGGTGTTGTTGAAGTTTTGTTTTTGCGTATAAAAATAAAGTTGAATTGAGCACCCCCTCTTTTTATTAAAGTCGCTTAAAAAGTACTATGTAGTTAATATGAAACAATGATATTTTCCAAATTCCACGCGGACGGAGTCGCGGGCACAGCTATGTATAATAACTTAAGATGATCCGCGGGTGAAACCGCGGGTGACAGCTAGTAACTTATAAGTTGCAGTACGAACACGACAGAAATTACATCCTTTTCCTTTTAAGATCTCTGTCAGGACAACGTATACAAATTGTTTTATTTGTGCAATTTAACATTTTAATATATTTATTATTTACGTTCTTTCAATTCACAGATAACATTCGCGCCAAAACTCCGCACATTTGAAATGGATATTATGGAAGAGATGGGCATTAAAGAAGACCGAGTGCCCGCTAAATCTTACTGGTATTAAATGTTAATTTACAATGTAATATGTTGTAGTTGTATTATAGTTTATTGTGGAAAATACGAGTTTTATTCAAATTAGGGCTGTGGCATAAATGACGGAAGATTTAATGCTTCAATAATCTTTTGTCACGTGGTCGAAATCGGAACTAATCATATATGAAAACCCCATTACCTTTGAACCAACTAAACATTAAAATACGTAATAAATAAATAACTAGTCTTGGTGAGCTGAGTTTTATTGATTTATGTTCTAACCAACTGGCAGCCTAGATTCTAAGCTGATTATATGTAGGGCTTCAAAACGATATTGCAGTACCTATCTTCCGTCGTTTGTTCACAAGCCCTTAGTTTATGTAAATTTAGTTCAAACAGATTTAGAAGTTCGAAATTCTCTTGTTTCTAAATTACAGTAAGAAGAGACAAAAAAATATGTTTAGTTCTAAGACTGGTGATTTATTGCAATAAATGTTTTTTTGAACGATATAATGTTTTACTTTTATAATAGTTTTCAAATTTTCTTAGGTAATAAGTATAAAAATTTAAGGAATTTAACTTTCCCTATTCTTTTCGATTCGTTCGTTCAACATATCAGAATCTTTACTAGTTTTTAGGTGTTGTAGATTTATACGTATTTAGTGGCAATCAGTATCATAGTAATAATAGTATTATAGTGGAAAACAGTAATGTAGAGTAACAGTAGAGTATTTTTTCTAGTAAGTAAAATTTTCTTTGGAGTAGTTACAAGATACAATAATCTTATTACATTGCAATGCATTTATTCTCAATGTGTAACGTTCTCATGGCAGGTTAACATACTAGCGCCATCTAGGATCCATCACGTGTAGCATTATGAATTTGTTAACTGTCGTTTATTGAGAAAAGCGCCATCTATTAGCTGATTTCTTAAGTTTGTGTAGCTGTAAGAGCCATTAGTTTAGGTATTTTGTTTTCTCTATCGCCAACGTCCATACCACGTTGAATACACCGGTTCTCGTCCGATCACCGAAGTTAAGCAACATCGGGCGCGGTTAGTACTTGGATGGGTGACCGCCTGGGAATACCGCGTGTCGTTGGCCTTTTGCTATTTTTTTATTCATGAAGATATTTGCGTTTGAAGTAAATAAAGTTAACTATTTAATTTAACTATTATGTCATATTTCTGACAAATGTGAATCGAATTATTTATTTATTTATGGTTGATATCGGCCTCAAGCTCAATTTCAATATTATGAGAGTAAAATAAGCGGTTATACTCCATTTGTTTAGGTAATTAACTAAATGTAAACAATTTTGGTATGTCTTTTAAATAAAATGTGATCTTGAAAAATGTAAAATACGTTTTATAACTTGAAATACATTCAGATTTTCTAAAACTATAGTCATTTGATTTGTAAGTAGTAATATCCAAATTAAAAAATATTTTTTTGGTTAAAAAGTAACGCCAAGATTGTTTACATTTAGTTAATTACCTAAACAAATGGAGTATAGATTCATAATTAAAAGGAATTCCCATGATTAGCAAGAATATCTGATATGAATGTGCAATATGTGAAATCTGAAATATGTCCTAAATATTTTTAATTCCTTGATGTCTTCTAATATGATTCGGTTGTACCACAGTTAAATACATTGTACTTACCGTATTGTGTAGTTAAACAATTTACTTGTATGTGCTTACCGTGCGGCCGTGCTGTCACATAGAGATGTCTTATCAATTTTACCGGTGTCCACCCCGCCTATTCACTTTACAATGATACACCTATTGAGTTGAGTCCTATAGACAGTCATACTTTTAACACTTCTTGATAAAAATCTAAACTCCGTCAAAGGCATGTAAGAAAGAATAGAAACTGACCCCAACATAGTTTGGGCAGGTGTGGACTGGAGTTTATATTACTTATCTGTTAAATTAAGTACGATACCTATACATGGTTTAGGTCAGCGACTGTTGGTATTTGGGAACTGATAATAATATATTATACAACTTACTATTTCGCTATTCACGACGTATTTCAATATTCTTATCGCTCTAATTACGTTTTTGTCACTGTAGAAAGTGTAGAAACCATAAGTTTAGGTATTTTATTTTGTCTGTCGCCAACGTCCATACCACGTTGAATACGCCGGTTCTCGTCCGATCACCGAAGTTAAGCAACATCGGGCGCGGTTAGTACTTGGATGGGTGACCGCCTGGGAATACCGCGTGTCGTTGGCCTTTTGCTCTTTTTTTTATTTAATTTTGAAATCATTCTTTTCGTTATTTATAAAGCAAAATTTCAGAGTTTTATTTATTCATGCATCTAATATGAGGTTAACATAGTCTAATTGAATTATACATATTCTTCTTTTCCCACATTTTTCCTGTTTATTGCAACAAAATTCTTAATACCAAGAATACATATTCCCTTATTAAATTCTTAGTACCTAAAACCATACATATTTGCACTTTGTACCGTGTGATATACCTGCATGACTTACAAATACAATATTGCTTTGTCATAAGAAATAATTAAAGTATTTTCTACCTAAGAATTACAATTTTATGACTGTTTAG
Organism: Chrysodeixis includens; assembly: GCA_941860345.1. Classification (NCBI taxonomy): domain Eukaryota; kingdom Metazoa; phylum Arthropoda; class Insecta; order Lepidoptera; family Noctuidae; genus Chrysodeixis; species Chrysodeixis includens. The sequence goes on along the minus strand of OW796114.1, from coordinate 10,036,407 downwards.
GGTCAATGTTCAAAGCCATTATTAAAATTTTCTACATGCTTTGGTGTCAGTTAAAATTGCTCTGAATGAAAAATGTTTTTTTTGAATATTTCATTCTTGTTTATGTATTTTTAGATCACCAAGCAGTTTCATGAGACAAATTTTCACTATTAATACTACTACTTGACTATTAATTGGGTTGAAATGTATACAATACTACAAGGAACTTTGACACGTGAATGACATTAAGATTAGGGCGTTGGTATGCACATTTTCAACACGAATTATACAAATAATCTGTCAACAATACTATACATGATATCGTTCATGTCTGTATGTTATCTGTGTATAGAAAGAGTGATTTTATACTCACCGATAGGTGTCTTATTGCTAAGCGTAATAGATAAGGAGGTTATTAAAATAAATGTTAAAGTAATTTTGACTGAAAATATTAATAGAATTATGAATAGAAAAATAAACTTCAAATTAAGAAATACCGACTTTTACCGATTTAGTATTAGTAAACCGGCGCGGCGCACGGCGGCAGTAATAGAAACACTCGTAGTGGTGCAAATGAATAATACTTTGCGGCGCTCGTACTTACGTCCAAAACTATTGATTTTATGAAAAAGTGAATCAGAAGTGTAGGAAATTTTTTCTAGTTTAATTTTGTAGCGCGAGCGCCGGTGGTACGAGGTGGCAAAGTTAAATTTCGAAAAGAACATAAATCCAAATCTATAAAATACCCAATTTTCAAAACTCCCGGAAAACTTATCAGGTAAAACTACCAAATGACTGGACTACTATTAAAATAACTATTATGTAACTAAGTTTTAATTAAGATGGACTAAAAACTGACTACTGTCTAAAGTTCAAAATACACTACGTCACTAATAAATGGTACTGTAAAAAATATATACTTCGCAAGTATCAAAATATTTCAGCGACGCATATGCCAACGTCCATACCACGTTGAATACACCGGTTCTCGTCCGATCACCGAAGTTAAGCAACATCGGGCGCGGTTAGTACTTGGATGGGTGACCGCCTGGGAATACCGCGTGTCGTTGGCCTTTTGCTGCAGAAAACGGGTTAATAAGGTCAAACTTTTAGATCCTGCGTTTTAATTGCATTTTAATTCGCAGGAATTTTTTTATCAACAAGATAGTATTGAATATATTTTTACCCAAAAGCGGACTGAGTAAGATACGGACTCTCTGTGCCCGATCGCACGTGTGAGCGAAATTAACAATAAGATTAAAAAAATAATTTCCAACAGTTGTGCGGTTTGCACTTTGCACAATGCTTCTATCGCGTCCATTCATCTGTGCATCTCTCTTGGACGTCTTCCTGGTATCCCTCACTCAATCCTTTTCTGTTTCCGGGTTTTATCTGTCTGTAATTACACTCTTTCAATACTCATCAACTGTTATGTTCATTTCTCGCATTGGTTAGATAAAATTGCCTTTACCACAACTTTAAACGACAACCTCACACCCATGTCTTTTATCCGATTATAGTAACGACAAATCCACAACGAGTAGCGACCAGGTAACAACTGGAATTCATTACAAGTGACGATACTTTCAGTGGAGCAGGTGTTTGAAAAAAACCATGAACTAAACTATCACTAAAAATAACTCTACTTCGCTATTTACGACGCATTTCGGCACGTCTATCGCCAACGTCCATACCACGTTGAATACACCGGTTCTCGTCCGATCACCGAAGTTAAGCAACATCGGGCGCGGTTAGTACTTGGATGGGTGACCGCCTGGGAATACCGCGTGTCGTTGGCCTTTTGCTGCATTAAAACCAGGTAATGAGCTTGTAGTTTTTTTGATTTTTTATTTTAATTGACCTAAAATTTGCTGGTTTTTTTTTGTTTTATAAGATAGTACTGAATTATATTTTTTTTACCAAATACGTACCTATAAAGTTACGGACTGTCTATGCCCGATCACGCATAGGATTAAACAATAAGATTACAATATAACTGCTTTCTAATAAAAATATCCTCAAAAATTGTGCGGTAGGTAAAATGCTTCAATCGCGTCGATTTTTCTCTACATCTCTCTTGGACTTCTTCCTGATAGGTATTCCTCGTACTATCTTTTTCTGTTTTCGGGCTCCATCTGTCTTATTATTAGGTATACTCTTTCCATACTCCTTAACCGTTATGCTAAGTACTCGTATTGGCAAGAAAACAAATTGCCTTTACGACATTCAACGACCAGCTCACAACCATGATTTTTATATCCGATTATTGTAATAGCAAATCCACAACGAGTAGCGAGCAGGTAACCACTGGAACTCATTACAAGTGACGCTATTTTCAGTGGAGCAGGTGTATGCAAAAGGCCTTGAACTGAACTATCACTAAAAATAACTCTACTTCGCAAGTTTCGATGTATTTCGGCACTTCTATCGCCAACGTCCATACCACGTTGAATACACCGGTTCTCGTCCGATCACCGAAGTTAAGCAACATCGGGCGCGGTTAGTACTTGGATGGGTGACCGCCTGGGAATACCGCGTGTCGTTGGCCTTTTACTGCATTAAAATACGGACATAAGCTTGAAGTTATTGATTCATTCTTTTGATGATTGGGCATTTTAAATGCCCTTAAATTCGCAGGAATTTTTTGTCCCACGAGAAAGTACTTACTGAATTTTATTTTTTGTCCCAAACGCAGACTCATAAAGTTACTGACTATCTGCGCCCAATCGCACGTGCAAGAGTAATAAAGAATAAGATTATACATATAAAAGCTTTATTTTTTTGCTTTTCAATTAAATCTGCTGATGGCAAAATGCTTAAATCGCGTCCATTCATCTGTACATCTCTCTTGGACGTCTTCCTGGTATCCTTTGTTCAATCCTTTTTTGTTTTCGGGTTTTATCTAACTGTAATAATTAGACCTTCTTTTAAATATACTCATTAACTATTACGACCATTTCTCGCATTGGTAAGAAAAATATTGCCTTTACGACAACTTTCAGCGACAAGCTCACATCCATGATTTTTACCCGATTATAGTTACGCTAAATCCAAAATGTGTGGAGAGCAGGTAACAATTCATAATAAGTGACGCTATTTTCAGTGGAGCAGCTGTTTGAAAAAAAAACATGAACTAAACTAGAATTAAAAATAACTCTACTTCGCTAGTTTCGAAGTATTTCGGCACTACTATTGCCAACGTCCATACCACGTTGAATACACCGGTTCTCGTCCGATCACCGAAGTTAAGCAACATCGGGCGCGGTTAGGATGGGTGACCGCCTGAGAATACCGCGTGTCGTTGGCTTTTTGCTGCATCAAAATAGGGTAGCTTGAAGTTTTTGATTCGGCATTTGAATTGCTCTAAAATTCGCAGGACTTTCTTGCCCTACAAAATAGTACTGAATTTTATTTTGTTTCCTCACACGGACTTATAAAGTTACGGACTATCTATGCCCGATCGCACGTGCAAGTGAAGTAAACAATAAGATTTTTAACTGCATTCTAAAAAAATATTTACAAAAATTGTGCAGTTGGCCAAATGCTTCAATCGCGTCCATTCATCCATCTCTCTTGGACTATTTTTTTAGTAGGTACCCCTGGCTCAATCCTTTTCTGTTTTCGGGTTTTATCTAACTGTAATTATACCTTCTTCTGAATATACTCAATAACTATTACGACCATTTCTCGCATTGGCATATTTTTATTAGACACTGTTATATTATAAATAAATAATAATATATAAATACATTTATTTATTATTATTTTCAGCCCTAAAATACTACTAAAGATAACAAAAAATATTGATAGTAATTATGTACTTTTACTTTCGTAAAACAGATCATTATCTAGAAAATTCAAATTGATAACAAACTATTTAATCTTGGTCATGTGGCACTTTTTCTTTTATCACTAAAAGCAACTTTTCGAGAAAATTTATATCATATTGTATAGCAACGACATTGTGTGTAATAAAGGTTATCAGTATAATATCACTTAAATATGACATAATCTTTTAATCTGTTGTCTTAACTTCAGTAGGTAATTACTTTCTATTATTATTTTTTGTAGTTACTATGCCCATATCCGATACCAACTTACCTACAGCTCGAATATAACCCAGTAGGAGGAATATGAGAGTATAATAAATTGTCTATAAGTTTCAAGCTTTTACTCACGAATTACAGTAATAAATAATATGAGAGTGAAAAGGTACAGGTGCCGCAGTAAAAGCCTGACAAAATTGGTTACACTAAGTAAAGAAACGACTTCAGAGTTAGTAGTGGTGAAAACAAGTAATTATAAGTACAGATTACCTTGGTTTGTTAATTGTTACCGTGGCGTATTTTTGCCACCACTAACCTGACTAAGCGAGTGACTTGATGTTCACGAAGAACTTTCATCATCATCTTCCTGCCCTTATCCCATTTTTCTTAAGGTCGGCGCAACACGTTTTTTTCTTCCATTCTCCTTCAAACGTCACACAATCATTTACTCCTTTTTCATTCATATCGTTCCCTTGTCAGTACTTGTTACGAACAACTTAAAAAGCAAAAACTTTTGGTATTATAAACTTTTCGAAAAAACATTGTACCTATGGTACGAGAGAGGGCAAAAAATTCCGATTCGAAGTCTCCGTCTAGGAGTTCGCCAACAATAAAGGGCAAAAGTGAACTGTATAAGCTTCGCTCGGGCTCACATTACTTGGTCGCTTAAATACAAGTATGCTAGAGAGGCACAGCGCCACATTAAATAAGTAATGAGCGGACAAAAATACAGCCAAGTAAACTTCAGAAGCCTAACCCTATTAAAAAGTAAACAACAAAAGGCCAACGACACGCGGTATTCCCAGGCGGTCAACCATCCAAGTACTAACCGCGCCCGATGTTGCTTTACTTCGGTGATCGGACGAGAACCGGTATATTCAACGTGGTATGGACGTTGGCGATGAAAGTGTCGAAACACGTCGTAAATTAGCGAAGTAGAGTTATTTTTACCCTTAGTTCAGTTCAAGGTTTTTGTCAAAACGGCTACTGAAAATAACGTCACTTGTAATGAATTATTATCAGTTGTTGCTTGCTATCTACCACATTGTGAATTTGGAGTCAATAACGCGGACTAAGAACTTCATAGGTCTGTACATCTGGTTGGACGTCGATAATGACAGTGTGTATGTCTACATAATATCCGGAAACGGGAATGGATTTCATCGGAAGATGTTGAGTTGCAAATAAGGGAGAGCCTTACGCATATGAATCGATGGCTGTGAAAACTTTCGGCGACACAAGGATTAAATTATTAAGAATGAGAGGCGTTTAAAAGAAATGAGATTAATGGATTTTTGCCAACCACACATTTTTTGGGGAGAGTCATTTTATTTAGAAAAAGCTGGTCAAATTTTACTTTATTGTTTATCCCGCTTTCACATGCATGCAGACACAACTCTTGACTTTTCCTGGGTTTATTAAAAAAACCTGTACTATCTTGTGTAACAGTAATGCCCTGCAAGTTTTTGGGCCACCAAAATGGCCATGATCAAAACAATACCTCCTTAATAAAACTTTAAAAAATACAGCAAAAGGCCAACGACACGCGGTATTCCCAGGCGGTCACCCATCCAAGTACTAACCGAGCCCGATGTTGCTTAACTTCGGTGATCGGACGAGAACCGGTGTATTCAACGTGGTATGGACATTGGCGAATGCTTAAGCAAAATATATCGAAACTTGCGAAGTAGAGTTATTTTTAGTGATAGTTTAGTTCATGGTTTTTTTCAAACAGCTGTTACACTGAAAATGGCGTCACTTGTAGTGAATTATTATCATTTGTTACCTGTTATCTACACATTGTGGATTTGGCGTTACTATAATCGAAAAAAATCATGGATGTGAAGTCGTTGAAATGTCGTAAAGGCAATTTTTCATTTGTCAATACGACAACTTGGCATAAGAGTTCATGAGTTTAGAAAGAGTATAATTACAGACAGACAACACCCAAAATCAGAAAATGATTGAACGAAGGATACCAGGAAGACGTCCAAGAGAGATGCACTGATGAATGGACGCGATTGAAGCACTTTGCAAACCCCTCAATTTTAGAAAACATTTTTTTTTAAAGTAGGTTTTGTAATCATACTTTTGTAATTCGCTAGCACGTGCGATCGGACACAGATAGTCCGTAACTTTCAACGTCCGTTTTTGGAAAATGAAAATGAAATTCAGTAGTATTTTGTTGGACAAAACTTTCCTGCGATTTTAGGGCAATTGAAATCAAAAACCTCGACCCTATTACCCTGTTTTAATGCAGCAAAAAGCCAACGACACGCGGTATTCCCAGGCGGTCACCCATCCAAGTACTAACCGCGCACGATGTTGCTTAACTTCGGTGATCGGACGAGAACCGGTGTATTCAACGTGGTATGGACGTTGGCGATGAAAGAACTGAAATACGTTGTAAATAGCGTAGTAGAGTTATTTTTACTCTTAGTTCAGTTCAAGGTTTTTGTCAAACAGCTGCTCTACTGAAAATAGCGTTACTTGCAATGAATTATTATCAGTTGTTACCTACTGTCTACACATTGTGGATTTGACGTAACTGTATTCGAATAAAAAATAATGGGTGTAAGCTTGTCGTTGAATGTTGTAAAGACATTTTTTTGTAGCCAATTAGAGAAATGAACGCCACTATTAATGAGTGCAGAAAGAGTATAAAGGTAGATAAAACCCAGAAACATACATGGATTAAGCGAGGGATACTAGAAAACAGTCCAAGAGAGATGTCAAGATGAATGGACGCGATTTTGCCAACCGCAAAGTTATTGGAAATATTTCAGATTTGGTATTTGGTAAAATTGAGGTTTAATTGTTCGATCCGCTTTCATGCGCGATCGGGCACAGGTTGTCACAATAAGTTCGAGTTTGTGAAACAAATAAATTCAGTACAAAAATGTCCTGCGAATTTTTGGACAATTATAATGTCGTATGAAAAACTCAAAGCTTATTACCCTGTTTTCATGCAGCAAAAAGCCAACGACACGCGGTATTCCCAGGCGGTCACCCATCCAAGTACTAACCGCGCCCGATGTTGCTTAACTTCGGTGATCGGACGAGAACCGGTGTATTCAACGTGGTATGGACGTTGGCGACAGAAGTGCCGAAATACGTCTTAAGTAACGAAATAGAGTTATTTTTAGTGATAGTTTAGTACACGGTTTTTTTTCAAAACAGCTGCTCCGCTAAAAATAGCGTCACTTGTTATGAATTGTTATCAGTTGTTACCTGCTCTCCACACATTTTGGATTTAGCGTAACTAAAATCGGAGAAAAATCATGGATGTGAGCTTGTCGCTGAAAGTTGTCGTAAAGGCAATATTTTTCTTACCAATGCGAGAAATGGTCGTTATAGTTATTGAGTATATTTAGAAGAAGGTATAATTACAGATAGATAAAACCCGAAAACAAAAAAGGATTGAACAAAGGATACCAGGAAGACGTCCAAGAGAGATTAACAGATGAATGGACGCGATTTAAGCATCTTGCCATTAGCAGATTTCATTGAAAAGCAAAAAAAAATACAGCTTTTATACAACGTTGATAAAAGCGAGAGGCATTAAATGAAACCACATATTCTGTATATCATTATAAGGCTACACAACAAAAATCAAATCAATGTAAGCAATATTTTTGTAATAACTTTCGTGAGGATGATTCATACTTAAAACGTTATAACGGTTTACTCACGCGTATTTATCGGGATAGCCCGACTAGTTTCGGACCCAACTGGAGCCAACTAGATAACTATGCCTATAAAACTTAGTCACCTAATCAGGAAGATACAGCATGTTCAAACTAAAAAAAAACTAAAAAAATATCCTGTGACTAAACTATTGCTTACATTGATTTGATTTTTGTTGTGTAGCCTTATAATGATATACAGAATATGTGGTTTCATTTAATGCCTCTCGCTTTTATCAACGTTGTATGTATAATCTTATTCTTTATTTCTCTTGCACGTGCGATTGGGCGCAGATAGTCAGTAACTTTATGAGTCTGCGTTTGGGACAAAAAATAAAATTCAGTAAGTACTTTCTCGTAGGACAAAAATTTCCTGCTAATTTAAGGGCATTTAAAATGCCCAATCATCAAAAGAATGAATCAATAACTTCAAGCTTATGTCCGTATTTAATGCAGCAAAAGGCCAACGACACGCGGTATTCCCAGGCGGTCATCCATCCAAGTACTAACCGCGCCCGATGTTGCTTAACTTCGGTGATCGGACGAGAACCGGTGTATTCAACGTGGTATGGACGTTGGCGAATGAAGCTCTGAAAGACGTGGTAAATAGCGAAACGGAGTTATTTTTAGTGACAGTTTAGTTCAAGGTTTCTTTCGAACAGCTGCTCCACTGAAAATAGCGTCACTTGTAATGAATTGTTATCTGTTGTCTACACATTGTGGATTTTGGCGCTACTATAATCGGGTAAAAAAGGTAATGGTAGTGAGCTTGGCGTTGAAAGTTGTCGTACAGGCAATATTTTTTTTCTTACCAATACGAGAACTTAGTTCATGAGTATAGAAAGAGTATAATTACAGGCAGATAAAGCCCGAAAACAGAAAAGGATTGAGCCAGGGGAACAAAAAAAATCGTTGAAGAGAGATGTAGAGATGAATGGACGCGATTAAAGCATTTTGCAAACCACTCAATTTTGGGAAATATTCTTTTTAGAAAGCAGTTTTTGTAATCTTATTGTTTTAATCCGCTTGAACGTAAGATCGGACACAGATGGACCGTAACTTTGTATGTCGGTGTTTGAAAAAAAAAATACAATATTCATCTTGTAGGATTCAAATTTTCTGCGAATTTTAAGGTAAATCAAATGCCGAACAAAAACTTCAAGCTTCTTACCCTATTTTAAAGCAGCAAAAGGCCAACGACACGCGGTATTCCCAGGCGGTCACCCATCCAAGTACTAACCGCACCCGATGTTGCTTAACTTCGGTGATCGGACGAGAACCGGTGTGTTCAACGTGGTATGGACGTTGGCGATAGAATTATGCAAAAACATCGAACTTAACATAACGGTAATGAGTATAGAAAGAGCAAGTATAATTGCAGATTGATAAAGTCCGAAAACAAGAAATATTTGAAAAAGGGATAGGTACTGAAAATAGTCCAAGAGGATGTACAGATGAATGGACGCGATTGAAGCATTTTTCCAACCGCACAATTTTCGGAACTTTTTTTATTAGAAAGCAGTTAAAATTGTAATATTATTGTTTATTTCCCTTTTACGTGCGATCGGGCACAGATAGTCCGTAACTTAAGTCGTTGAAGTCCGTGTGAGGGAAAAATTAAAATTCAGTACTATTTTGTAGGGCAAGGAAGTCCTGTGAATTTTAGGGCAATTCAAATGCAGAATCAAAAACTTCAAGCTTTTTTACCCTGTTTTATCGCAGCAAAAGGCCAACGACACGCGGTATTCCCAGGCGGTCACCCATCCAAGTACTAACCGCGCCCGATGTTGCTTAACTTCGGTGATCGGACGAGAACCGGTGTATTCAACGTGGTATGGACGTTGGCGATGAAAGTGTCGAAACACGTCGTAAATAGCGAAGTAGAGTTATTTTTACCCTTAGTTCAGTTCAAGGTTTTTGTCAAACGGCTACTGAAAATAACGTCACTTGTAATGAATTATTATCAGTTGTTGCTTGCTATCTACACATTGTGAATTTGGAGTCAATAACGCGGACTAAGAACTTCATAGGTCTGTACATCTGGTTGGACGTCGATAATGACAGTGTGTATGTCTACATAATATCCGGAAACGGGAATGGATTTCATCGGAAGATGTTGAGTTGCAAATAAGGGAGAGCCTTACGCATATGAATCGATGGCTGTGAAACTTTCGCCGACACAAGGATTAAATTATTAAGAATGAGAGGCGTTTAAAAGAAATGAGATTAATGGATTTTTGCCAACCACACATTTTTTGGGGAGAGTCATTTTATTTAGAAAAAAGCTGGTCAAATTTTACTTTATTGTTTATCCCGCTTTCACATGCATGCAGACACAACTCTTGACTTTTCCTGGGTTTATTAAAAAAAACCTGTACTATCTTGTGTAACAGTAATGCCCTGCAAGTTTTTGGGCCACCAAAATGCCAGATCAAACAATACCTCCTTAATAAAACTTTAAAAAATACAGCAAAAGGCCAACGACACGCGGTATTCCCAGGCGGTCACCCATCCAAGTACTAACCGCGCCCGATGTTGCTTAACTTCGGTGATCGGACGAGAACCGGTGTATTCAACGTGGTATGGACGTTGGCGACAGAAGTTCCGAAATACGTCTTAAGTAACGAAATAGAGTTATTTTTAGTGATAGTTTAGTTCACGGTTTTTTTCAAACAGCTGCTCCGCTAAAAATAGCGTCACTTGTTATGAATTGTTATCAGTTGTTACCTGCTCTCCACACATTTTGGATTAAGTGTAACTATAATCGGATAAAAATCATGGATGTGAGCTTGTCGCTGAAAGTTGTCGTAAAGGCAATATTTTTCTTACCAATGCGAGAAATGGTCGTAATAGTTAATGAGTGTATCTGGAAAAAGTATAATTACAGACAGATAAAATCCGAATACAGAAAAGGATTGAACGAAGTATACCAGGTAGACGTCCAAGAGAGATGTAAAGATGAATGGACGCGATTTTTAGAACAATTTTTATTAGAAACTAGTTAAAACTGTAATATTATTGTATATTTCGCTTGCACGTACTATCGGGCGCAGATAGTCCGTAACTTTATAAATCCATGTTTGTGAAAAAAAAAACAGTACTATCTTGTAGGACAAAGCATTCCTGCGAATTTTAGGGCAATTAAAATGTCGATTCCAAAAATTTAAATTTTATTTCCCTATCATAATGCAGCAAAAGGCCAACGACACGCGGTATTCCCAGGCGGTCACCCATCCAAGTACTAACCGCGCCCGATGTTGCTTAACTTCGGTGATCGGACGAGAACCGGTGTATTCAACGTGGTATGGACGTTGGCGAATGAAGCTCTGAAAGACGTGGTAAATAGCGAAACGGAGTTATTTTTAGTGACAGTTTAGTTCAAGGTTTCTTTCGAACAGCTGCTCCACTGAAAATAGCGTCACTTGTAATGAATTGTTATCTGTTGTCTACACATTGTGGATTTGGCGCTACTATAATCGGGTAAAAAGGTAATGGTAGTGAGCTTGGCGTTGAAAGTTGTCGTACAGGCAATATTTTTTTCTTACCAATACGAGAACTTAGTTCATGAGTATAGAAAGAGTATAATTACAGGCAGATAAAGCCCGAAAACAGAAAAGGATTGAGCCAGGGGAACAAAAAAATCGTTGAAGAGAGATGTAGAGATGAATGGACGCGATTAAAGCATTTTGCAAACCACTCAATTTTGGGAAATATTCTTTTTAGAAAGCAGTTTTTGTAATCTTATTGTTTTATCCGCTTGAACGTAAGGTCGGACACAGATGGACCGTAACTTTCTAAATGTCGGTGTTTGAAAAAAAAAATACAATATTCATCTTGTAGGATTCAAATTTTCTGCGAATTTTAAGGCAAATAAAATGCCGAACAAAAACTTCAAGTTTCTCTTACCCTATTTTAAAGCAGCAAAAGGCCAACGACACGCGGTATTCCCAGGCGGTCACCCATCCAAGTACTAACCGCGCCCGATGTTGCTTAACTTCGGTGATCGGACGAGAACCGGTGTATTCAACGTGGTATGGACGTTGGCGACAGAAGTGCCGAAATACGTCTTAAGTAACGAAATAGAGTTATTTTTAGTGATAGTTTAGTTCACGGTTTTTTTCAAACAGCTGCTCCGCTAAAAATAGCGTCACTTGTTATGAATTGTTATCAGTTGTTACCTGCTCTCCACACATTTTGGATTAAGTGTAACTATAATCGGATAAAAATCATGGATGTGAGCTTGTCGCTGAAAGTTGTCGTAAAGGCAATATTTTTCTTACCAATGCGAGAAATGGTCGTAATAGTTAATGAGTGTATCTGGAAAAAGTATAATTACAGACAGATAAAATCCGAATACAGAAAAGGATTGAACGAAGTATACCTGGTAGACGTCCAAGAGAGATGTAAAGATGAATGGACGCGATTTTTAGAACAATTTTTATTAGAAACTAGTTAAAACTGTAATATTATTGTATATTTCGCTTGCACGTGCCATCGGGCGCAGATAGTCCGTAACTTTATAAATCCATGTTTGTGAAAAAAAAAAACAGTACTATCTTGTAGGACAAAGCATTCCTGCGAATTTTAGGGCAATTAAAATGTCGATTCCAAAAATTTCAATTTTATTTCCCTATCATAATGCAGCAAAAGGCCAACGACACGCGGTATTCCCAGGCGGTCACCCATCCAAGTACTAACCGCGCCCGATGTTGCTTAACTTCGGTGATCGGACGAGAACCGGTGTATTCAACGTGGTATGGACGTTGGCGACAGAAGTGCCGAAATACGTCTTAAGTAACGAAATAGAGTTATTTTTAGTGATAGTTTAGTTCACGGTTTTTTTCAAACAGCTGCTCCGCTAAAATTAGCGTCACTTGTAATGAATTGTTATCAGTTGTTACCTGCTCTCCACACATTTTGGATTTAGCGTAACTAAAATCGGAGAAAAATCATAGATGTGAGCTTGTCGCTGAAAGATGTCGTAAAGGCAATATTTTTCTTACCAATGCGAGAAATGGTCGTAATAGTTAATGAGTATATCTAAAAGAAGTATAATTACAGACAGGTAATACCAGAAAACAGAAAAGTATTGAACTAAGGATACCAGAAAGACGTCCAAGAGAGATGTAAAGATGAATGGACGCGATTTAAGCATTTTGTCATAAATAAATAAATAATAAAAGTTTATTTCTCTCTTAAAATTGGCTTACAATTACATTTCGAGGAGTCTTCATTTAAGCATCGAAATGCCTGTAGTTGAAGGCTCCGCTCATTCCCTTACATTATAGATAAACAAGTATGTTAGTAACAGGAAAGAATTTCGCCATTCGCGCATTTTATTGAAAAATGAGAAGTTTTAAATTTATAATCTTATTGTTTATTTCTCTTGCACGTGTGATTGGGCACAGGTATTCAGTAACTTCATAAGTCCGTGTTTGGGACAAAACATAAAATTCAGTAAGTACTATCTCGTAGGACAAAAAATTCCTGCGAATTTAAGGGCATTTAAAATGCCAAATCAAAAACTTCAAGCTTTTGTCCTTATTTTAAAGAAGCAAAAAGGCCAACGACACGCGGTATTCCCAGGCGGTCACCCATCCAAGTACTAACCGCGCCCGATGTTGCTTAACTACGGTGATCGGACGAGAACCGGTGTATTCAACGTGGTATGGACGTTGGCGATGAAAGAGCTGAAATACGTAGTAAACAGCGAAGAAGGGTTATTTTTAGTTTCTGTTCAGCTTAAAGACTTTGTTAATCAGCTACTGAAAGTAGCGTCGCTTTTAACAAATTACCATCGGTTCTTACCTGCTGATAGGGATCTAGATCTTTTGAATTTGGTGAAACTAAACTCGGGTGAAAAAAATAATAGATTTGGATATGTGGATAATACCTAGGCGCCGTAAAAATTATCTTTTAAGCAAAAAATACATATAAGTACTTAATTTTTTTTTAATAATATAGCTATTCAGAATATTTAAAAAAGTTGTTATCAGTTGTTACCTGTTGCCTACACATTGTGGATTTGGTGCTACTATAATCGGGTATAAAGGTAATGGTAGTGAGTTTGGCGTTGAAAGTTGTCGTACGGGCAATATTTTTTTCTTACCAATACGAGAACTTAGTTCATGAGTATAGAAAGAGTATAATTACAGGCAGATATAGCCCGAAAACAGAAAAGGATTGAGCCAGGGAACAAAAAAATCGTTAAAAAGAGATGTACGGATGAATGGACGCGATTAAAGCATTTTTACAAACCACTCAATTTTGGGAAATATTCTTTTTAGAAAGCAGTTTGTGTAATCTTATTGTTTCATCTGCTTGAACGTAAGATCGGACACAGATGGACCGTAACTTAATATGTCGGTGTTTGAAAAAAAAATACAATATTCATCTTGTAGGATTCAAATTTTCTGCGAATTTTAAGGCAAATAAAATTCTGAACAAAAATTTCAAGCTTCTTACCCTATTTTAAAGCAGCAAAAAGCCATCGACACGCGGTATTCCCAGGCGGTCACCCATCCAAGTACTAACCGCGCCCGATGTTGCTTAACTTCGGTGATCGGACGAGAACCGGTGTATTCAACGTGGTATGGACGTTGGCGATATCTTACTTAAAATACATCAAAACCAGCGAACTATGTATTTATCATTCCTTTAAGATAATTTTAAACAGAAAATCAACAAAGCATGAAGCTTTATTATTATCAGTTGTTACCTGCTGTCTACACATTGTGGACTTGGCATTACTGTAATCGTATAAGAAATCATGGGTATGTGCGTGTCGTTCAATCTTGTTGGGTATTTTTTTTTACCAGTACGAGAACTTTCCGTAGCAATTAATGTGTATAGAGTATATTACAGACAGATAAAGCCCGCACACAGAAAAAGTTTGAACGAGAAATACTAGGAAGAAAGAAGTCCAAGAGAGATGTTCAGATGAATGGACGCGATTGAAGCATTTTTGCAAACCACTCAATTTCGGGAAATATTTTTTTTAGAAAGCAATTTTGTAATCTTATTGTTTAATCCGCTTGAACGTAAGATCGGACACAGATCGTCTGTAGTTGTATATGTCAGTAATTGAAAAAAAATACTATGTTCAGTAGGTACTATCTTGTAGGATTAAAATTTTCTACGAATTTTCTTAAGGCAACTAAAATGCCCAACAAAAACTTTGACCTTAATATCATCCTGTTTTAGTGCAGCAAAAGGCCAAAGACACGCGGTATTCCCAGGCGGTCACCCATCCAAGTACTAACCGCGCCCGATGTTGCTTAATTTCGGTGATCGGACGAGAACCGGTGTATTCAACGTGGTATGGACGTTGGCGATGGAAGTGCCGAAATACATCGTAAATAGCGAAATTGAGTTATTTTTACTCTTAGTTCAGTTCCAAGTTTTTGTAAACAGCTACTAAAATAACGACACTTGTAATGAATTATTATCAGTTGTTACCTGTTATCTAAACATTGTGCATTTGGCGTTACTATAATCGGATAAAAAAAATCATGGATGTGAACTGGCCATTGCATGTCGTAAAGGCAATTTTTTCTTCTACCAATACGAAAACTTGGCATAAGAGTTACTGAGTATAGAAAGAGTATAATTACAGACAGATAAAATCCGAAAACAGAAAATTATTGAGCGAGGGAAACCAGGAAGACGTCCAAGAGAGATGCACTGATGAATGGACGCGATTGAAGCATTTTGCAAACCCCTCAATTTTAGAAATCATTTTTTTTTTAAAGTAGGTTTTGTAATCTTACTTTTTAATTCGCTTGCACGTGCAATCAGGCACAGATAGTCCGTAACTTTCAACGTTCGTTTTTGGAAAATAAAAATAAAATTCAGTAGTATTTTGTTGGACAAAAATTTTCTGCGATTTTAGGGCAATTAAAATCAAAAACCTCGACCATTTTACCCTGTTTTAATGCAGCAAAAGGCCAACGACACGCGGTATTCCCAGGCGGTCACCCATCCAAGTACTAACCGCGCCCGATGTTGCTTAACTTCGGTGATCGGACGAGAACCGGTGTATTCAACGTGGTATGGACGTGTTGGCGATGAAAGTGTCGAAACACGTCGTAAATAGCGAAGTAGAGTTATTTTTACCCTTAGCTCAGTTCAAGGTTTTTGTCAAACGGCTACTGAAAATAACGTCACTTGTAATGAATTATTATCAGTTGTTGCTTGCTACACATTGTGAATTTGGAGTCAATAACGCGGACTAAGAACTTCATAGGTCTGTACATCTGGTTGGACGTCGATAATGACAGTGTGTATGTCTACATAATATCCGGAAACGGGAATGGATTTCATCGGAAGATGTTGAGTTGCAAATAAGGGAGAGCCTTACGCATATGAATCGATGGCTGTGAAACTTTCGGCGACACAAGGATTAAATTATTAAGAATGAGAGGCGTTTTAAAAGAAATGAGATTAATGGATTTTTGCCAACCACACATTTTTTGGGGAGAGTCATTTTATTTAGAAAAAGCAGGTCAAATTTTACTTTATTGTTTATCCCGCTTTCACATGCATGCAGACACAACTCTTGACTTTTCCTGGGTTTATTAAAAAAAACCTGTACTATCCTGTGTAACAGTAATGCCCTGCAAGTTTTTGGGCCACCAAAATGCCAGATCAAACAATACCTCC
This sequence comes from Chrysodeixis includens, assembly GCA_941860345.1. Lineage (NCBI taxonomy): Eukaryota > Metazoa > Arthropoda > Insecta > Lepidoptera > Noctuidae > Chrysodeixis > Chrysodeixis includens. The sequence continues at coordinate 10,020,035 of OW796114.1, read as the reverse complement.
TTAATAAAACTTTATAAAATACAGCAAAAGGCCAACGACACGCGGTATTCCCAGGCGGTCACCCATCCAAGTACTAACCGCGCCCGATGTTGCTTAACTTCGGTGATCGGACGAGAACCGGTGTATTCAACGTGGTATGGACGTTGGCGACAGAAGTGCCGAAATACGTCTTAAGTAACGAAATAGAGTTATTTTTAGTGATAGTTTAGTTCACGGTTTTTTTCAAACAGCTGCTCCGCTAAAAATAGCGTCACTTGTTATGAATTGTTATCAGTTGTTACCTGCTCTCCACACATTTTGGATTAAGTGTAACTATAATCGGATAAAAATCATGGATGTGAGCTTGTCGCTGAAAGTTGTCGTAAAGGCAATATTTTTCTTACCAATGCGAGAAATGGTCGTAATTGTTAATGAGTATATCTAGAAAAAGTATAATTACAGACAGATAAAATCCGAATACAGAAAAGGATTGAACAAAGTATACCAGGTAGACGTCCAAGAGAGATGTAAAGATGAATGGACGCGATTTTTAGAACTATTTTTATTAGAAAACTAGTTAAAACTGTAATATTATTGTATATTTCGCTTGCACGTGCCATCGGGCGCAGATAGTCCGTAACTTTATAAATCCATGTATGTGAAAAAAAATAACAATACTATCTTGTAGGACAAAGCATTCCTGCGAATTTTAGGGCAATTAAAATGTCGATTCCAAAAATTTCAATTTTATTTCCCTATCTTAATGCAGCAAAAGGCCAACGACACGCGGTATTCCCAGGCGGTCACCCATCCAAGTACTAACCGCGCCCGATGTTGCTTAACTTCGGTGATCGGACGAGAACCGGTGTATTCAACGTGGTATGGACGTTGGCGATGGAAGTGCCGGAATACGTCCTAACTAGCGAAATGGAGTTATTTTTAGTGATAGTTTAGTTCATGGTTTTTTTCAAACAGCTGCTCCACTGAAAATAGCGTCGCTTGTAATGAATTGTTATCTGTTGTTACCTGCTCTCCACACATTTTGGATTTAGCGTAACTATAATCGGGTAAAAAGATATTGGTAGAGAGCTTGGCGTTGAAAGTTGTCGTACGGGCAATATTTTTTTCTTACCAATACGAGAACTTAGTTCATGAGTATAGATATAGAAAGAGTATAATTACAGGCAGATAAAGCCCGAAAACAGAAAAGGATTGAGCCAGGGGAACAAAAAAATCGTTAAAGAGAGATGTAGAGATGAATGGACGCGATTAAAGCATTTTTGCAAACCACTCAATTTTGGGAAATATTCTTTTTAGAAAGCAGTTTTTGTAATCTTATTGTTTTATCCGCTTGAACGTAAGATCGGACACAAATGAACCGTAACTTTATATGTCGGTGTTTGAAAAAAAAATACAATATTAATCTTGTAGGATCCAAATTTTCTGCGAATTATCAAATGCCGAACAAAAACTTCAAGCTTTTTACCCTGTTTTATCGCAGCAAAAGGCCAACGACACGCGGTATTCCCAGGCGGTCACCCATCCAAGTACTAACCGCGCCCGATGTTGCTTAACTTCGGTGATCGGACGAGAACCGGTGTATTCAACGTGGTATGGACGTTGGCGATGAAAGTGTCGAAACACGTCGTAAATAGCGAAGTAGAGTTATTTTTACCCTTAGTTCAGTTCAAGGTTTTTGTCAAACGGCTACTGAAAATAACGTCACTTGTAATGAATTATTATCAGTTGTTGCTTGCTACACATTGTAAATTTGGAGTCAATAACGCGGACTAAGAACTTCATAGGTCTGTACATCTGGTTGGACGTCGATAATGACAGTGTGTATGTCTACATAATATCCGGAAACGGGAATGGATTTCATCGGAAGATGTTGAGTTGCAAATAAGGGAGAGCCTTACGCATATGAATCGATGGCTGTGAAACTTTCGGCGACACAAGGATTAAATTATTAAGAATGAGAGGCGTTTAAAAGAAATGAGATTAATGGATTTTTGCCAACCACACATTTTTTGGGGAGAGTCATTTTATTTAGAAAAAGCAGGTCAAATTTTACTTTATTGTTTATCCCGCTTTCACATGCATGCAGACACAACTCTTGACTTTTCCTGGGTTTATTAAAAAAAACCTGTACTATCCTGTGTAACAGTAATGCCCTGCAAGTTTTTGGGCCACCAAAATGCCAGATCAAACAATACCTCCTTAATAAAACTTTATAAAATACAGCAAAAGGCCAACGACACGCGGTATTCCCAGGCGGTCACCCATCCAAGTACTAACCGCGCCCGATGTTGCTTAACTTCGGTGATCGGACGAGAACCGGGGTGTATTCAACGTGGTATGGACGTTGGCGACAGAAGTGCCGAAATACGTCTTATGTAACGAAATAGAGTTATTTTTAGTGATAGTTTAGTTCACGGTTTTTTTCAAACAGCTGCTCCGCTAAAAATAGCGTCACTTGTTATGAATTGTTATCAGTTGTTACCTGCTCTCCACACATTTTGGATTTAGCGTAACTATAATCGGATAAAAATCATGGATGTGAGCTTGTCGCTGAAAGTTGTCGTAAAGGCAATAGTTTTCTTACCAATGCGAGAAATGGTCGTAATAGTCAATGAGTATATTTAGAAGAAGGTCTAATTACAGTTAGATAAAACCCGAAAACAAAAAAGGATTGAACAAAGGATACCAGGAAGACGTCCAAGAGAGATGTAAAGATGAATGGACGCGATTTAAGCATTTTGCCATTCGCACATTTTATTAAAAAAAACAAAAAAAAATTAAAGCTTTTAAATTTATTATCTTATTCTTTATTTCTCTTGCACGTATGATTGGGCGCAGATAGTCAGTAACTTTATAAGTCCGAGTTTGAGACAAAACATAAAATTCAGTAAGTACTATCTCGTAGGGAAAAAATTTCCTGCGATTTTTAAGGCATTTAAAAATGCCGATTTACAAACTGCAAGCTTTTGGCCTTATTTTAAAGCAGCAAAAGGCCAACGACACGCGGTATTCCCAGGCGGTCACCCATCCAAGTACTAACCGCGCCCGATGTTGCTTACCTTCGGTGATCGGACGAGAACCGGTGTATTCAACGTGGTATGGACATTGGCAAGAAATACGTCGTAAATATCGAAGTTGAGTTATTTTTACTCTTAGTTCAGTTCCAAGACACTTGCAATGAATTATTATCAGTTGTGAACTGCTATCTATACATTATGAATTTGGCGTTACTATAATTGGATAAAAAATCATGAGTGTAAGCTTGTCGTTGAATGTTATATAGGGATTTTATTTCTTACCAGTAAGAGAAATGAACGTCACAGTTAATAAGAGTAGAAAGAGTATACCTTTTGACAGGTAGATGAAAACAGAATTGGATTGAGCGAGGGATACTAGAAAACAGTGCAAGAGAGATGTAAAGATGAATGGAAGCGATTAAGACATTTTGCCAACTTCAGTTTCTGGAAATGTTTCAGTTTCAAAACTGGTAAAATTGTGATCTAATTGTTTAATCCGCTTTCTCGCGCGTTCGAGAACAGATTGTGCGTAACTTTGTTAGTCCGAGACAAAAATTTCCTGCGAATTTTCGGGCAATTATAATGCCAATCAAAAACTTCGACCTTATTACGGTTTCAATGCAGCAAAAGGCCAACGACACGCGGTATTCCCAGGCGGTCACCCATCCAAGTACTAACCGCGCCCGATGTTGCTTAACTTCGGTGATCGGACGAGAACCGGTGTATTCAACGTGGTATGGACGTTGGCGATGAATGTGTCGAAACACGTCGTAAATAGCGAAGTAGAGTTATTTTTACCCTTAGTTCAGTTCAAGGTTTTTGTCAAACGGCTACTGAAAATAACGTCACTTGTAATGAATTATTATCAGTTGTTGCTTGCTACACATTGTGAATTTGGAGTCAATAACGCGGACTAAGAACTTCATAGGTCTGTACATCTGGTTGGACGTCGATAATGACAGTGTGTATGTCTACATAATATCCGGAAACGGGAATGGATTTCATCGGAAGATGTTGAGTTGCAAATAAGGGAGAGCCTTACGCATATGAATCGATGGCTGTGAAACTTTCGGCGACACAAGGATTAAATTATTAAGAATGAGAGGCGTTTAAAAGAAATGAGATTAATGGATTTTTGCCAACCACACATTTTTTGGGGAGAGTCATTTTATTTAGAAAAAGCTGGTCAAATTTTACTTTATTGTTTATCCCGCTTTCACATGCATGCAGACACAACTCTTGAATTTTCCTGGGTTTATTAAAAAAACCTGTACTATCTTGGGTAACAGTAATGCCCTGCAAGTTTTTGGGCCACCAAAATGCCAGATCAAACAATACCTCCTTAATAAAACTTTAAAAAATACAGCAAAAGGCCAACGACACGCGGTATTCCCAGGCGGTCACCCATCCAAGTACTAACCGCGCCCGATGTTGCTTAACTTCGGTGATCGGACGAGAACCGGTGTATTCAACGTGGTATGGACGTTGGCGACAGAGGTGCCGAAATACGTCTTAAGTAACGAAATGGAGTTATTTTTAGTGATAGTTTAGTTCATGGTTTTTTTCAAACAGCTGCTCCACTGAAAATAGCGTCACTTGTAATGAATTGTTATCTGTTGTCTACACATTGTGGATTTGGCGCTACTATAATCGGGTAAAAAGATATTGGTAGAGAGCTTGGCGTTGAAAGTTGTCGTACGGGCAATATTTTTTTCTTACCAATACGAGAACTTAGTTCATGAGTATAGATATAGAAAGAGTATAATTACAGGCAGATAAAGCCCGAAAACAGAAAAGGATTGAGCCAGGGGAACAAAAAAATCGTCAAAAAGAGATGTTCAGATGAATGGACGCGATTAAAGCCTTTTTGCAAACCACTCAATTTTGGGAAATATTCTTTTCAGAAAGCAGTTTTTTGTAATCTGATTGTTTGATCCGCTTGAACGTAAGGTCGGACACAGATGGACCGTAACTTTATAAATGTCGGTGTTTGAAAAAAAAAATACAATATTCATCTTGTAGGATTCAAATTTTCTGCGAATTTTAAGGCAAATAAAATGCCGAACAAAAACTTCAAGTTTCTCTTACCCTATTTTAAAGCAGCAAAAGGCCAACGACACGCGGTATTCCCAGGCGGTCACCCATCCAAGTACTAACCGCGCCCGATGTTGCTTAACTTCGGTGATCGGACGAGAACCGGTGTATTCAACGTGGTATGGACGTTGGCGACAGAGGGGCTGAAATACATCGAAACTAGCGAAGTAGAGTTATTTTTAGTGATAGTTTAGTTCAAAGTATGTTTCAAACAGCTGCTCTACTGAAAATAGCGTCTCTTGTAATGAATTGTTATCAGTTGTTACCTGCTGTCTACACATTGTAGATTTGGCGTTACTGTATCGGATAAAAGACGGTTGTCGTTTAAAGTGTGGTAACGGCAATTTTATCTAACCAATGCGAGAAATTAACATAACAGTTGATGAGTATTGAAAGAGTGTAATTACAGACAGATAAAACCCGGAAACAGAAAAGGATTGAGAGAGGGATACCAGGAAGACGTCCAAGAGAGATGCGCAGATGAATGGACGCGATATAAGCATTTTGCCATTCGCACATTTTATTGAAAAAACAAAAAAAATTAAGCTTTTCAATTTATTATCTTATTGTTTATTTCTCTTGCACGTTCGATTGGGCACAGATAGTCAGTAACTTTATAAGTCTGTGTGTGGGACAAAAAATAAAATTCTGTAAGTACTATTTCGTAGGACCAAAATTTGCTGCGAATTTTAGGGCATTAAAAATGCCGAATTAAAACTTTAAGCTTCTGTCCTTATTTTAAAGCAGCAAAAGGCCAACGACACGCGGTATTCCCAGGCGGTCACCCATCCAAGTACTAACCGCGCCCGATGTTGCTTAAATTCGGTGATCGGACGAGAACCGGTGTATTCAACGTGGTATGGACGTTGGCGATAGATGTGTCCAAATGCGTCGTAAATAGCGAAGTAGAGTTATTTTTAGTGATAGTTTAGTTCAAGGCCTTTTTCAAACTCTACTGAATATAGCGTTACTTGCAATTAATTATTATCAGTTGTTACCTGCTGTCTACACATTGTGGATTTGGCGTTACTATATTCCGATAAAAAATCATGGGCGTAAGCTTGTCGTTGAATGTTGTAAAGACATTTTTTTGTCCAATCAGAGAAATGAACGCCACTGGTAATGAGTGTAGAAAGGGTATAATTATAGGTAGATAAAACCCAGAAACATACACGGATTAAGGGAGGGATACTAGAAAACAGTCCAAGAGAGATGTCAAGATGAATGGACGCGATTTTGCCAGCCGCAAAGTTATTTGAAATATTTCAGTCAGGAAACTGGTAAAATTGTGATTTAATTGTTCAATCCGCTTTCATGCGCGATCGGGCATTGGTTGTCGCAACGAGTCAGAGATTGTGAAAAAAAAAAATTAGTGCAAAAATGTCCTGCGAATTTTTGGGCAATTATAATGCTGTATGAAAAACTCCAAGCTTATACCTTGTTTTATTACAGCAAAAGGCCAACGACACGCGGTATTCCCAGGCGGTCACCCATCCAAGTACTAACCGCGCCCGATGTTGCTTAACTTCGGTGATCGGACGAGAACCGGTGTATTCAACGTGGTATGGACGTTGCCGAGAGCAGTTTCAAAATACATCAAAACTAGCTACTATGTATTTTTAATTGGCTTAAGATATTTTTAAACAGCATATCAACAAAGCATGACGCTTCTTTATTATCAGTTGTTACCTGCTGTTTACACATTGTGTATTTTACGTTACTATAATCGGATAAAAAATCATGGGCGTAAGTTTGTTGAATATTGTAAAGGCTTTTAAATTTTTCTTTTTAATAAGAGAAATGAACACCACAGTTAATGAGTGTAGAAAGAGTATAATTACAGGCAGATACAACCCGGAAACAAGAAAGGATTGAACGAGGGACACTTAAAAATAGTCAAAGAGAGATGTACAGATGAATGGACGCGATTGAAGCATTTTTGCAAACCACTCAATTTTGGGAAATATTTTTTTTTGGAAAGCAGTTTTTGTAATCTTATTGTTTGAACCGATTGAACATAACACAGATCGTCCGTAGCTGTATATGTCGGTGTTTGAAAAAGAAAAAACAATGTTCAGTATTATCTTGTAGGACTTTCTGCGAATTTTAAGGCAATTAAAATGCCGAACAAAAACTTCAACCTTATCATCCTGTTTTAATGCAGCAAAAGGCCAACGACACGCGGTATTCCCAGGCGGTCACCCATCCAAGTACTAACCGCGCCCGATGTTGCTTAACTTCGGTGATCGGACGAGAACCGGTGTATTCAGCTTGGTATGGACGTTGGCGACAAAAGTGCAGAAATACATTCTAAATAGCGGCGTAGAGTTATTTTTAGTGGTATTTCGAGGCCTTTTACATAACAGCTGCTCTTCTGAAAATAGCGCCACTTTTAGTGAATTATTATCAGATGTTATCTGCTATCTACACAATGTGGATTAGGAGTATTCTGGAGTAACTGATCGCGAACAGAGAAATTCATGGGGCTGTACATGTGGTTGGACGTCGTAAAAGAATGTTCTTAGCAAAACTGGAAATTATAATGTGAGTTAATATCTATACATACAGTATATTAAAAATGTAATATAATAAAAAGGTAATATCCGAAAACCGGAATGGATTGGAAGATGTAGAGTTGAATATAAGGTAGTGTCTTTTTACATATCAATTGAATGTCTGTGAGCTCCCCCGCGACGCCGTAATTATAATCCTTAGTGCGGGAGACGTTTAAAAAGCCGGTGATCGGACGAGAACCGGTGTACTCAACGTGGTATAGACGTTGGCGATAGCATACGCAAAATACATCCAAACTAGCGAGCTATATATTTTTAGACAGCATATCCACAAAGCATGTCGCTTCTTTATTGTCAGTTGTCCACACATTGAGGATTTGGCGTTACTATAATCGGATAAAAGGCATAGGTGTGGGCTGGTCGTTTAAAGTCGTCATAAAGGCAATTTTTTTTTCTTACCAATGCGAGAAATGAACGTTACAGTAATTGAGTAAAGAAAGACTATAATAATTACTGACAGATAAAACCCGAAAATAGAAAAGGATTAAACGAGTGATACCAGGAAGACGTCCAAGAGAGATGTAAAGATGAATGGACGCGATTAAATAATTTTCATTTTGCTATCCACAATTCCGCACTATTTTTAAAAATATTTTTTAATAGTAAACTGTTAAATTTGTAATCTTATTGATTATTCCGCTTTAACGCGCGATCGTGCACAGACAGTCCAAAACTCTGTGACTCCCAGATTGTGAGAAAAATCGGTACTATCTCGTACAACTAATATTTCCTGCGATTTTTTGGGCAATTATAATATCAAATCAAATCTTCAACCTTATTACCCTGTTTCAATGCAGCAAAAAGCCAACGACACGCGGTATTCCCAGGCGGTCACCCATCCAAGTACTAACCGCGCCCGATGTTGCTTAACTTCGGTGATCGGACGAGAACCGGTGTATTCAACGTGGTATGGACGTTGGCCGTGGACGAATTAAAATACAAATATAAGTATTTCCTAACGGCAAAACCTATGTGAGATGGACCATTGCATAGGTACTGTATTGTCTCTTGAAAATTAGTAGATGATGGTAATTGCTGTTATTAGTCGTTGCATGTTTGTTGTAGCTTCTGTATATCTGCAATTCGGAGGACTTAGACCTGGTTATAATTCTGCAATATATGAGCAAGTGTCAGTAAGCTAGTGAATATTTTAGGTCCAGGGTTAATAAACAAAATTTAAACAATTGGGTGTTTGAAAAAGATGTATAAAACTTCCAATGTTTTTAAGAAATCTATCTGAAGGACTTATTATTTTATTTTTGTCAAACACCCAATTTTTAAGAAAATTACAGCTATGTTTTTACAATACATACCAATTTTCTTCACAGTTATTTCTAGCTAGAAATCTATGAATCTAACTATTAGGGACATTTTTGGAGGGAGGAAAATTCATGTAAAGAAAAAGTAAAATAACTGACTTTTCCTCATAAACAAGGAAAGAGGTCACTATCCGATTTCCTTATTATCATTTTTTTGCAATCATTAAGTATTTTGCAGCAAATATCTTGATTGATAAATACTATTACGAACAAGATTAACTTGATAAGAAGCTCGTTGGGGGTTATTACTGTTATTAGTGCACAAACATGTTTTGCATTTGAATTACGTATTTAATAAGATAATTATTAGATTATGTTCGTCAGTGTGACGTTGAGATTGATCTCATGTGATTTACAATGTGTAAACAGACCAGTAGCAAACCTTCAATATTGCCTTCATGTTCTTGACAGAAAGTAAACAATATTCGTACTGTCATAAAAATATTACTTTAGGTAGAGGGCATATTTTAAAATGTTTTTTTTTTTTAGTAAACCACTGTAAAAGAAACTATTTTGATAAATATCGAGTATTTAAAATTGACCTTTTATTTGATAATAATAAAACGTGTGTATTTATAGTAATAATAGCGGTCCGGACCGATTTCGGCCACGGCGGCCAGTGTAACTATGACACCAGCCCGCTACGCAGGACATATTATAGTGCACAAGCGTGTGCGCAAACACAGGTGCACTCTCTATTCCTTTTACTCTCATAGCCCGATGGGACGGTAATCCGACACGACCGGAGAGAGATCAGGCGCAGGACCCACATTTTTACGTGCCTTCCGAAACACGGAAGCTGTGATATTTGTTTCTTTAAACGCACACAACATTCGAAAAGTCGGTGCGCGCCGTGGGGATCGAACTCAAGACCTCTGACTTAGCAGTCCTATGGTCTTGCCACTAAGCTATCACAGCTTCAGTATTTATAGTACCGAGTCATCGACAACCAAAAGACCTTCAGCCACTAAAAATAAATTTGCTTTGCTACTGACTATGTATTTTGAGCTTTCTGTCGCCAACGTCCATACCACGTTGAATACACCGGTTCTCGTCCGATCACCGAAGTTAAGCAACATCGGGCGCGGTTAGTACTTGGATGGGTGACCGCCTGGGAATACCGCGTGTCGTTGGCCTTTTGCTGTATTTTTACATGTCCTACTAACTTTCGCGGTTTTTTTTTAATAGCTCGCGATTACCGTTGTTGGTTATTTTTGCTTAAAATTCTTCCACGTTATTTAGCTTCAGGTTTATTGCATCAGTAATCATATCTACTATTATTGAATATCCCTATTATTGATTTTCATGACTAATTCGTTAAATATAGGTAGTTATATGATTTCGTTATCATATTGCACAATAAATTCTTCCTTAAGAGATCAAATAAAATTTATTTTCCTCCATTTTTTAAATCGGTTGCCTTAAAGAAAGATTTTTATTTCTACGCAAAAAAGCATTACCTATCTTTTTTGAAGTCATTTAAAAACTTTCAGACACAAACAGTGCGTGCACAAATTATCATATTCCTTGGAATATCCATCAAGATTTGATCGATTCAAATCATGTCTTATGACGTCATAATCCTACCTACGTATAATCCGACCTATTCCAATTCCCTGATATTGTTGACAAATCACAAAAAAACATTCATGCACCGCGTGATTTTATCACGTACGAGTATCTTACTCGTAATCAGCTGATGCACTAACATTTTACATTCAGTTATAAACTCTGTACCATAACGCTACAGTTCATTTTCCAATGTGTTTGTGATATTCTTTTCTTGATACACTCAAATTTAAACTTTATGGTAAAGCGTCTACAGTTCAATTTTCAGCGTCGTTGTTATTTTGTTTTCTTAAATGAAGATAGGAATTTCGCTTTTGTTTTCAGCGTGATAAGGGTAAGGATCCCGTGGTTTTTCTTTTATCTAGCATTGCCCCGAGTTATGGAATTATTGTTGTTATTGCAATTAAATTGTAACATTAATTATTGATTTATTTGTGAACATATTTCTCATATGTGTAGATACTAGATATGTATAATTTTAGCTTTCGTCTTCCGGGGTCAAATCGATGTTTATTTTAAGTTTTGATAGACAGGTAAACAAACAGAAAAAGATTTGAAATATACTGACTATACTGAGTGATAATTCATGAAGAAAAAAAACATAGTGAGGGGATTGTACCTAGTAGAGAAGAGATGCAATAAAATAACTCAAATGCGACAAAGAAGATTAATGTTTTATAAACTTACTGCTGTTTCACTATCGTTACAAATCTGTATAGTATTTTAATTCCTCTACCCGTAAAAGGTTGTATGAACGGTTCGGGGTTTTTAATCCCTTTCAGTTAACTCTACATCTCTCTTGGACTTACTGTCACTCATTCCGTTTTCTTTTTTGGGCTCTGGGATAATAGTCCAGTCATTTGGTAGTTTTACCTGGAAAGTTTTCCGGGAGTTTTGAAAATTGGGTATTTTATAAATTTGGATATGCTCTTATCGAATTTTAACTTTGCCACCTCACACCACCCGCCGCTCGCGCCGCCATTTTGAAAAAATGGCGCCCAAAAACGGTTTTTTGGAAATATCCGAAAATAGTTCTCAATGTGTGGACAATAAGTGAAAAAAAGAAATTGTATAATAAGAGTTCGATTGTTTCAATGTATTCTGGCCATAACATTGCCAACGTCCATACCACGTTGAATACACCGGTTCTCGTCCGATCACCGAAATTAAGCAACATCGGGCGCGGTTAGTACTTGGATGGGTGACCGCCTGGGAATACCGCGTGTCGTTGGCCTTTTGCTGCATTAAAACATGGTAATAAGGTTCAAGTTTTTGATGCGGCATTTTAATTACCCTAAAATTCGCACGAATTTTTAGACCTACAAGATAGTAATGAATTTATCTCACTGTTACAGTAGGTACTGAATTTTGGTTTTGTCTAATCTCGAACTCACAAAGTTACTATCCGTTAGTGCCCGATCGCACGTGAATGCGGATTAAACTATTAGATCTCAATTTTTTAAGACTGCACTACTGTGCAGTTCAATTGCGTCCATTCATCTTTATACTTAGACTTTTTTATTTCTCCCGCGCTAAGGAATGTAATTATGGCGTCACGGGGGAGTTCACAGACATTCAATTTATACATATGAACAAAGAAACTCCCTTGTTATCATTTCTACGTCTTCTAATCCTTTCACGTTTTCGGATACTACCTGACATTTTTATGTACTGTATTTATACACATTAACTGACATTATTATTTCCAATTTTGCTAAGAACATGCTTTTACGACGTCCAACCAGATGTACAGACCCATGAATTTCTAAGTCCGCAACCAGTTACTCCAATATACTCAAAATTCACAATGTGTAGAGACATTTTTAGACGGCGATTAATTACTCCAAAATTAAAACTCTCGTGTTGATAGCAGGTAACAACTGATAAGTACTTCAGTAAAAGTGAGGCTATTTTCAGTACTGAACACTAGAATTATCAATAACTCTACTTCGCAAGTCTCGATTTATTTTACTTGAGTTTTCGCCAACGACCATACCACGTTGAATACACCGGTTCTCGTCCGATCACCGAAGTTAAGCAACATCGGGCGCGGTTAGTACTTGGATGGGTGACCGCCTGGGAATACCGCGTGTCGTTGGCTTTTTGCTGCATTAAAACAGGGTAAGAAGGTTGAAGATTTAATAAATTGCCCAAAAAGTCGCAAGAAATATTAGTTCTACAAGATAGTTCCGATTTTTTTTCACAATCTGGGAGTCACAGAGTTTTGGACTATCCGTGCACGATCGCGCGTTAAAGCGGAATAATCAATTCGATTACAAATTGAACAAATCAATCGCGTCCATTCATCTTTACATCTCTCTAGGACGTTTTCTTGGTATCACTCGTTCAATCCTTTTCTATTTTTGAGCTTTGTCTGTCTGTAATTATACTCTTTCTATACTCATATACTGTAACGTTCATTTCTCGCATTGGTAAGAAAAAAATATTGCCTATATGACGACTTTAAAACGACGAGCCCATATCCATGTCTTTTATCCGATTATAGTAACGCCAAATCCTCAATGTGTGGACAGCAGGTAACAACTGACAATAAAGAAGCGTTATGCTTTGTGGATATGCTATTTTAAAAATATAATATGTATAGCTCGCTAGTTTGGATGTATTTTGCATTGGTAACTCGTGCAAGAGAAATAAAGAATCAAGATTATACATTTAAAATGTATTTTTTTTTGGTTTTCAACAAAATGTGCGAATGGCAAAATGCTTAAATCGCGTCCATTCATCTTTACATCTCTCTTGGACGTCATCCTGGTATCCTTAGTTCAATCCTTTCCTGTTTTCGGGTTTTGTCTGTCTGTATACTTCTTCTAGATATACTCATTAACTATTACGACCATTCCTCGCACTGGTAAGAAAAATATAGCCTTTACGACAATTTTCAGCGACAAGCTGACATCTATGATTTTTATCCGATTATAACTATAATCGGATAAAAATCATATACATAAACTACGCTACGTAACTACGCTAAATCCAAAATGTGTGGAGAGCAGGTAACAACTGATAATAATTCATTACAAGTGACGCTATTTTCAGTGGAGCAGCTGTTTGACAAAAGCTTTAAACAAAACTATCACTAAAAATAACTCTACTTCGCAAGTTTCGATATATTTTGCTTGAGCAGTCGCCAACGTCCATACCACGTTGAATACACCGGTTCTCGTCCGATCACCGAAGTTAAGCAACATCGGGCGCGGTTAGTACTTGGATGGGTGACCGCCTGGGAATACCGCGTGTCGTTGGCCTTTTTGCCTTATTTTTTTGTTACGACTAAATTGTTTAGTACTTTTTATTTTCACAACTCTTAGTGAAAATAAAATATTTTTTGCCAAATTAAAAGTTCTGAAGCAAAATATGAAAGAGACTCAAATTGGATAAAGTTCGGTCATTTGACGTACCCATGTTCAATAGTAAACTGAAGTGGATTAAGTTGATATAAATATCTTACAAATCAAATTTTAAGCGGACCCATTTTTGAGATCTCCTCAAACTAATTTCACTAATCGCCCGTATCGCGATCATTGTTTCTTACCACCTCTATTTTGTGTGCATTTAGCGCTTCGAGCAAGACCGTATAAACAATGAAAAGAGGAATATTACATAGTGTCACCTCAGTTCCCATCACTTTCGCTCTCCAAACAATCATAAAGGAAATGACTGAGACAGACAGATGATAAACATTGCGATATTTTTATAAATATGGAATTTATCTTGTATCACGCGTTGACCATGCTTCACCGCATTATAGTCTCGTAGATATAATAAGTAATATAAATATTGTCATACGTCATAGATACAGGTGCGAGAAAGTGATTATGTTTGCAGTAATACGATTATGATTTAATTGATTTTTATCTGAATGGCGTTATGTACTTGTTTTCGAAATTGAAGGGCTTATAATGTATACTGTATGCTTAATATTGATGTGAGAAGTTGTTAAAGGCGTTAGAATAATCCCTATTATTTTTGTAACCACGGTAACTCTGTTTTAGTAAGAAAAAGTTTTACTGAGAATTCGAAACTAATAATTTTGGCTTAATCAACGTGAATTTCGTTTCAAGCAAATTTAACATCTTTCTTCCGGAATTAAAGCGGTTAAATACAAACTAAACGAGCCATCCATAGTTTATCTACAATATCTACCTATTTTAGTTAAAACAAATTCATTTTTGTCCAATAATCAAACGAAAAGCAAAACCTGAAGGTTTCTCTTTAAGGGGACCTTTTTCAGCCTTTTTGGGCACCTCCGAAACATTAAAATTCAATAATTTCGTGTAAGTACAATAGTATAGTATGCATCCAATGGTTTGACTCAAGCACTACCCATTTTGAACATACTCCTCAGTAATAATTCGATGACCCCCATAAGGTCAAAAATCTAGAAGCCATAGGGGCATAATAAGACGTTTAATTCAACTGGAGTGTTCCTTTCCGGTTCTTTACTGCAGTCTCAAAGACATCTTGTTTCTATTAGATTAGAGACGGTGCTGGAGATTAAATCTGTTTGCTGTATGTATGTTTTTTGTTCGTATAAAAGAGGCCAATGTTATGTATTCATGTAGAATTATCTGAGAAGTTGTTTTTTACATTTATAATGATTTGATTGACCAGATTTACAAAGCATCGGATAGAATTTTACTGGATACAGTAAAACTGAAAGATTATGTACAGCTACGATTAAGGATTTAGGCTAAGGTGAAGAAGAAATTGATTTACTTTAGAGATGGCGCAATTATCTCGCCTCTATTGATACCAAGTGGAGGTTTTAACCCATTGGTAATTTTAGTAACATGATCTAAATGATAGAAAGTGACCGAGGTAGTTTTGAGTACAAGACTTCGCATCTTCGGTGTAGGTTAAAGTCATTAGCTTTTCAACTCCAAAAACGCCATTCGGCCAAGAGAAATGGCCGAATTGTGATGTTGAGTGTAAGTACATTATCAATATGCAAGTTCTCAACAAGGCCTCTGCATGTTGGACCTGTGTCCCCGTGTAAGTCTTTTAAAAAGGACCGGGTTTCCTCCCTTGAAGTTAGCCCGTGATTTAAAAAAGACTATGACTTCTGTACTTGAACCTCACTCGCCTATCAATTATTGAGTAACTAATGATATAGGTAATCAGATAAAGTGGTCCGGTGTGTAAGGGACATTCACTTTTATTATACCAGCACCGTTGTATAGTGCTACGTGACTAACCACCCGTCTCCGTCTGGTGCGACCTAGTTAATGAATGGTCCTAGGAAAATGTATGTATAATGCATCTTCCTTATAACTCTTAAGAATTCTACTTACTCGTAAAGATTGAAGTAATTGGTAGTTAAAATAATTTAATTGTTTGATTTTATGTTTTTATTTCAATTTTCATACATCTCGAAGAGATTTAGAGAGCTAATAAAGAATTGAGTATTGAGTATTTTTTTTTAACTATTATGAATTTACGGTACAGCAGAGCAGCTGTTTAAAAAAGGCCTTGAAATGAACTAAGACTAAAAATAACTCTACTTCGCTATTTTCGACGTATTTCGGCTACACTGTCGCCAACGTCCATACCACGTTGAATACACCGGTTCTCGTCCGATCACCGAAGTTAAGCAACATCGGGCGCGGTTAGTACTTGGATGGGTGACCGCCTGGGAATACCGCGTGTCGTTGGCCTTTTGCTGATCTCTTTTTAATGTACTACAGAAGATACTTCTATCTCTAGTTTCAATTGTTTTTATTTTTTCTGTTGTCTTCAAGTACTTTCATGTCTTGTTGTTTTCAAAATTTCAATGATTTTCGTATTCTGGAAATCGGGTTTTGCTCAAAGTTCCTTAAGAACTAACAGTGACTTGGCATAAATGGGCACATATTTATTAAACAGAATAATGACTTTGCAAATATTTTGTTTTTAGTACTAAATGTACTAACAAGGTAAATAAACAAACACTCGTTCTTATAAAAAGTTCAATAATAATTATGAATTGTAGTATTCAGCCTACAGTATGACTAAACGCTCTTATATTTCAATAAGGTAAACATTAATATCCTCAATGACATTTACCTATTTAAAATCAAAACTTCCTAAGCAAGGTAAAGATAAAAAATAATGAATGAATCCATTACCACGTGTTCTTGCGCACGTACACAATGCGTGTTTTATAATCACACGCTCTAATCGGAGAACTTTAAAAAACGTGTTTTCAATAATGACTGTTAGAATATAAATAGTTCATTTGTTTTTTCCTTATGCACTGAGCTAATTTTCGAAAAGATTAGAATATAGCTATAAGGAAAAAAAAGGTTTTATGCTTTTAGGTATCATGTGTGTGTCTTTCTACTTTTTTTTCATAGTCTACTGTACCCTACTGCTTAAAAAAGACCTCCACCAAATCCTTCAACGTTTTTCTATGCCTTTTTTTTCGGGGTGAAACGCTAATGACTTCAACGTCACGCCGAGGGTACGGCGTGGGGATATGTCGGACTCTCACCGACTAAAAACACCCCAGGTTCCTTTTACTACCTAAGCCTACCCTATCACTAGATCGTTCGCGCACGCTCTGCGTGATTCTAACTGAACGTTTTTCTATCCCGTGCCACTTCGAACCAGTCCTCGTGGTGTACTTCCAAAACGTCTCGCCATGGCCATCGTCTTTTGGGCCGGCCTCAGCAGCGCGTGGCAGTGCGGGGCGGTGCCGTCCATCTGCTGGCTCTCAATGTATGGTCACTTCGCCTAACGTCTAACATCCAAGCGGCTATCCAAGCTAGTGCGGTTATTTGTTCGTTTTAATTTATGGAATTTCTTTCTGGTTAACTTCCCTAACAGCAAGGCATTTTAGCATTAAGTTACCTCTTTAATAATAATAATGTGTGTCCTGATCGATTTCGGCCTAGCCACGTGTTACTATAACACCAGTAAGCTACGCAGGACATATTATAGTGCACAAGCATGTACTCGCGCACGTGCACTCTCGATTTCTTTACTCTCATAGCCCGATGGGACGGCATTCCGACTCGACCGGAGAGAGATCAGGCGCAGGACCCACTCTTTTACGTGCCTTGTGAAATACGGAAGCTGTAATATTTATATCTAGAAACGCACACAACATTCGAAAATATCGAACTCGAGACCTTCGAAAATATCCTAAAATACTAGACTGTCAAAAAGTGATCTTACTGGTAATATCGAAAAAAGTAGGTTACTAAAATACCATTACATCATTTCCCGTCTATCTACCGTCTGCAAAATTACACGATACCTACTGAAGATTAAGATTTGACAACAGCTGATTACTCAATACTTCAAATCTTCCATCAGCTACGTATCACTCAGGCAAATGCAGGAATCACGTGAACTGCACATGATTATAGTATCAGTAACGTCTAAAAGTCTACCGAATATGATTAAATATCACATTAATGGTAGATAAGTTTTTTTCCAGGGTGAAACGACTTTATCTCACGGCACGGCGGCGCGGCGGCGTGAAGAATAGGTTGGACTTCAAAATTCAACGGGCTCAAAACACCCCAGGCCCGTTTCCAATTCCGTTGCCTGAGTCTGAGGTGTGGGATCTGTGCACGATTCTGGAAAGCCTTATGACAAATGTTAGTCTATCAATCTCTTAAAGACTGTTGCAGCTGTGGAAGCGAGATGGTGCACTAAACGGCGTAAAGGGCCGTCTCTCTTCCACAACTGCAAGTCTTACTTTAGGAGGTTTAATGAGGCAATATAGGAGACAACGCCCCTATTTTCTTGATCTAATGATTGCTGACTATTTATGGAACTGTACATTGTACAAACATCGACGTTATAGTACTTTTTAAGTCTAATGTAATTTTAAAAATATTAAATGTACTCGTATTTGTTATGATTTGCTAGCAGTCAAAAATAAAATTACATATTCAAGGTGTCTTCTTGAAAGTCAAATAATAGCTTGATCGCGTGACAATGGTATGACTGGTGACAAAAATTGTGAATATTACAGTCAAAATTACCATGACCTCTATACCAAGGTAAAGTATCTAAATACATAGGTCTAGGTGGAAATCTTCATTTAAATGGAATGCACGGATAGCCGAGTGGTATAGGTCACCGCGTCAATTACCACTGTGCGCGACGTGTCGCGGGCTCGATCCCCGCGGAGGAACAAGAATTTGTGCTTTCCACAATTAAAGGCTAGTATCGTTTTCAAAGGTTGGTATCGCAATTTTGCTTCACCCAGAGTAATAAAACTCAAAAACTCTTGCTTCAATACCCCTAATTTTCTCAAGTCACGTGAACGAAACATGCAATGTTCGTGACAATTGCAACTTGTCTATTTATAAAGTATGGCTTGACATTTGACCCCATAGATACGAGCTGATAAGGCTCTAGGCACAGATTAATATTATTTTATGTAACTATTGGTATATATTTTATTCTTTTCTATAATTAGAATGTGAATGAATGTATAACAGAAATGTTTCCTAGATTTCTAGGTCATTTGTAATTTACACTAGCTAGCCCCGTGGTTTAAACCCCTGTTCTGCCCGCTCCTATTGGACGTACCGCAATGTTATACATGCCCTATAGTGTTTGTTGATTAAAGGGCTATTTAGCACAAAAAAAAATGATGAGCCTAATTAAAACAAGCAGAAAAAGTTTTTGTCATTCTGTTTAGTTGTATATTAGAAATTACCATGTGTTTGTAAATTAAATTATGTGCGGAATTATTTGCATGGGTTTCTGTTTAATTTATAAATTTAGCAAAATTTTATGAAATTCCCTACAAAAATTAAACCTTCCTAAAATGCGTTGTAGAGTTTCCAACCTAATTGTTTTAGCAATTTCATCATGTTTTTTTTTATAACGAGTTGGTTAGTAATTAAATACATAATAATATGTATTTAAGGAAAAATCCAACATGGAAACACAGCTTTATCACTCATTATCTGCCGCAACATTTCTTCGCTTTGCATTTCCTCCCCCGTACCAAGCGTATTCTCGTAGTACACGCCACAATCAGATGCAATGTTTTTCGTCCTGCGTTCATAAGTGCTAGCATAACCGCGCCGGCCGCCATTTCAGTAGGACGCGCATTCGAATTTAGAATTGAATTTTTATTATTATTTTGTGCCAGTGAATTAAATGACAATGAAGCTCTTCGGCATAGTGTTTTGTTTCCTGTGTGTGAATTTTGCGATTGCTAATGAGGTGAGGTTATTTAATTTACGTTTTTTTTTTATTAAATTATTGTTTGATTTTATTTTCAAGCTTTTTTTCTTCATTATCATTTTTTTCAAACATCTATTTTTAATTTACATATATTTTTTTTAATAGGAATGGTGCTACAAAATTATTGCAATTCTTGAGTAAAATCACACATGTTTGATCTGCTTCAATGCAATAAAAAAAAAACAATTTTTATTTTTAGTAAGTACCTACAGTTAAAATCGCAACCTTAGAAAATTTAAATCATACATTTTACTTTTAAATACATACTCAGGTATTTAAGACCAATAAATAAAGATTCACAAATTAAGACATGTAAATCTGACATGCGTCGAATGATGCTTTAATGCATGCAGGTATCTTTAAATATTTTTATTTGACGTGACAAAAGCAATAAAACTACCGATATATCACCTGTAATGTTATTTTGTAATTTATGACTGAATAGTAATGGTTTTTTTGGCGATAAACTTTACAATATTAAAGCAATAAAAATATACATACAATGTTAGCTACATCACTAGGCATAATAAAATTGTCAAAACAATTTTATTTAAAAAAAGGAACGAATTAAACATTGAAATAGTTACCTGGTATAGAAGTTATTGTTCGTAATTCAAAAATATAGAACAAAAAATCTCAAAATACCACGCTAAACAAAGCTTTCCGATCACGCATGCGCCTCATGTTATTATTCCATCCCTTTCTAACTCGGGCGTTAGCATACATTGTTGTTGTTCCGTCTCGCTCTAGGGAAGGAATCTCCCGTTCCAAATTTTAAAATGGGGATCAGTGATGGACCAAAGTCACGTAGGCAGTTCCTTTCACAGATTTAAATGATGACATTATAAAACTTCTTTCATCTTTCATAGTACAAAGAAGGTGTATAGTTATTTGTCATATTTTTATTTAGGGTGGGCTAGTAATGTCAATGAATGTATAGAGGGGATTAATTTTTATTCACGCACGTGTGACTTTTTTCTATATGGTATTTCTTTTGTTTTTTTTTTTACGGGACCTTCTTACTTATGCCTTTGCCAAAATAAAAAAAATCACAGATTCCCGGTATTAATATTCAATTATTATGTACAAGTTTTCATTTAGTTTTACCTGTCCCGATGTTTGTCGTTCGTTCGGTTTGTAATTTTAATCTTGGATTTCTTTTCGTACGTAAACGAAACGTAGATTTTAAAACTTAAAACAAAATGCAAGAAGTTATTGATACTACAGTACAGTTTTAATTATCTTCTGTTATTATCACTGTTGATACTTGTACAGTTGCATTTTATTATAAATATTTATACCTATAATTATTAATTTGCTTTCCTACTCACAGCATCCTGCTATATAGCTTTATCATACAATTTCACATATTTTATTAAAATTTGAAGAATATTTCAATTTCAAATTAAGTTTAAGTCCGTAAATAAAACGATAACGCAGAAAAGTCTATGAAACTCGACAAACATTTGACTCATATTTACTGAAAACATACATTACAAGTGCATATTATATTCATCACAAAACAAAGCGCCCTACATAATGTAATTAAACAAATAAATAATAAAACAATATTCTCTTTGTTTCAGAACTACAAAGCGGGCGTAATATATGGACAAAAAGAATTAAACTCATTCAAACCTTTAATACATAGCGCTTCTAAAATGGTAAGTAATGCGTTGCTATGGTTACTAATATTAAAACAAATTGTGGAACAATTAGACGGGCTTGTTGGTCTAGAGATAGTGGCCCTGACTGCTATACCAGAGGTCGTGGGTTCGATCCCCACCCAGGACAAATGTTTGTGTGATGAGCACCATCATTTGTTCTGTGTCTGGGTGTAATTTGTTTATAATATGTATGTATTTAAAAGTATATTAGTATGTTAATTATTAAACATGAGGGCGCAACAAGAATCAATTCAACAGTCTGTCATAACTGATGGTTTTTCAATGTATTCTTTTGGTAAACCAGTGGAATGGTCATGGATACCAACCTCCTTGGAGGAGGAACTGAGTAGTGTCAGACTCTTACAGACTAAACCTGAACCGCCATGCAACATTTCCCGCGTTTGGTCGCAATGCGCTTCAATTCATCACACACCGACTTCAGAAACTAAAAGTACCTTTTTTTTTCGTGGGAAATCATCAAATGACTCCGCCCGCTGTGGGCGCAGCGGGAGGGAATGTCAGACTCTTATTGACTAAAACCCACTATGTTCCTCCTGGAGCCCTTTGAGTGCCGGGGTCACAGTAACTCTCACGAACATCCCGCAGCCCCGGTGGAATACCTTTGTTTCACGATGTTCTAGAAAGCAAAGATTACAGAAATCTCATGACATTAAAAAGATTTAATAAATATTAATGTGAGTTCACTTGATATTGAATACTGGGGTTATCTCATGTTTTGCTTGACTGTATAAAGCATTATATTATGCAAATTGTTTGAAAAACATCGGTTATCGAATACATAACATTATTTTGCTGATATTCCACGATTTACTGTTGCAATGACAAATACTTATTAATCATGCTTTTTAACCGACTGCGTAAAAGAAAAAAGGTTATGAGGTTATACTTTGCAGTTAACGACAACGATATTAATAACAACACAGTCTTCTTCTTGTCTATAATTATTGAAGCTATTTAATATCTTTAACTGACTGCAAAATGCGTTGCTACTATCACTTAAAAAAAAGCGATAAAAAAGTCTCAATTTATTCGTCTTAAGTCTTTTGTTTTTAAAAAAACAAAAAAAACTCGATGTATGTAACTAGATTCTCGTGTATTAAAAGTTGGGCGAGTTTTTTTTGTTTATTACTACATGTGTATAATATATCTACTACTATTTAATAAGAATTTAAATGCATTTCTAAAGTTACTCAAAATAAATCAGGAACATTTTCGTAAATAAACACCACGCGGGAATCAGCTGACAGGTCAACAACCTCACGGCCGCGTGATCAAAATAAGACATTTCTATGTTGATGGCTCTGATGCACAAATATCGCTTCCTTAGGGTTTTATATTCAGCCAGCAAACTGTAAATAAAATATATAATTTAGTACTTAGGTAATAAGGTTATATTACCAAGATTGTCTTGGCTAAGTAAGGACTGAATTTCAATGAGGAGTTTGTGACGTTTTTAAAAAGCTGTTTACTATTGAAATACTCTTTTTTAAACATCATCAAAATGTTGTAACTTACGTTGTATTTCTTCTTATTTTATTGGTAAATAAAAAGAAATATTATTGAAAAAAAAAAAAAAGAAAAACACGGATAATATTTTTACATTTAAAAGTTACCCATAGCTAATGTATATTTTTTCTTGTTCCGCAGGGTGCCGACATCTTAGTTCTGCCAGTTTTGGAACCTTCAGAAATGCCTTCTTACGATGAGGTAAGAAAAAAAATAAATGAAAATAAACTTTTACTAAATTTCACCTAGTAACTAAGAACTCTGTAAAGAAACTACTCAAAGTCTACAATTTTCGGCTAGATTTGATTTGGATTTGTTCTTCACGAGTAGTTTGAACCTAGCTGATATAAATTTCAACAATACATTGTACATTTTTTCTTTACTAAATAATTTTAAACTTCCAGGCGGTAAAATCAATATCAGAGTCAGCAAAACAGGCAGGTGTATACGTAGTACTGAATCTGTTGGAGCACACGCACTGCCAGATGGGCAAGGAACACATCAGGAGTAACCTGGTCTTCGATAGAGAAGGATCTGTTGTTGCTGTGTGAGTATTCTACTAATATTATAAACACGAAAGCCCTCTAAAGCATAGCGCTGCCCCATATCCTCCACCGGGTGTCGCAAAAGGCGACTAATGGACCTTAAGACCCAGTGCACTGTACCAAGCACCTTGGGTCACCCGAATGGTGGCGGGTAAACAACCAACAATCGTATTCCCAAAGAGGGTTAGTGTCAGGCAGGCGGCCGACTATAAAACCATAGCCAAAACTTTAAGCAACATGTCTAGAAGACGTGTTGCGCCGACCTCAAGTGAAATGGGATAAGGGCAGGAAGATGATGATGAAAGCCCTCTAAAATCAAAATCTTTCGAGTAGGCCTTCTCAGGCACTTTCAAAACGTTACTGACTCTAGTTGTGCCGCTCACGCCGTCGGTTAAAACGTAGCTTGTATTAATACAGGGTGTCAGCTAACTCCACACCAAATTTCATAAAAAATCCAGTCGTTTAAGCGTGAAATAGTAACAAACGTCATGAATCCATCCATACTCACAAACTGGGAAGGGATATATATATATGTATATCTTCCATTACAAAGGCATCTTTCGAAATATAAAAGATTTTTTTATTGGATATTACAAGGATTTTTGTTTCTTTTATGCTATCAGACACGGTAGTGTGTTGAGCCAAGTTCAATATCTTTTACAAAAAATCTTTTAAAATACAGGGGGAACTAAAATATTAATTTTAGTTCAATTACCTGCAGCTATAAATAAATAATGTTAGTCATCGTAATCGAATTACAAAAAAAAGTTCAATTGTATTATTTTAAGGAAAAATAGGCCGAAATAGGCATACGACTTTTATCACTGGCAGTAAAAAGTGTGAGTAATTTCATTTGGTTCAAAGTACTTTAAAGCGGTTTTCACATTATATTATTACCTTTATCAGTTAGATAATAATTGCAATTGATATATTCAAATTATCTACTTGTAAATGACATTGAATTTCTTTGTTAGGTCAAGGAAAATGTTCTTGAATTTTACTATTGAAAATTATTATTTTATTTAAATGAAAACAATAATCCGTATTTCCATAATATCAGTATTTCATTAATAAAACGTACACAAAAAAAAAACAACATTTATAAAATAGGTGAAGTAAAGGAATTTTTATTTTTTGTAAATAAAAAGACCTCGGTAGTTTCTGAATTCTAATAGGTGAATGTATTAGTAGAATATTGGTGAAGAAAATAAACTTCTATGACTCAAAAAAAAAACCGCAGCAGTTTCTGAATTCCATTAGATGAATATATTAGTAGTATATTCCTAAAAAAAATATTCCAGTATTTTAACCCAATTTTATTTTATCAGTTACAGAAAACCAGTGAACGCATTATCAAACTGCACGACTTCGTCCTCTGACCTCGTGACCTTTACCACGGACTTCGGTGTGACCTTTGGAGTGCTGATGGAAGAGGACCTGGTCCTCCGTGACCCTCAGCAGCTGAGAGGGTTGAGGAACTTCGTGATGGCTGGTGTTTGGCATTCTGAGATAGCTATGTTGAATGGTGAGAAGTTTTCTTGGGTGTACTTTTTATCTTGACTAATATTTTAGTATGATTAATTATAGAATCAATGTAGGTCATTTTACATCAAATTTTGAGAATTTACCTTACAAATATTGCTCCTAACATCGTTTCTAATATATTATGAACTTGCATTTTAAATACTTTTACCAATCAGGTAAAATTACTGAGTACTTTTACTTGCCAATAAACCATTTTGAAATGTGACATCGTCTTATGCTTGAAATCAAAGTAACCTCAACATTTTACTTTAAGTATAATACCAGGCTATAGATGTTCCACTGCTGGTTAAAGGCCATTTCCCATATATCAAGGGACTGTGAATATTTATTTAAAATTTTCCGCCTACTTGAATTTGCTTCTCCTTTGTTTTAGCGCCCCAATTCTCATCATCATGGTCTTACATCAACAACGTCAACTTGCTCACCAACTTTGGTGTATACTCCGGGAAGACTAATATGAAGGATTCAGAGGAACTGTCAGTCGTTGAATTACAAAAGAATGGAAGAAAAGGTAAGATATTCATTAAAACTAGTTTTTACACTCGACTCCACCGGCGTGGATAACGGTTATAGGTGTAAAAAGAATGCCTACATGTCAAATCTAATGTGTCAGGTACCTTCATACCAAATTATACGATAATATTTTCAAAAATGATCTAGTAGTTTGAAGATAAAGATGAACAGAAACATGAAGACTTTTACCGTTTTAACATTAGTGCAATTTAATTAATTCCTCGCCCAATCCTTCTTCATCACTATCATCTCATCATCTTCCTGTCTTTATCTCATTTTACGAATTTTTCTTCCATTCTTCCCTATCAGACGTTACACTATCATCTGCTCTTTTTTCATTCATATTATTCATAATAAAATCCATCCATCTTTTCTTTGGCCTTCCCCTTCCTCTCCATCCATCAACATTCATACTCATCACTCTCTTAGTTACATGAGTCTCATCCCTCCTCATCACATGTCCATACCAAGACAGAAGATTTCCTTTCAATTTTCTTATTTAAAAGTGGATGAGTGTTTCTGTGTCCTATTTAACCGATTTCTTTAATAATATTTATCTTATGGAGTTTTTATCATGCCTAAGTGGGGTCTGGCCTCAAAACTAGCGATAAGCTGAATGATTTAGTAACTTTAACCTCTATCTATTTTTATTGATAATGGTTATTTTTAAACCGTTTATAAATACGCAAAAAGTTTTAGCAGAATGGTTATTTATGTAATACTTTTCCTTGATGAACGTAACGTAAAAAAACGTGTATTCGAAGAGCCTTTCACCATTTAATGTAAAACTGAAGTTGTGGAAGTGATATGTCCTCTCGTTCGAATCAAAAATTGCAATATTTTTGCTTTGAAAGACAGTAATAAGTCCCTAGCACAAAAAATATACACGTGTTTAGTTTAATGATTGATTATTACCTTGATTTAATTTAAAATTAAACAAATACATAATTAAGATTGGAATCGTAGAGATTATTAATAATCTTTACAGTACAATAATACTTAAAAAATACGTAATATCATATGGGTATATCCCTGAAATACTGATAAATGAGTAAATATTGATAGAAATACATAATTATTAATTTTCAAGGATTTGTTTTTCCTCATAATAAATATAAACTTGTTTTTCTATTTTATCGTTGAGATAAAATGACGTTTGTCGTACGATGTTCGATTAGGTTGCGTCATACTATATTGATGTTTATGATAGTAATAATAATATTTATAAATGAAAATGCGATTAGATTTTTTCCTTAATTTTTTATTTTGATAATAAGGAAAACAATAATTAAAAATTTGAATCGTATTTGGTTTTATAAATATTATTGTTATCTATTGTGTACAGTACGATAGTTCACCGCTTTAACAATACCCATTTTTGGCATGTTTTTTGTTTTATTATATTTAGATTTTTTGATTGAATACTTTTACGTAAATACAGGGTGTAAGAAAACTACTATAACGATCCTGAACAGGCGTATACTACTATCAATCTAAATACCAGAAAACGTATTTTTGGAGGTCAATATCAAAAACTGTTAAAGTTATTAATTTTTGTTCCATCCATCTAACGCAAAATTCTCCCCGAAACTCGGCAAAATTTCATAGCACTGACAACACTCCACACCACCGCGGCATCTATCTGATCTATTGTACTATTGCTTTAAAGGAGCCGACAGGTCCAAAATAAAATAAAATGTCAAAAAAATAATGTTATTTATTTTATGTCAAAGGAACCGCCAGCCTTTCGGCGCGTACACAACTACCGTGGTTTCCTTTGATGATGCCGCCGACCGACCGAGCGACGCTCAGTCAGTCTCAGTCTCGTGTAGAAAGCGCTTCTGACAAGACTTCCGTGTTCTTATTAGATTTTCGCTAATTGTTAAGATGTCGTACTCTAACGAAACTTATTTCGATATGTTAATGTGTCTCGGTTATTGTAACTGCAATTATGCGGCTGCTCGTAGAGAGTTTGAGGTGTGTTTTGGTGCGCGAGGTATACCAGTGCCGTCCGTACAGGCATTTCAGCGTCTCCACGTCAGAACGTTCCAAACTGGCAATGTTCACAGTACGGAGGTGCAACGTGCTGATACCGGGAGGCCACGAACACATGACGACCTCGAAGAAAGTGTTCTTGGTATGTTTGCCGTGGATCCTACGCAAAGCACGCGTGTAGCTGCGGCGGAGTTAAAATGTTAAAATGTGAATGTTCAATGTTTCTTATGGATGTCTAACAGCAGATACCTACACACGCATAAGGTACATCAAATAATAAACTTAATTTTCATCATAAATTTCACACGAATAACTTACAATCACTAAAAACATTCTAAGACTCGGTAGGTATTTATTCATTTAAAAGAAGGCCAACCTAAAACATAAGAAAATAGTTCCTACGTAACAGATACCTACTTCATACTTTACAACATCTAAAATACTTAATACCTTAGCTTACAAAAAACGGTTCCTTAAAAAACGCAATAGGAAAAGTACTAAACCGCCAATACATTAAAAGGTATTTTTAATTCACCATCATTGAAGTTACGTTTATCACATTTTAATGACGAAAATATTTACAATCGTTAGAATAATTTTATTAAATATTATTTAGAGAAACATGATTAATTCTTTTTAGCAAGCTCATTACGGCCAATCTAATTTATAAACACATTTTTCATTTGTCTCTTGACTACGATATCCAACAATTTCAAAACAATTGTAAATTCGTATCGTTAGTCGTACGTAGGTACAATAATAATACTATCGTCTCGCATGCGACAGCGACAACCGTAAATAAACCACTTAAGAGTGCTTACTTTACACAGAACATAAATATTATCTTTCTCTAAACTAAATTAAAATACATTATCAAAACAGGTACCAAGATTTTAGTTATTACAATAGAAATCTGTATTATCAGTTATCACTAAATTCAACTACTAACAATAAATGGTTAATTTGCCTACAGTTGTATACCCTACGAAAGATATTGTACCCAAATGTATTGTTAGTTTTCTTTACTGACAAATAATCTCAAAATTATGTTGACTCGTCGAGCGCCTAACTGCCTATTTTAAAAAACCAATTCGATGCTCACCACTGGATTCATTATTTTGTGGTAGGTATTACAACGATACCACCGTGACTCACCGTGGCTCTTTTGAGTGTGAATCGTAAATAAAATGCTAAACATCAGCATATGATTGTAAATCTGCAAGGTAGGTAATGAATTTCGTCTTTAAAACATGTAGCGTAGGTAAAAAATAGAACAAATATCATACGTTTTGCGATGAAAATATTAATTGAACCTAATGCCTCTGCAAATAAGGTTGCCTTTGCAAAAGGTGCCGTCTTGCGATAGCGGCACCTTTGACTTCGGCTCGGGACAAATAATTTTCAAACATAATTCTTTTTATTTTATGTCAAAAAAGCCGACCGTCCTTTCGGCAAATGCACTATTTTCTTTGTTGGGACCGACATAGGGACATGATCGATATTAGAAAAACATCGATATCTAATATCGATGTTTGACTTTCATCATTCAAAAGCGTTTAAGTTGACAGTTTTTTATTACTCTCTCAGGAAATAATAAGTAAAGAAATAATTTCTCTCCTACTTGAGTGAGAGTCCGCCATTTCATCGGTATTTTTTTATGACGTTGTCACATTCAACTATCGTCAGTAAACCGACGTTACAGACAACCGTTTTTTTCTAAAAAGATCAATTTAGCGAAATTATCAAACTCAAAAGTACGATTGATTGATGTTTTCCAGCTAAACATCGATATTTCTTCACCATCGATGAATATCGATCATCCCTATCCCGACATCAGTGCCAGTCTGATCACGGATCAGTCGCGTGTTTAAATTCGTCTCGATAAGACCTCCGAATTGTTATAAGTTTTCGCGAGATGTTATGGCGTACTCTAACGTTACTTATTTTAATATCAAGTGCCCGAAGGAAGTTTGACGCGCGATGTAGTTCGCGAGTGGTATAGGTATCAGTGCCGTCGGTACAAGTATTACTAGCATCATCTTCACATAACGAGCCAAACTGTGAGTGTTAAGGCGAGTCTTAAAGCCAGTACAGGTGTGAAAGTAACAGTGTTATTAAGTGTTATGTGATTAAACGGTTCAGAGGAGTGTTGAAGTCGAGCACGATAAACAAAATTTACAATTAAAAGTGTTAGCTTTATTACACACGTAAATTGCCTTAACACCAGGTCGCTGGCCACCGCAATATCAAAAAGTCCTTTTCAGGGCTACATTAAGTTCATAGTTTCTTATGGTTGAGTAACGGCAAATACCTACATACACCTGTAAGTACCATTAACATTGTTATCATCTCACATTACACACAAATAAAATTAAAATAATCATTGCGACTAACGACTCGCTAAACATACCTAGGCTAATTATTCAAGTGAAGTTCATACCTACATTCCTTTCTCATAGTTATTATTTTTAGTTAGAATTGTGTTGAAAGGTCAACTGAGGTAAATAGTTGGTAGGTAGAACAGGGATTTTCCGAATCAACTGCTTCAGGCGTTCGCAAAACCGTAGGTAGTTTGTATGTCGCAGCCGTTGACGAGATCTCCCAAGTAGTACCTAATTGTTAAGAGTTCTCGATCGTCAGCTGACGGAGTCACGCGATCGACGAGTGAATAACGCTATTTCGAAAATCAAGGTACGCTACAACTGGACTGCGACAACCAACAACTTATTAATCATCGTATCGTTTGTCGTACTACTAGTGTAGTATTGATATTATTTTGTGGTAGAAACATGCAAAATTACTGTTCAATAATAATGTCAGCTCGCGGTTCACAACGAAGTTACCGCCGTAAATTTGTAGAAAATAGAAAATAAATTCAAAAAATGGCATACAATTTATGATGATTTACTTAAAGTGAACCTTATGTCGTTACCAGTAAAGTTGAAATTGATTTGCAACAGTATTTTTGGCGGTATGGTCAAACACCTGCGCTTGCGGTAACGGCCATCTTTGTGTTCAGGTCGTGACCCGAACGTTATCATATGTTCAGTGTGGCCAGTAATAGCGGTGGGGAAATTTAGCATTATGAATTAATTTTAACGGGGAAAAATCATAATCACGTATCGAAATAAAAGTCGCAGCAATGTGTTTGTAACACGAGACTACATATGCCCCTTCACGATCGTTATAGTCGTTTCCTTACACCCTGTATATCTGAAACTCTAAATAACCAGACGTAAAAAATAGGTTTTTCATATTCACTACTATAACTGTAAAACTGCTAGCATTCTCAAACTTTCTCGTTCTAAACAAACATTATTTCTTTACAGATTACCATTTAGCCCCAGTGGTAACAAAGTCACTTGTCAGCGAAGATCTTAGCCAATACATCATTAAGCCACTAGATTTGCAAACCAGTACCCACGGCCTGCAAGATACAGTCTGCCACACAGGATTCTGCTGTCACTTCTACGTAAAGACTGCGAAAGAAGGTATGAACTTGTGTTCGCTTGCGTATTTAGTAGTTACGTCAAAATTATAATAGATTTTGAACCCAGGACGAATGTTTGTGTGATGAGCACGATCATTTGTTCTGTGTCGGTGTAATTTATCTATAGTATGTATTTAGAAATATATAAGTATGTTTATCAGTTGTCGGTACTCATAACACAAGTTACCCTCGTATACTTAATTTGGGATTAGATGACGTTGTGCTAATGTTGAAGTATATTTATTAAGGAGTATAGTTCTTTTTTTTTGTATTAGTGTTTTGTAAATTTTAATGCTTCTTATTGTCATACTTATATTAATAAGATTATAATAAGTCTTAAGTATTAATTCTGATAGAAATTTATGTGTTTTCATAAGGTTTAAATAATTCTTCGATTGTCTCAACAAAAATTAAACGTTAGAAGGTTATTGCCAAGTTTAGTTACATGTTAGATTTTAAGATTAAAAGGTATTGTTATTACTTATCGAACCCCTATAATTGTACTCTTTGCGGTTCCTAAGTATCTTAAATTATTATTTCTGACAAATCTTCTTAAATTTCGGATGAAAACGTACCTTAGTGCTTTAGTATCTGTATTTATCTGTATTTCTATTACTGTATGCTACAGCAACAGCTTTGCATTATTCCATTTAAAAAACATTCTATAGATACAGCATATTTATATTATTTTCCTATTAAAAATAAATCTTACTGTTTATTCTAGATGTTCACCCCGACATCACCTACAGCCTGGCAGCATATAACGGTGTCCGTCGCTACAGTGACTCCTACAACATCGGTGCGCAGAACTGTGGTGTGTTCGCGTGCAGTGGCAAGCAGAAACATTGTGTGTCTGGGTAAGTTGGTTAATTAATTCTTAAGATTAAAGGAGTTAAATAAAAACAAAAAGGTTAAAGTAGAGTCTCTTTAGATTAGAGTCTCTTTAGTAAACTTCTTCAGATAAAAATATTTAATTAAGATAAGTAATTTGAAAACAAATCGGTTGTTGTTATATGTCGGATGCTTAAATTTTAAGAGTTTTTTTAGAGGAAAGGTTATCGTTTTAACCCCAGTTAAGGGTTAATTAATTAATCGAGGCACATATTAGCCAAACAACAATTTTCAATATTTTTGCCTTGTTTCTTTTTCAAAACTGTGGTGGTATAAATTTAATTATTTTTATATCTACTTACTTACGTAATATTAAATTCAAAATCTTAATAGGTTTCCTCATCAGTGATATTTAAGTTTATCTTTCTTTACTCATAGTTGTTATTGGACTGTAAGTCTTATTAAAAAATGGCATTGCAACAGAGTTGAATCACATCGAAGCGGTATTATCTAAGGTATATTGATATATTAACGTTAAGATGAACTCTTAGGTACTGGTAGCAAATCTTTTTTTCAATCTATTTATATCTATGTTATCTATTCTTCACAGATTACAAAAGAACACTATTAAATTCGAAAGAATCTCCATCGCTGCCAACTTCTCGAAACAAACTACCCAGTACCCAATTGTGCAAGCAGCGCTACCAACTGAAGAAGCCACTTTTGATGTCAAATCCGATGGCATTTCAAATCAGGTGACACTTAATATTGTTGATGGTCAAAATGTAGTCAACTTTGGTATTTTTGGAAGAGATTATACCAAAGACTTTGAATTGAGTTATGCTTTTGAAAAGAATGCCACGAAAACTGTTGACGACGGCTCTATTTTTAATGAAGAAATTCAAGAAGTAGTGGACTACATTTGGATTCGTTTAAGAGTTTTAATTGTAGTTGTCTCTATTTATATTTTAGAAATGATGTAAGTTTTTGGGGTTAGTTGTTGGATAAGGCTGATTTTAATGTTATTTTTATGTATGAAGACTGTATGGATGTCCTTAATAAGATAAGATATAAATGTTGTAGTTTTGTGTACTCAAAATATTTAAACTACCTAAATAATACTGAAAATAAGTAAAAGCTCCTATTTTGTATGAAAAGGTGTGGACAACATTTTATGGTGTGTACAACATTTTATGGAAAACCTACTTCCGTAGGTTTTTCATAAAATGTTTTAATTTAAAGCTCAACTGGTGATTTTCTTAATAGTATCTATGTATAATGGTAAAAATATAACAGAAAAATGCATTTTGTATTCAACTTTCACTAAGGTAAAGGCCATTACTTATTCTCAACATATTTATTTTTTTAGTAAATTGTCCTTCAAAATAATGAATTTAACTGAAAGGCTTTTAATATTAAAACTCTAGTTAATAAGTAGCTGGTATGGTTTTTAATATTTATAAGGTTTGTTTTAAGAATAATTGTAATTTTTGAAAAATTTTATAAGCATATTCAACATTCTTTCGTTTTGGAAAGAATATTGAATTGCAATAAAAACGTTTTAATGCTAATTATAAAGGCTTTTAGAGCATCATTCATTTAAATCAACGATTTTTGTTCCTATAGATAGTCAATCATAACTATTCAAATGTAATCATAATTAATTTTGTCACAAAATGATTATTCATGTCTTTGTAAGTCTATTCAAAGTACTATGTCACATTATTTTAACAAAATGTTTGTCTATGATTGTACTGTAATCAATTTTATCATTAGTAATAATTTTGAGAATATTTCTATTTCACCATTTTTTTTTGTAAGTCTAAAACATAATTCAGCTAGCGACCATGTTCTTACTCGACTTGGCTAAGTATACTACCGTGCCCCCAAAACGAATTTCTAGTATTTGTCACTGTTATTGCGATATTCACTATAATCTATTAAAATAGTACAGCTACTTAACTACATTAGAAATATCGACAGTTATAAACATAACACAACATTTGTGCGTCATAGTTGGGTAAAAAAAAAATCCCTAATTTCTTAGTTATAATGGTGAAATAGGAAATATTGTTACTACATATAAGAAGGTCTTGTGGTGTATTCAAAGGGTCAGTTGCGACAATCGCTGTGATATTAGATTATGCATGATAATAATATGGAATTTTCTATGATAATACGTTGTTTCATTTTTAAGACCTATTGGTACAGTCAGCATCAGAAGTCGGTTAACACAAACCGATTTACAAAGCGTCATTATTTTTCTATGACGGAATTGGAGCTTAGTATGTTTTAACTATACCAGGTTTCAAGCCTATTTTGTTACCTAATAGCACAACACTTTGAAAATCTGTGTTAATGACTTTTGTTACTGACCTTACTCTTTACTGCATAATGTCGTGGTAGCCTTGCGGTTCTATGTATGGATTCGTATGCACGAGGTTTAGGTTCGATCCTCAGCAGAGGCAGGTACCAATGTGACTTGTGCTCAATTTTTTTGATTTCGAATCATATTTTACATATTTTATGATAAAAAAACGCATTTTAAGTAAAACAGATTGCACAAATAAATAAAAAACTACTCATCCCATTAAATTATTTATTCATACCTTATGTTATACCTGTAACCGCATCACAAATACACAAGTAGCATATCAATGTCTGTTCGTCTGCCTGCGTGTTTGTTTGTGCTCGTGTCTGTGCTCGTGTATGTAGCGCACGTGGTCCATGTCGTCATCGTATAGGGTCTTCTCTATCCATCGCATGTATGCTTCCACCTGTTGGAAGAATATATTATAAAGTATTTAGAGATTAGTAATGATAAAAGTTGGTAAATAAAGAAAATAGAGTAAAAACTCTTTATAAAATGTTTTTGTTTTTTTAAATAGTGACTCCCGCACTAAGGAAGTTAATTGTTGTATCGCGGGGGGATTCACAGACATACAATTCGCTTGCACAAAGACAGCCAGACTTAGAACAAGTATTTGTGGAACGCATAAATTCTTGTTCTACGCGGGGATCGAACCCGCGACACGTCGTCGAGTACAGTGGTAATTGGCGTTGTGACTTATACCACTCGGCTATCTGTGCTGTCATGTTTTTTTTAAACGTCATTTACTCATCTCTTAGATGAAGAATACAGTTTGCAAGCAGTAAAATTGGACACATCATCTTCTTGGTTATACATATGAAACGATTAACAAATAAAGCAAACATTGGTTTAAAGTGACTCCTAATATGATGAACTTGGGTATTATTATTAAGTAGAATGTATACTACCTTGGTGTAGACATCAGGTTTGCCTCTAGCGCAAGGTATTCCCCAGGACACGATGCCAATTTGACGCCCCTCTCTTACCAGTGGTCCTCCAGAATCACCCTGCAATGTATATAAAAACATCAGCTGTAGCATCTTCACTTTTACGGCAAGCTAGTGAACACGCCTATGAAAAAAAAGTTAGTGTAAATGTTGCTTAAATACGTGTTGCTATAACTTTTCTATCCGGCGTTAATATGTTTGCTGAACATTTTAGTGATTGATAATGGCTAAGTATAATACTATCCCCCTAATATTAGTACTGAATGTGTCTTCCTTACCGTGAATTGACCGTGTATTTCTTTTGCGAGCTGTTTTTAAATGCAATTTGCGGGGATTATAACTGTTATGAGTAAAGTACACGTAAGTACCTAACAAGCCCCCTCTCCCGTTAAACCAAGTTAGTGTTAATGTTGCTCACTTGAGTGTCATTATGTTTTTTCTGTCAGGCGCCAGTATAATATGCTGTAAATAATAAGTTCACTTACATGGCAAGCCCCCTCTCCGGCTTTGGTTAACGCACAGATCTGTGTCTCGAACACGGCGTTGACGCTCTTGTGAGCCTCCTTACACTCCTCGTACGTGATGGAGCGGAGTTCCAGCTGCATCAGGTCGTTTGGGAGGCGGCCGGGGTACTGGAAAGATATGGAGACTTGCAAGAATTTAGATTACCTTGTACATTCTACTTAATAACCACCAAGATTGTATAGAAAAAACGCGATGAAGCTTTTAGATATAAAAAACCGGTCAAGTATACGAGTCGGACTCGCGCCATTTCAGAACATTTACTTGTAATGTAAATAAATATTCTATGAAAATACAAGTAAATATTACCAAACCATACAAGTAAATATTCTATGAAAATTTGAAGCGTCTACCTGTTACCGTTTTTAATACTGAGCTAAAAAATACGAAAAAACACGTTTATTGTTTTTAGACCCCCTTAACATTTTTTTATTCTTATTTTGTTACAATGGCAACGGATATTGCCATATACAACATTTGTGAAAATTTCAACTTTCTATCACGGTTTTTGAGATACAGCCTGGAGACAGACAGACAGCGGAGGCTTAGTAGTAGGGTTCCGTTTTACCGTTTGGGCACCAAACCCTAAAAAAGCAATCATTCTGTATTCTCACCGACGTAGTCCCCCAACCAGTCAACACCAGTTCCTCCCCCTTTTCCACCGGCTCATCATTCAACTCCACAGCATCTACTATACTGCCAAAGTCCATCTCATCCTCTGTGAACAGTATAGCGATATCATTCTTAATGATGTAGTCATCATATTCCTCGTGCACAACAATCTTACGAATGTCGTAAGCTTTGCCGCCGGCGCGGAGTTGATTCGTGCCGACAACCGCTTTGAAGTATTCTGGTTTCATTCTGTAAGTATAAGTTATATATTACGTTTAGTTATGTAGTTAGGAAGTATAGTTTATAAGTTCGTTTGAGATGTGCTTTTTTGCAGTCGAGAATATAGTTACTTGTAATGAACAGGGGTTTAGTTAGAAATTAAATTTTTTGCAGGCGCTTCAGGTAATGCTTAGATTACTGTCGTGTCAGTGTTTTTTGTTTAAGGCCATTATTTTATAAAAAAATGTTTAAGGTAATTATTCTATAAAAAAATGTATGTTCTAATCTACAATTATAAAAGAGCTTTCAAAACTCCACATTGAAGCTATAATTCTTCTGGATTATTTGTTTAAAGAATGAACGCCTTACAAATTTGACATAGCAACAATTTATAGAACGCTGGTTAATCAATTTATTTTAATAGAAGCGATTTAGTTAATTGAGCTCTATAACGTATTTATTTACTCTTATAATGATGTACATAATTATTTAACTTATATCACATTCTAAATATTTGATACATTAATTCACGAAAGCATACATAGCTTCATTGTTTTCAACTTCTTGCATTTCTGTCTCCTTTACTATTTCAACTTAGTCTTCACTTTCGAACAGTACAACTTTGTAGCTGTATCGTTACACAGACCAAAAACAAATCACCTACCTATCAACGCAATGTGCAGCAGTTAATATAACCCTGGGCGTGACAAGAGACGCGCCGCAGAAATGCCAGACCCCCCAGATACGGAGGGACACTTGGTAAGGTATGGAGCCGTTCGCGGCTTTGATGCCCCCCACAATACGCTCCCAGTCCTCACGGGCCTCAGGATTGGAGGCGGAGTAGAATTCTGATGTCACTGTAACGAAATAAAACAAGGATTATGTATTAGAAGCATTATGTACTGAATCAGATATATGAGTGTAGTTTGAATGGAGTTGTTGGGAGGGGAAGACCACGACAGACGTTTCATGACCAAATAGGGAAAGTCCTAAAAGAGGGTCAGGTCAGGAGTACCCTAAATCGACGGGCGTGTATAAAGCGATTGATGAGTGTGGATGAAGGTAAAGTGGTATGCCAGGATCGTAGCAAATGGAAAGATGTGATCTCTGCCTAAGTGCCTATCCCCAAGGGAAACAGGCGTGACGTTTATGTATGTATGTATATTTTGTATTAGAGTAACATTAATAAATTTAAGAAATGAAAAATAATAATTGAAAAAACAAAAAACCCTACTGCAAAAAACAACCACTAACTAAAAAGGGAAAAACATGCTGTATAATTTAGTGTGAAGAGTATACAGTACACCATAACTATTTGCGTTGCAATGTAATTTATACGTTAAAAAATAATGCAGGCGGGACAAACTAATACCACAGTCTAATAGTATATTTAGACTGTGCTAATACTATATTACTGAACTACGATGCTTTATGCTAATGAACAAATGAATATCTCACTGATTGAGTTATGTTTAAACCGTAAAAGTTTTTAAATAAGTCTATTTGAGTATTGTTATGAATTTTATGTCAGGCGTTCGAAAGTATTTTTTACGCAAATTTTAATGTTTTAGTTTAAAGTAGGGAGTAAAACAAATAGATCCTAACAATACCAGTAAGTAGTACCTAATTGTTTCATAAAATTAATATATTGAATGTATTTGGATTTCCCTTCTTTTTAGTCGAAAATTATTAGAAGTAGTAAGAACTGAATCATTATTTCGTGTTAAATTATGAAATAGTATTCAAACAAT
The DNA here is from genome assembly GCA_941860345.1 of Chrysodeixis includens. NCBI lineage: Eukaryota > Metazoa > Arthropoda > Insecta > Lepidoptera > Noctuidae > Chrysodeixis > Chrysodeixis includens. Next base: position 9,981,715 of record OW796114.1, on the reverse strand, counting down.
GTTGTCCTGATGTTTTTCTTTATCATGTGAGATGAAAGACATCTTAAAAATGCAAAAAGATATTTGTCAGAAGTGGGATTCGAACCCACGCCCACAGAAGTGGACTGCGACCTGAACGCAGCGCCTTAGACCGCTCGGCCATCCTGACATATCTTCTATCCTCGAAATTGTGTATCACTATCACAAACGCTATCAAGATGTTTATAAATAGATTCTGACGTCACAGGTAAACTTGATAACTGACGATACGTAGTACTTACACTACAAAGATAGTTTCAAACAAATTTAAACTCTAATTCAATAGACATAGAGTGTATTATGTGATGAAGTTTATGGGTATTGAGGTCAAGATAATTGAAGGTAATTTCGTATTCTATTTATAGGGTTTTATTTGTCGTATAAAAGCTTGAATTGATTGATTCTGATTTCTGGTGATATATTCAATTTGATGTCTTTAACCGATTTCAGAAAAGGATGGAGAAGTTTTTAGTTTTTAACTGAAACATAAGTTTATGATTTTGACCTTCGGTTGAAAAATACTTGTCAATTGAAAACTTAAACGCAAGGTATCTAAATATACATTAATTTGAAGAACATTTTGCCTTTTTTTTTGTGAGTGAATAATAAATAATTTTGAATTACATAATTCAAACGATTAGCTATTAAATTAAACTTATGAAATTATGTCAAGCAAGCAATTTTTTTTATAAATTAATATATTTTATTTAAGATAACATAGAGCCATGGAGACTATATTTTAATTTACTAAGCTAATACAAAAAATCAAAACCAGTAAAAATTAAAAAAAAAAAATCCTGAGAAATGTTGAATTAAAAGAAAAAATTCTCACCGGCAGAAAATCCAATTCCAACAACAAATAAAAAAATAAAACCGCGCGCCGCCATTTTGAATCACAGACAAAAAAGAATACTGTGAAAAAATAAACAGAAAAACCTTTTTATAGTTTTGAAATGATGCCTTTCTGACGCAATAGTTTGTGCACTAAATTCTTATGTTGATACCCGTATTGTAATTACGTTAATAGACGATAATATCTTTAAGTTTTGACTTTGAGATAAGCAGGAATGTTGGTACCTTGATTAATTGTGTTGAAGAATGTTTTAGGGAATTTCTTATGAATAATTTTGGTAGGAAACAATGAATTTAGACGTTTCGATATAAATCGATTGTTTTCATTTTCTATTTTATTTCAGTTTAGTGTTTAGAGTCTGATACTACTATGTAAGTATTTTTTCTAGTAAATCCTCAATACTTAGTTATTTGTTATAATCTATATTTTACTAAGATGGTAAAAAATAAAACAAGTTAAGATCAATATCTTATCGCGGTAGACTTATGAAGAGATGGCGGGTTGAGCTCTACCTATTTTCATCAAACTGGCACCTGTTAGCCATAGACCAGGATAGGTGAAAGGAGGGAAGGAATAATAAAATAATTATAATAAGAATCAATATGTCGGGCACGCAAAAAATTAGTCTTTGGGTAACAACCATGTTATTCAATTCTACCAACGTGCGTCACACTTATCCTCGTACAAGTTACAATTATCCTCCATAAGTTATCGCAAACTAATTAGTGAGTACTATCTTCGAATAACTATGAAATTACATAATTGTACCTTTGCTATTGTCACTGATATTTACCTAGTTTTAAACCAAATTCTTTAAGAGTTATGCATTTTAATGTTATAATTTGTAGATTTATGGTAATGACTAGCTGCTTCACACGGGGTTGCTTGCCTATGTGTGTTCATGGTGTCAACTAACTCCATACCAAGGATCATAAAAAAAATGTAGACGTTTGAGCAAGATAGAGTAAAAAACATCCATACACAAAAAAATAATTTATAATACATATTAGTATGAAGATGTTTTTGGACTAGAATCTTAAGATTCTTAGTAGTTCATTTAAACAAGTGAAACCGCGAAAGAAAGCTAGTATCCAAACAAAATTCCTAACCTATCCCTACCCGACCTAGTTCCGAACACGCTGTATAAGATTACACTTAAAATTCTTTCTTGGCCTATACAGGATGTTCACAATTTGAGACACATTGTCTTTGCACTTACTGAACTAATAATTCCGTGCACGGAATCGTAATGATGGACCGGGATTTAAGAATATAGTTACTAAAGAATGAACTGAATGAATATTATTTTCTTTATAAATCTATCATGTGTGTGAAAAAATCCAGACAAAATAAGAGTTTTATACCGCTAGACGAAAATAAATGACATTGTCTATCATGTACTGTGAGATAAAACATTAAAATTTATGCTACAATTTATGACTACTTATTTAGAGCTAAGTAGCGTGGTGATCAATGCTCTAACCTTCTCTATATAGGAAGAGGCCTGTGCCCAGCAGTGGGATGTGTATAAGCTGATTAAATTAATAAGGCTATTTGAAACTGTTCACTTATTTCTCGCTCCTTAGTCACAGACTCTCAAAGGAATGTGATTAACATTAAGTCTAGCTAATTCTAAGTCTACAATTAGTAAGTATTTAAAACGTGAGAGTAAATGCATGAGAACTGCGCCGGCGCCGGAATGTGGAGACAAAGATCTTACAGACAGACGGACTGAATGCAATGCCTGGTATGGATAACAATGTTTATTATTATCGAATTACATTTTGATCTAAACCTGAAGAGTTGTCTGCTGAGCTGTCAATTCCAACTCATGTTTGTCAAAAAAGGAATGCAATTCGTTTCGCATATGTCTGGTGTTTTCCATCTAAAGCTTAATAAAGAATAGTGGGATAAAAGTATAGAGAGAGAGTATTGAGTTGCTTCAAGCGTCGTCGTTAAGGATGTATTTTATACCAAAATTCCTGTTCCCGCAACTTCGTCCGCGTTAAATGTAACACAAAAGTTAACTATGACTTTCAGTAATAAAACTTTTTTTTTCTAAAATGAACCTAAGTTACTCCTTATTACATCAGCCTATCAGAAAAAGTCTTGTCAAAATTGGTCCAGAAATGTCAGAGATTAGCGGGAACTAACAGACCGACTGACAAAATCATCTTTAACATATTTTTTTATATTTATCTTTAATTTTATTTATATACTGTGTAGATAAAGGATACAATATACTCTTCAAACATGCAGAAACATATCAACATTTATTCGAGAAATTTCTCTACAACGAAAGTGTAAGGATTTCCCTGTTACACCAACAAACTGCACTAAAAACTTGCTCTTTTCTGTTGTGTTTTGAATGTTATTTGTATTAAAAGCCTCATCCAAAACAATGCCATCTTTACATCCACGTTTAGGCGCCAATTACATCCGTACAGAATATCAATGTACCGTCATAGTATTATGCGTGCCTGACAGCATATAAACCCTGCGTTATTCCATACGATAATCATAGGCTCCATGTTATGGCTTATCGTATTGTTTAGTATGTACTAGCTGTTACCCGCGACATCGCCCGCCTAATCGTAAGTATTTAGGACGTGAGAGTTTGACATTTAGTAATTTGGCATTTTCTACATTTTGCTAATTTACGGTGTTGTTGCATACTTATTGTATGTATAAACTGTATTTTTTTCCTTTTTAAAAGAGTAGTTTATGGAGTTTCTTGTCGGTTCTTCTCTATAAAAATGACTTTTTGGAAACGCGCAACTAGAGTCAGTAAGGTTTTGAGGGTCAGTAACAACATTACCCGATTCATCTATATCGAACGCAATTATGATAAATTTTCAACGACATTTCCAACAACTATCGTAATATTTTAGTCAATATGAACAAAATCTTAATCAATTATATAGGTACTAAAACCTTCCTCAAGAACCATATACATTAGTGAAAACAGCATGAAAATTGGTGCAGTACTTTTTGAGTTTTTCGCGGACAGACAGACAGACAGACGGACTTTGTTTTATAACATGTAGTGATTCAAGTGACGGAAGTATCTGTAGAGTACCGTTCTTTTTCTGCATTGTTGCGTAGCATAGATAATAGAGATGTAATTGAGTTATTTGGTGATCAAAATACAATTGTTTATTCTGATATACGATTTGATGGATTTCAGTTGCTTTTGGCATGTCAATTGTTTGTGTTCAGTTTGGTTTGATGGGTTAAAAAATACTTTGACAGTTAAATTTGTCTTCAAATGTGATAGAGGAGCCTGTTGGTCTAGTGGTTAGTGGCCCTGAACGCTATGCTGGAGGTCGTGGGTTCGAATCCCGAATTTGATTCGAAGACAAATGTTTGTGTGATGAGCACGATCGTTTGTTCTGTGTCTGGGTGTAATTTATCTATAGTACGAATGAATTTAGAAATATTTAATTATGTTTATTAATCAGTCTAGTACTTATAACATAAATTACTCTTGTATACTTAATTTGAGCCTAGATGGCGTATTGGGGATGTTGAAGAATATATTAATTATTTATTTGTTCCTTCTAGTTCTTCTGTTGGAGACCATGGTACAATGATCAGTTAAGACGCTACCGCGAATATTTTCATTTTAGATAGCTCCGCCCACTACGCCCCGCGCGTCGCGCAAGCTATCGTCTTCACTCAATGTGTCAAATTTGAACTTCGCGCGAATCGCACACATCGAGGTCAGCGCGGGGTCAAAAGAACCGAACAGGGAAGATAAGGAGCCGCAACTTACATTTAATTTTTAATCGGATTATTTTTTTTTTGTATTTACATAAAATACTTGTAATGAAAACTTAATATGATAAGTTGGACGTTGTATGTATGTATGTGTGTGGTGTGTTGTGTGTGTGTGTTTGAGTATATCCTGAACGGCTGAGTCGATAGTTGTTTAGTTTTTTTTTGTTTGAAATGGGAATTAATCGGAATTTCCTAGCTTTATTTGGTGAATATCGGCCCAAGATGGCCGCCGCCACAAATGGCGAATAGCATATTTTTTTACAAAACCTTCAATATCGGTATCAAATAAAAGGACTTGATAAATTAAAAATCCAAGATAGCGCCCGCAAAAAATGCTGAATTGCGTTATTTCTTTTCATAGCTACCTCAATAATAATAAATTTTTAAACATATTTATTAAAACTGAAATATAAATAATAATGTAATGTTAAAAATTCGTTGCTGGAACGGCATCTAAAGTACATATTGTTTTTTCTGGCAGAATCCGTTCATTTTATAAACTTCTCCTAAAAGGCAATACAAGAAAAATAACACAAAACAAAGTCTCCATAGATTTTTTGTTGTTTTTGTTTTGTGTTTATGTTTACGTAGTAGCTACTTATTTAGTGATTTGTGCTAATATTTACAATAATATCTAATAACACTCATATTACTTACCTAGATAAAATATAGCCTATGTTACTCGTGGATAGGTAATGTAGTTTTGTAATGGTAAAATAATTTTTAGAATCGGTCCAGTAGTTTTGAGTTTCTCTATTATACAAACAAACAAAAATACAAAATTTTCCTCTTTATAATATTAGTGTAGATATACCAAAAGTTCTCGCCAAATTTAATAGTGGCTGATCGCATCGCATCTAACTTCCGAGTACCTATACGCGTACAACCTTGTTGTAGGTACCTATGTGGCCCACCATCACCCGCTGTTACCTCCCTGCCTAAAATGGTGTTTATGCAGCGACTCGAGCAATATCCAAAGCCACCATAAAGTTTGGCGAGATCTACCTATAGTTACAACTCTCCTACGAATGGTGTTATTGTTTACAACTACAAAAATATGTTATAGATTATAGAACAACAATTTCACTAAAATTAACAAATTACATAACTACATACTAGTTGCATAGATAGGTAATGATGATTTTATTTTATTTACCTTGCCTTTTTCACCTCCTGCATTTTTGGCACATTCTTTGAGGTGTTGTTTTCTTTTTTCTTTAAGAAACTATATTTTTTTTAAGTTCTTGCCATTTTATATTATAAAACCTAAACCTAATTTAATAATATAAGTATTACCTATAACGTCTAAGCCAACTAATATTTACACTTACAAAATATTTAAAACCTAAGATCATCACGTCACAAATGAATATACCTACGACCGGAGCGACAACATGCATAGGTCCAACCCCGAAGAGCCTAATCGCCCGACTGGCTCGTCTTCGTACATTATTGTGTATCAATCGCTAGCGCACGGGCATAAGGTTCAGAATTGCGTAGCGTCTACCATGATCGCGGCCGCTCAAAAAATACAAAATCTTAAAACTTTATTTAAAAACTAGCTGTGCCCGCGACTTCGTTCGCGTGGTTGTCGAAACAAAACAACGTCGTTTAGATAAGAGTAGGCTATATACATATACCTTGGCGTGAAAATAGATGACGAACTAAGAATATTATTAAGTAAAAAATGTACTACCTAAGTTTCAAAGTTCCTATTAATATTTTAAGAGTTTTTTTTTATGTCACAGCTATAGGTTAACATTCAAAACTCACTGAGATAAACTGGAAGCTCTTCAAAATAGATTTTTAAAACTACTTGTTATTACTAAAAATACAAAAGCGCATGTAAATGAGATTATAGTACCTAAATTATTTGAAATAGAAATAGCTGTTGCCCGCGACTTTGTCTGCGTGGTATTGAAGATTAGGTAAATTGAAGATGTGTAGTGCTGTACAAAAAGTAAAGCTAAATAAAGTTTAATGCAAGCTCCTTAATCCAGTTCTGTTCCAAAATTATTTCTTAACTTTCTACTCATAACCTTTACCCTTACAAACATATTACTTGACTGTTAACACTGCTAGTTTTAAAGGTTAGTCCAACATTCATATGATGAAATGTCGTATTATATTGTTGCTGTGGCCACTATCTTACACAGATTTGCCAATTTGGATTGAAGGTCTTGAAAACGGGCGATGGGGAAGAAGTGTGCCGGATTCTGACTGGCTAAAACCACCTGAGTGCATCTCCGTGTCCTATTGTCTGGAGCCACGGGAACACTTTCGCAAACTGTCGTGAACCCTGACGGGAGAGATCTTTTTAACGGGAGCTTCTTAATTGACGTGGAGTCAGTTTTCCCCAGCGCTCATTAAGAGTCGCGCGAAAGCACCGTGCTTGCCGTCTTTGCCTTTATATTATACAGTACAGTAGACTTCCCCTAGACTACCTGCGTAGGCTATTTATGGTGGTTTGAGGAGGGTAAATTTGGTCTTTCTTCTATTTGTTGCTGGCTGGGCACGGATCGAGTGGTCAGATGAGGCTTCCCGTGTTCTTTCTGCGGTTTTTTGTTGAGCGTCATCACTTCTTTGCAGAATTCGATGACGGCACACCAACTATCCTTGGTTACGGCAAACTAATACCCTCTGGAAACACTTAAAATAATTACCTATTTATTGAATTATGTTGTGGAGTTTGTTACGCCGTTTCTTCTCTATTTTTAAGTGTAATTAGAAAAACCTACTTCTTTTTTTTTGTGTCAATTGTACGTAGTATTTAGTATATTAGATCCTCTCAATTGCAAGTGTGCAGACATTTTCGTCACTATAGGTGGTGTGACATCGTCTGTACGGAGATGACGCATTCTTACTGGATGTTAGAGAGGTTTGTATACCCAAATCTGAGAAATTTTGTTTGCAGCGACCTACTTGGATTCTCAGACGGTTGAATGCTTTCCAAACAGGCCACTGAAAAGAATTCCGGGCGGCAGACGTTTATGAGGTAGGAAATAAGTGGCAGGTGGTAGATGCTGATCTGTCCAGATCTTGCACCGAGTTTGAGTTGGAGTTTCGTTTGTAGTCAGTGTAAATCGGAGGAAGCTCTTTTGGCTCTTAAGCCTAATCGGGTGTAAGCTTTGGTATTACATAGGGGATGTCCAATGTCGTGTGTCTGATTCCTCGCCGTCTTTTGCGAGCGCGCATGCGACTTCTCTTCTAACGTCAGGTAGAGCAATGCTAACCAAAGGGAGAACTTATTGAGCAGGGTTGGTTTTAAACAGCCAGATATTATTCGACACGTTTTGTTGAGCGCTATGCACTGTGGTGCGGCGAACATCGGACGCCGCTCCCAATCTGGTGGATGTATGCGGGTGCAGCAGATTATTCCGGGCACCGATCTTCTATTTCGTTTTCTTTCTACTCCTTGACGGACGAATTTTCAAAAATCCCTTCTTAGTGTTATATGGTTATCAATGTTTCAAGTTTCTAATTATGGTAGTTTGAGCTGAGCCAACTGAGCCTAAAGAAGGGTAATGTTATGCACACGTAACAAACCATTTGCGGGAGAATGTGAATGGGGCATACTCGTACGCGAGATTAATGATATTAATAACAGTCTATCAACACACTTTTACCAATGCAACTACCCTATACCATCGCAATTGGTGCACAATTGTAGTAGTGTATAAGTATTATCAAATCTTCAAAACCACGCGTAACACACAACAAAATTGCATTCAACAGCTAGTTAATAAAATATAGTAAATCATTTACCGTCCAAACTATTGTTTTTGTTTATTAAATTAAAAAAAAAACAATTTTACTTCATACAATACTTTTGTACTATCAAAAACGAAAGAAGAAAAGTAAATGTTTGTTTAGTAAAATTTATATTCAAAAATTATTGAAAAATAAACTCAAAAAGTGTATGTCGAAATGAAATTTGAACTTGAAGTGAAAAAATACGAAGGTCGCAATTCACCAACCCGGCTATTTTGATTGCTATGTTGTGAGCCAAATAACATGTTAATACATATTAATGTAAAAACATAAAACCATAGCAACAGTATTTTGGTCGCTATGGTGACTCGTACATAGCAATGGTGACAGTAGAACAGTTACGAAAATTCGTGATTAATCACCCCCTGTGTAGGATAGCACAATAATATATAGTATTTATGTTAGCCCGACCTTCAGCAATAATATAACGGTGTCAAATCTTAACACCGCGATTCAGAAAACGACGAAATTTGCACAACGCCATCTATCGGATGTGGCATTTAGCTGTCAACATTAGTTCTATTTTTTGTCATAAGATGTCGTTGCAAGTACTACACTGAATTGCGTAACGTAATTATTTTACTTCTTGAATTCACTAAATTAATCATATCTTTTGGTAGAGTGAACCAATTTTGATCAAACAAAGACTAAGTCGACGGGTCCTACGTATACTGGTGTAACCCGCAAAACATCAAAATACGTTTTTTTGCACCAATAGCCTTAAAATTACCTTAACTTTATATCCTGTAAAAATTATATTATTCTGTTCAGTAATTTCAGAGATACAAACCTGTAAACTAACATAAGTGACATGATTTTCGGCCACACGACTATCTACACTGATGTAAGTCACTTACACCAGTGAAGGTAGTCGCGTGCGCCGCGTCACGTACGCGCAAGTGCCATTTACTCCAGTATGCGCGCTGCGACGGAGTCGGGAGCACGTTAACACTGGTATAACTGCGTTAACTGCTAACGTATTCATTTGTATTAAAACTATTCCGTGCCCTGTTTTTAGGGGTTGTGTTACTTTTTTACATATTTAACAAGTTTTGTTTGCTTTGAGTAAGTAGTGGTAAGAAGTAACAACAATTAAGGGCTCACGAGGTCAATTATTAATAAATTTATGCGTTAAAAATTGACAAACAAATTACTAAATTGACAGTACTAAGATTTCTACAAAAGGCTTTAATTAATGTTCGAGTAATGCTAGATACAGATTGTACTGATTGTAGATTTGTTTGTCCCGCCTGCATTAATTTTAAACGTATAAATTATGTAAGGTAGACACACGGTATACTGTATACCTACTCTTACATTAAATTGTAGTTTGTTTTTCCTTTTTTAGTTAGTGGTTGTTTTTTACAGTCGGGTTTTTGTTTTTTTAATTACTTATTACTTACTTATTTATTTTTTCAATAAATTTTACATTTATATCAGTAGGAATACAAAGTAGTAATATACAAAGTCACATGTGACTTTGTTTTATTTTCGTGATATTGTTATCTGACGTAACTTACATTATTTTAATAATAATATCTATTTACTAATAAAATAAATAGAGATACTACTTTTAATACATTTTTTGCAGCAATTAACGTAAGGAGTTACCAAATTTTGCTACTTGGTAACTGACGAGACAATTTTTTTTTTATGTACCCAAGTACCTACATATTTTTTAAAGGTGTAAGTATATTCCAGAGCCAAACAATATTCGCAACCTCAGTTTATTTTGGTAAAGTTAAAGTATTGAAAAAACAATTAAGTTCAATCAAAACTTACGTGTACAAAGACATTCAAATAAAACTCATAAAGGATTTAGTGGTCGCCCGCAACTTCGACCGCACGAGTGTCGGTTATAGCTGCAAAAAATTGCCCTCCTCTGACGCAGTTGGGAAAAAAGTTTATGTTTTAATCCAGGTTATCAGCTAACTCCATACGAAATTTCTTCAAAATTGGTTAAGTCGTTTGAGCGTCAAAGAGTAACAAACATCCAATTTATACTTATACAACTTTCGCGTTAACTATATTAGCAGGATATTTTCAAATGTATAATATGCATATTTAAACAAGTATCACGAGTGTGGTGATGTGATAAAGCATTCGTATGAAGGGTGTCCCACACAAATCACCATTTAATACAAGTTGTAAAAATCTAATGAATTTTCCATCATCTGATTTAGACTCTAAGGTCTCATTGCCCTGTTTTTAGGGGTTGTGTTACTTTTTTATACATTTAACAAGTTATGTACACAACTATACACTTAATAGAAGCACATAGTTCGAATAGAGTTGCACAAAGGTTATACTAATTTCTTTAAAATACCTTTTCTAGCGGATCTCCAAAGGGAGAAATAAATTAGAAACATCAACGTACAAGTAACTGAAAAAAAATAGTGGAAATGCTATTTATAGAAAAAATTACAGGAAATTCAAGACAAGCTAGTCTTAAAAATAAAAAAAAACAATTAGGTATTATCGTAAGAAAACCTCTTTATAAATCAAACCTTTTTTTTAACTGAAATTAAGAAGATTACATTTTTTTGTGTTATTATTTTTAAGATGGCAAGGCCAATGATTTTATTTTTCATTATTAAGAATGCTACTATCTAAAATAAAGTGTTATTTTGTATTTTAAATGTTTTTATTTAACTTCTTGCCACACTAATTTAAATATTTACAGTTAATAATAAGACAGAAAACTGTTGCAAGTAGCTTTCCAGTACTGAGTAAACTGTTGTAAGTGTTAAAAAGTCGTTAAAAGTAGATAAAAGTAGATATTATTTTTAATATTATAACCTCATATTGGTCAATAACACGGAAATACTATGTTTAAAGACTAAAATCCTTCAGATTTCCTTTATTATAAGTATGAGCAAGTACACTATATACTGGTATAAGTGGCCACTTGTATCAGTTTACAGGTTCTACCGTAGTAAAGAAAACAGGCTACATCAATGCAAGTTAACCTATTTTCCAAAGTATGAAAAAATAATAAAAACCAATAATGCAGTCTTATTTCTTAAATATTAAAATATAACATACTAAAATTTCAAGTGTTTTTATTGATTTACGACAAAGTTACAAGCTTTAGAACCTTTAAACAGCTCTCTTGAAAAGTTGTGTTTTTGCACTTGTACTAGTCTACGTAGGACCCGTCGAAGTTATACCTCAAGTTGCGTTTAATTTTTGTGTATAAACATTGTCTGCATTGAGTTCCTAGATTTAACGTGATGCGCGCACATACAAACAGACAAACAGACAAACAGACAAACAGACAAAAATTTCAAAAATGATGGAAATGGGTTCTGTTAGTTATCTTTTCACACCCTGGCTATTTTTTTTTTCAATTTCTTCAATGTACAAAAATGACTTTTCTACAGATTTATTATATGTATAGATGATTGGTAATAGTTATGGAAAAACTGTTCTGACAGAACCTTAATATTGATGTTACGAATGTATTAGAGTAATTTTGAAACATAAAGATCGTGTAACTTGCTTGTAAAATCAAAAATAGTACTTTTTTAGACGTGTTTTCGAAATTAATTATGATCGAGTAAAATTATCAGTATCGTGTTTTCGTTCTGGCAGAATCTAGATAAAGGTATCAATTTACTTATATCAAAATTTCAGATCCATTGGTAAGCTGGTTGTCTTACAATCTGCCATGGCAAATGGCAAATAAAATCGAGGTAGCGCCTTAATGACTAACCTTAATGGATTGTCCAATTTTTTGTCAATATTCACTGTTTACCAACTTTCAGTGTTACAAAAAGTAAGTTTGAGAGTTTAATCACTGTAATGGTTCTGCAGATACTGGTTAAGAAACTAAGGTATCTTTAAAGCATTAGTATAATTTACCACTGTCTACACTGTTTTTGTTTTGATAGAAGAAGTTGATTTTATTTATTTATTCTGTTTACGAAGGCAAAAACGAAAATCTGTAACGTTGGTCTTGATATTTTTTTTTTCTGGAATGAAATTTCAATGTACCGAAAAAGTCTGAGTTTTTTTGAGATTGGTAACAGCTTTTGTCTTATGTAAAGGGGAGAAAAATGTTAGTTTTTCTCTCTTTACAGTAAATTTTATTGGGTGAGTAATATGCGGCACTTTCTCCAGACAAATTATAATCGCCAAGTTTGCATTACTACAATAATAATTAAATGCACTCTCTATTCCTTTACGCTCATAACTCAATTAGAAGGCAATCCGACACGACCGGTAAGAGATTAGACGTTGCAGCCATTTTTTAAGATAAAATTCCGAAACACGGAATCTGTGATATTTATTTCTAAAGCGCACACAACATTCGAAAAGGTGCGCGCCGTGGGGATCGAACTCGAGACCTTTGACTTGGTAGTCCTATGGCCTTACCTCTAGGCTACCACAGCTATCTGCAAAATAATTATCAGTCAAGTAAACCCGCAAGTACCCCTAAAAATACTTGCGATATTGGTATACAAGTCACACAATGGCATATTTGTCGTTTTGTATCAAATTCGATAGTAAACAAGCATTCCTCATGAATGTGTCGGTGTAACTTAACAGTTCGAAAGGAGAGCGATGTGGAGGAACGTTGTACTATTTCTAGCGTCGTGCAGTAAGTTTTTTGGCAAATATTTGAGAAAGTAATATTTCTACTTTTTTTTCCTAGCCTATAGTGAAGATAGTGTTCCACTGCTGAGCAAAGGCCTTACCATACATATTTTACTTTGGATTCCAAAATTCTTCTCGTTTGTTTGTAATATGAACAATATTATCAAAAAATACGTGAAGATATTTGGATTCTCAGAGTTCAAAGCCAGCATTTTAAGGATTAGAATTATCGCTTCTTTATTTTGAGAGGTTTGAACGGCATTATGAAAACAAAAGCTTTTATTATTTGAATGAATATTCCAGGTTGTCTGTAAGAGATCGCTCTTAGCGAAAAGACCGCCCATTGTGGCACCATGTAACTTTTATGTTTGTCAAATCTGTTTCTCATGTGGTGTGCAATAAGGAATATTCCATCCATCTATCTACTTGTTTGTTATGTTAGTAATCCTTTGCATCTGTACAATTCTCTCACAAATTTTCTTCACATAATTTTTGTATTACCTTATTCAGTATTTGCGTAATAGTCATTAAAATCCAACTTGTTTCTGAGGTGTGGTGATCATCAAATGCCAGTTCTTCGACTGTCACGACGACCCTGGCTACAGCCCTGATGAGGGGCCCCTGGCTGACCTGCAGTTCACATGGCTTGGGACTCTTCAGTATATACACGGTGAGTATGTTTGTTAATGGTTTTGTAACACAACAAAGAACATTTTTCTGTCAGTCCTCCAGTTGAAGAGTAATGTTACTTGTAGAAGCGATAATGATAATGGTATCACTCAAATGTGCAAATGTGTATGACATGGGTTTTCGAGAAAACCCATGTCCTCCTTGTCATGGTCTATTTGGGTGTTCCCTATAAATACGTGTGAGTAAAAAATAAAAAGAAAACACTTTTTTTTTTCGTGGGAAATGATCAATGACCCCGCCTGCTGTGCAGCTGGACTGCCACACTTTTACTGATTAACATTTACTAACTATGTTCCTCCTGGAGCCCTTTGAGTGCCAGGCGAGCGGTAACTCTTACTCATCTTGAACTCGTTGCCACATCAGTGTATTGAAGCGGTGCTCCACTATCAGGGGGTGCCGCTCTACCTGCAACGAGTCGTGGCAGACTACCTGACCGGCAGATGTATAACGTTCGCGGGGCAGAACGGCCTGCAGAGCCATCAAATGGGACGCAGTGTTTCACAGGGGTCAGTCTTAGGACCTCTCCTGTGGAACATCGGCTATGACTGGACCCTCAGACTATATACTGCGGTATGCAGTTTGTCTGCTACGCGGACGACCATCCCGTAGCCCCGGCAGGACAATTTATAGCTCAAGGTTTTGTAGCTCATGCCTCCTGTTCGAGAACTAATAGTATTAAACATTAACTTTATTTTGGGTTTCTAGTGAAAAACGGCACTCCTCATTACTTCAGAGTACCCCGAGTGATTCTCATCAGCCGGCAGTTTGCTCTATCTACTGCTATGGACGCTGCTCAAATACCTGAGGGATACGCTTTGTAAGTAGATATTTCGTCTCTTCTGTAGTGATAATGCTCGCAACCGTTCCACGCTGCAAGTGCCTTTGATAATTCGACTCGATACCTAAATAATCCAACACTTTTATTTACATACATATTTGCCAATTAAATAAAATCTTACAAACTAATCCACCAACAATTTACAGAGGCAACGTAATCTTCGGTGATTACGAAAGAGATGAAAAGGAATGTCGTATAACCATTGAAGACATAGCTAATGGTATGGAGTGCGAGCCAGCAGTACTGCTGATGCCCATAGCAGATGTACTCCTACACCCTGAGTATAAGCACTTTGGAGCGAAGTATAGTGTGGCTTTACTAAAGCTGATCACGCCCGTTAAGTCTAGTGAGTAGTTTTGTAATTTAGAAAAAACTGACTCCCACACTAAGGAACATAATCCTTGTATCCTTGGAACGATATGAATGAAAAAGGAGTAAATGATGTGACGTCTGATAGAGGAGAATGGAAGAAAAAAACGTGTTGCGCCGAACCCAAGTTAAGCGGGGTAAGGGCAGAAAGATGTTGATGATTGCGGGAGGTTTCACAGACATTCTATTCACATTCACAAAGACACCCAGACTCAGAACAAGCATTTGTGGAACGCACAAATTCTTGTCCTACGCGGGGATCGAGCTCGCGAAACGTCGCGCATAGTGGTGACCACTCAGCTAACCGTGCAATCAAAATATTTCAAAATAACATTTATGTCGTCAGCTGGTATTAGGGTATTTTGTTAACTGTTTCTCACTGTTTCCGATCAATTTCAGAATACATGCTGCCAGCTTGCTTACCCTTTAAGAATTACGTTGTAGACAAGAATGGGAAACTCACTAAACTTAAATTGTATCATGTGGATTTCGTCAGCGGTAAGTTCCGTCGTTTTGCAAATCTATTGTGCACTAAAACATACAAAATAGTTATTATTTCATTATTATTAAACCAGCCTATATACCTCCTACTGTTGGGCACAGGCGTCTTCCCGTATAGAGAAGGTTTGAGCATTGATCACCACGCTAGTTCACTGCGGATTGGCGATTTGAGGTTCCAATATTTGAAATCCAGGTTGCCTCACGATGTTTTCCCTCACCTTTTGCTCTGAATAATTAAAAAAGTACATATTAGTTTGCAAAAGTCCAATGTGACAAGGTCCATGGTGGTCCATGATGTCCAAGGAAAACATCGGCGAGTACCAATGTGTACTCGCCGATGTTTTCCTTCAACGATTTAGAAAATGATAATTACTTTTTAATACGTGCATGAATTCGAAAGACTTCTGCGAGTCGGGATTTGAACCCACAAACTCTGACTTCGCAGTCTTACCACTAGGCTAATTAACAGTTATGATGATAACAAGATTTTTGTTGTAGATGTACCTCGAGATTTTATTGAAGAAGAAAAGGAAGTGTTAAGAATATCGATACTACCGAGAGAACTGTGTTTTCTTTACGACTCCGTCGAGGTTGGTTAATTTTCTAACAACTTAATATCCAAAAAAAAGGAAAGACACACACAGGCACATAGACAGTTGATTTCATTGGCCATCCCTTTTTTTGGAAGTTAATACCAAAAAGATTGACTAATGGAATCAACTGTATTCAAAGTACAAATATGTATGAAACACGACAGTATGTTCCAATATTTTGCTGAATATCCTTTAGTTTAAAGTTAAATATATTAATTTGTATTGGCTATTATGTTGTGCCATCACTGTCACAGTGTAAAGAAAATACAAACGCCTGTCAAACTTCGTCTGGTTCGTGCAGCAATTGTTTTTAAAGACAACAGAATTTAAGTAAATATTTACCTGCATAAAACTCTGTATTTGTACAAAATATTTCATTTATTGTTTTTATAATTAGTTTTGAGATAATTATGGTATTCGCTTCGATGTGGTTAAATGTGATTGAGCATAAAATGAAGTAAATAAAAAGGATTATAGCGTCACTGTAAGATTATCCTTAATTGGATCACAGCATTATTTATTTATTTACTATCAAGGAATTCCTAAAACATAACTATCCATCCTTCCCATGTTCTTATCCCAATTAATATTTGAAGTCGGCGCAGCATGTCTTCTTCTTTCACACGTTCCTGTCTGACGTCATCTCACAAGTCACATTCTTTGCAGCCATACCATCTTTCACACAATCCATCCATCGTTTCTTTGGTCGTCCTCTTCCCCTATATCCACATTCATGTCCAGCACCTTCCTTACCTCATCTTTTCTCATAACATATATCTAGTGGTAGTATAAATATCATTATATTCTCAGAATGCCACAAAGATGACTCGGAACCGAATGGCGTGTACCACAGGCTGTGGTTTCCACTCCGGCGCACCGACTATAGTTCATGAACATACTGGACACTGGTCTATAGTTGCGTTGTCTCAAGGTAACTGTTTTTCTATCCTATCGTAATGGTGTAAGGTATATTTTTGATTGTCTTCAAAATTCCTACCACCCCCTTTTAAAGTAATATTATTGCGGTTGTGGAAGAGAGACGCAGCTCTACGTTGTGTATTGTACTATCCTACTTTTACGCCTGTAATTATATTACTACAAGCAGCTTTTCATATTCTTATAGCGAATTCTCGTATAGATAATTACTGTGTTATTTATATCTCCCGCTTGTTGAATTTAAGCGTATCAGAGGTAGGTTGTAAAATGTTAGTCAAAAAAATAATCTTAAATTACATTTTCATGGGTCTAGGTTTCTACTCATTTAAGATTTCGACTAACATAGACCAACCCAAAATTTTGTCCTCTAATTAGAAATACTTACAGAACCATACTCTATTCGTGCTGTACACACAGGTGGTCCATCGTGCCCGGACCCGCTGCGCACGCGCCGGCCGCCTCCCCCGCCGCACCACATCATGATCCACCCCTACGTGCCGTGGATCACCGCCGCCATCACTGGCAAAGCTGTCGGCGCCTTCGCTAAAGATGATCCTTTCGGTAACATCATTACAATGCTACAACACACGTTTAATATCTCTGAAAGCCAAAAAGCGGTAGCGGGATGATTTGAAAGTCCACCGTGAGGATTGGTTTATGTATGAAAAGACGTGTTGAGCCGACCCCAAGTAAAATGGGATAAGGGCAGGTTGTCTATCTCAACCTGTAGTTACCAAGTTTTTAATGGCTTCCATTCTTAAAACATGTCGTAGGATAAGTCCAAGCATTTGAAGAGTGATTCAGTTAATTTGTTTTATGTATGTTATTCTTACCAACGCCCACAATGTTCAACCAATCTTTTTTAACAAATCAGGTTTCATCATGCCCCGAGCCTCGCTCTACGACCTGGTGGCGCACGGCTGGGTAGGACACTGGTGGATGGGCGGCCTCCGGTGCTACGACAGAGGAGAGGCGGCCGACGACATCTTCAAGTTCTACCACGAGATATTCCAGTTGAATCCCGTGACTGAGACGTTCTTGACTTACTATCTGGAGGTGCACAGAAATTTTACCTTAATCGCTTGGATTAAGACCTATTTTGCAATGGTGCTAGGTTCTGAGTGATAATGCTTGAGATGTTATAGTTTTGGTTTGTTAAATTGGATGGGTTGCGACTGTAGGTATTTTGAAAGTAAATAAATCCAATCGAGCTCTTTCCTTCTCCAGAGGTCCTTTTCTACTTTTAAAGCACAGGCGGCCGAATAGTGTAGGTCACTACGCCAATTATCACTATACGCGACGAGTTTTGATCCTCGCGCAGGACGAAAATTTGTGGGATCCACAAATGCATTTTCCGAATCTCTTTTTGTATATCTGATTGTGTGTGGAACCTCTCTCTCCCTATAAAGCAAGGATTAAATTCTGTAGAGCAGGAGTCGTATTTAAGGCAAAGGAAAAATAAGTTAAGATTAATATTTCACTAGGATTTTAAATATTTGTGATTGCCTGGCCTTTTGTATGTAGTGGTTTCAAATCCCATTCAAGATTTGAAACCTCAAAAAAAAATCTCTAAATTGCTCTTCCCATTTAATCAAATGCTTATAGCGTATGGTATCATTCAATCTCTTTTGTCAACTGTAGTCTCCAATAACGATAATATTTTGTCTGCTTCTCAGATTGACGCTGCTCACGGCACCATCATCATCTGTGTGAAGGTCGGCATGCCGTACCAGCTTGGACAGCCACGAGTGTGGGAACTTGACAGTCCTATTGTCAAGGTAACTCTTAGCTTAAGCTATTTAATAAATACGCGAGGTTCTCTTCTTATCCTACTAACATAATAAACGGGAAAGTTTGTGAGTATGGATGAATGTTTGTTACTCTTTCTAGCTTAAACGGTATAACTTATTTCGATGAAATTTGGTATGAAGTTAGCTGACACCTCGAATTAACACTTTATCCGGCTGCGAAAAAATCTAAACCTATTTCAGTATTTGTTTTTAATTTGCAAGAAAAAAATTACTGGTTTTACTGTGAGTGTAACTGAGACCGCAAAAGGAGTAAAGTAAGCGTAAAACTAGCAAACTGGACATTCCATATACCTATCTGAAATATGTGGAAGGGTGTACCAAACCGATACGCCGCAAACACTTTGCCTTCTGGGGACACAAGCTAAGGCTTAATTACAGCGATTTGCTTCAAAGCACCAGAATTACCAAAATTAGCAGGATCGTGGCAAAGCATTTACTGTCGCTTTGAAGCTGTGATAGCCTAGTGGTAAGTGGGTTCGATCTCCACGGGGCGCACCGACTTTTCGGTTGTTGTGTGCGGTTTAGAAACAAATATCACAGCTTCAAACATGTGGGACCTGCGCTCTCTCCTGATCCTCATCTCTCTCCGGTCGTGTCGAATTGGCGTCCCATCGGGCTATGAGAGTAAAGGAATAGAGAGTGCACCCGTGTTTGAACACATGCTTGTGCATTATAATATGTCCCGCGTAGCTACGCGGGACATATACCAGCCAGCTGGCTGGTATCATAGCAACACTAGCCGCTGTGGCCTAAATCGGTCCGGAGACACATAACATTACTGTCGCTTTGTTAGCTTTTTTTTTCTCAGTGTATCTACATTTCAAATGATATAAATCTTAAAAGGTATAACCGAAGTCCTTAATCATGAGCTGACGCGGAGGCGGGGTCGCGAGTCGAACTCCGTGTCAGCTCATGATTAAGGACTTCGGTTGGGTCCGAAACTAGTCGGGCTATCCCGATAAATACGCGCATGCAAACCATTATACCTTTTAAGTATGAATCATCCTCAATAAAGTTATTATAAAAAGCTATAAAACTTCCTTGTTCGTTTCAGGTGCGCATACCACTTCTGAGGTTCCAGAATCTCTACAGATTCCAGGTGGAGGCCTGGGGATACAACGCGACGGAGTCCTCAGGTTCTACCGCATCTGCCTCTTCCACCGAGAGCGAGAGTGCGAGCGCTGAGAATTAAGAGGAACGTTGGAAACTACGTTATCATCATTCCCCCAATTTTTACTTGGGGTCGGTCTTATCCCAATTTTTACTTGGGATCGGCGCAGCATGTCTTCTTCTTCCATACATTCCTATCTGATGTCATCTCGCAAGCAACACCCTTTGCATCCATATCATCTTTCACACAATCCATCCATCGTTTCTTTGGTCGTCCTCTTCCTCTATTCTACGTTATAATGACAGAAATATCATGCCTACTTTCTAACCAAGCTTGGTTTTTCATCATCATCATCCTCATCAGCAGCCCGTTGCAGTCCACTGCTGTACCCAGGCCTCTCCCAAGGTACGCCACAGAGCCCGGTCTGTTGCTTCATGCATCCAGTCGCTGCCGGCCCTCTTGTGTACCTAAGCTTAGCGTTTACAGCAGTGTTATTTTAAGAGTTGGTGGTAGTAGAAAAAAAATCGAGTGTTGTTAAATATTTTCTATAGACCAACACCTCTGCTCAAACTAACTATACAATAAACAACATTGTTATAGGATCAATAGTAACATAGGTTTTATTGATTCTATAACTCTAAAAAAAATGTTAAGGGGACCAACATAAGCAATTTTTACTCAATCTGAATAAGTAGGTAGATTAACAGACAAAAAATTTGTATTCATACATTTCAAGTGTTATTACTTCAATTAACTTTACTGCTCTTGTGGGAGAGAGACGCCGCTCTACTCCTTGTATCGCTGTCTCGTTTCCACAAATACAGTAATATTACTTTAAGATGCCTGTGCCTGGCCTATTTCTGTACTTTACTATGCTTAGAGCACAACGAACTGATGTTTATATCTAGTAGATAAAGCAATGCAATACCTGTGTTGTGTTTATTCGAATAATAAAGACGTTATGATCAATGCACGATGTGGGTGTAGCGAATAATAAACAGTATTGCAAGTTTGATTTGTGTTTTAATATTTTTTTCTACCCTGATGGCTGTGTTTTTTTTATTACAAGGCTTCTCAAGAAAGGTATGTTTATTGCTTAATCCTCTGCCGGGGCTGCGGGATGTTCGTAAGAGTTACCACGACCCTGGCTCTCAAAGGGCTCCAGGAGGAACATAGTGGGTTTTAGTCAGTAATAGTCTGACAACGCCGCTGCGCCCACAGCGAACGTGGTCATTTGATGATTTTTCACAAAAAAGAGAATTTAATCCTTGTGTTGTGTTGGAAAAACCGGTGCGTAGGGATCGAACTCGAGACGTTTGACTTTGCAGTGCAACGGTCTTGCCTCTAGGCTATCACAGCTTATCGAATCGTCTTACTTACTCTACGTTAAAAGCCCATTGTACCGGTAAATACGTTTCAAAATGTTGGTTTACTGTGTATTTATTATCTGTGGCACAGTATAAGTTAATATTTATGATATCTGCGATTAAAACAGAAGGGGCGTGGCCACTAAATCGTTTTGCTAACAGGCAAATGTAGAAAGAAATACTATCAATCGAATTTTGACTTTGTCTTGAGAAAATAAGATTCATTTCAGGTTGTACAGCTAAATGAAGATGCAATAACCAATGTTTGATAAGCGGAATGCAAAGATACAAACAAAGGTAATAAATGTTTCTGAAGTACGGTTAGCAGAGAAAGTTTTGGTGAGCTTATAATTTGGTTAAATTTATTGATCCTAAAATGTGCGTCTTTAGGATATGAATGAAAAAGAGAGTGGAAAAGATATTGGAAAAATAGTAATTGTTCTTCAATGTGGAATCTCATTTCTTTCTTGAAGAGCTTTTTCTCTTAAAATACATTCACTCCAAAATTATTAGCTTCGATCAAAAAGTTAAGTTATTCTAATTGTGTAAAAAGTCTTAGACGTCAATTTAGATTTGCGACCAAAATAATGAATCAATACAAATCATAAAGTGATCTTGTAAGGGTCCGTTTATTCCGTTTGAGGTAAGAAACCCTAATAATAAATAAGTACACCAACACCAGTTTTAAAAAAAACAACACAGAAAAACGTATAAAGAATTTATAACCGAATCACAATAACGAAAATATTGAGTATTGTAAATTTACAATCATAACTCTCCTTCTCAGTTGGTTTATAGTTTATCTGTGGTAATATTAGTACCTTAAAAGCCCACATGTGGCGCTGTGTTTGTATAATTTTTTCTCTTCCATTTTGCCTATGTACCAAGCATCTTTGTGATAAAGAAAATATAAGTTTTATTAAGAATTCTTACCAGTTTAATTATTAAACCCGTATACCTGAATACAAAAGTTTCTCTGCTAACCATACAGACGTCATCAAAGCTCGCTAACCGAGCTTGGCGTGTTCGAGTAGATTGCAATGCCTTTTATGCATCGCACCGTAACCTAACTGACGACAGCTGTACGTATGAACCGACTGTGCAGAAGAGGTAGTTCACTTTTGTACCAACGATCGTCTTTTGTTTGAAGCCTTTGGAAAGGAAACAAGTGGTCTGGTGTGTGGTTGTTTGAGAATTTGGTTAAAGTGAGAACCCTTTTTTGATATGCTGGAATATTGGGCATGTTTTTAAACTTTCGCAACTTGTACACGCATTTTAGACAACAAACGGGTCTTACTCGCGATGTAATTGTAAAGGTTTATGATATTTATTTTCTACCGATGTTTCGGCCGAATTGCAACTACCACCGTAGTCACGGGTGAACGGTCCACCCGTAGTTAACCTTTCGCGAGTAATACCCATTTGTTTTCTAAAATCTATAGGGTCTGTGGGTTTAATTTTTACTTTTTTTTTCGTAGTTTTAAGCTGCCGTCTATTTTTTTAATTAATTCACTGAACAACCTAACTTTTTTTTCTTTCGAGGGAATAATACTTTCATTCCCATAATTATAAACTTTCTTGTGAACATCAGCGACTTTGTATGAATTGTTAATTTTAAATAATGTGATTACAACATTAAAGTTTGCTTTGATCTATAGTAAATCCTACCTTTTCTTGTTACTTGCCCACTGCACTTTAATGCAAACATTTGAACAAGTCGGTTACAATCTTCACGCTGTCCATTACGGGAGCAAGACTTGTCTGACGTTAACCACTGTTGAAGGGCCAATTATATTGCAAAACAGTTTGTAATAATAATATTCCACGACTTTCAGACAATGGCATCTAGTCTCAAACTAAGAGCTTGTATTATGAGTATTAGACAACTGATAAACATACTTATATAATTCTAACACCCAGACACAACAAATGATCGGGTTCAATGAAGAAACAATTTGTCCTGGGTGGGAATCGAACCCACTTCTAGTATAGCAGTATGGGTCAACGAAGTTATGTTAGCCGATCGTACGAAAATGTATTTGGAGTAAGTATTGTCCTAGTCAGTTGTCATCATGACAGATAATAATTAATTCGCAAAAAGGTACGACTTTTAACTAATTACAACAAAAAGGAGTGTTCCACTACATTTTTTATACACTGCCATGGCAGTCTGACCTTTTTTTCTCAGCCTATAGTGTCCTACTGCTAAGCAATGGTTTCCTTTAAATCATTCCTAGGCATTTCATCATTCCCCTGTCCTTATCGCAATTATTATTTGTGGTCGGTGCGGCATGTCTTCTTCTTCCACACGTTCCTATCTGACGTTTGAATCATCATCTAAAGAAAAGTTAAAGTTTTATTTTGGACGACGACATAATAATAAATAGCGGTCCGGACCGATTTCGGCCACGGCGGCCAGTGTTACTATGACACCAGCCAGCTACGCAGGACATATTATACAGGTGCACTCTCTATTCCTTTTACTCTCATAGCCCGATGGGACGGTAATCCGACACGACCGGAGAGAGATCAGGCGCAGGACCCACATTTTTACGTGCCTTCCGAAACACGGAAGCTGTGATATTTATTTTTTAAACGCACACAACATTCGAAAAGTCAGTGCGCGCCGTGGGGATCGAACTCAAGACCTCTGACTTAGCAGTCCTACGGTCTTGCCACTAAGCTATCACAGCTTCGAACGACGGACGACGACATAATTAAATTACCTAACATGCACACAAAAGTAAGGAAAGTGAGAACCAAAAAACAACAGCCGTCACTCAAGCATTACTTTTACAAACAAACGATTTGTTCACACGAAAACGTTTGTGATTTCTTTAAAAAAACAAAAGATTTACTTCTTACCGTTTCACACATTTGTCGGCTAATTGTATACGAAGATAAACAATGTATTGTGTTTCTGTTAGGATGAGGTCGCAAAGACACATTACTCGCTTAGCTTAGCTTTTTAAAGCAAGGTTCTTGCAAATGGGTACGTGACTAAAAAAATCGAATTAGTCCGTCAGATATATTACCAGAAGCATGTGATAGTGTACGTATTTTTTATTTTATCATACCAATAAAAGAAGGCGTAGATATAACGCATCCATGATGGTAAGTGGGGGTAGTAACGTCATTTGACAGTATACACAATGAGAAATGACGTCACACGAGATTTAAATTCTCTGTATCGCCACAATATTTTTTACGCGAGAAAAGAAAAAATACTTGTTCAATATTTTTTAGAAATCTATCTAACGGTGATGAATTAAACGTAAAAAGGCGGCAAGATAGAGAATCGCGGAAGGACTTAGGGGAGGCCTTTGCCCAGCAGTGGGACACTATAGGCTAGGAGAAAAAAAATAATCTAACGTTCTAATTAGTTTTTTTAGTCAAATACCTGTACCAAGATTCAATTGTGCAAGCGAGACGGCGCGCTACATGATATAGAGCAACGTCTCGCTTCAACAACTGAAATCTTGGTACAGAGGTATTGGTAGAGGTCTGCTCAGCGACTTTCCCCTGAACTCTGATATGATGGATCGCTTCTTAAATAGTAGATTGGAAAAATTGGCGAGGGGAGACTGAATGTACCCGGTAACCCAGATTTATATATAGCGTGTGTCGTACGGAAATATTTGGTATATAGTGACTTGGTTTAGTTTGATATTGGAGCTAATTAAACGAATATGGGGTTAATTTATGTTGAGTCCTAGACCCTTCATACTTTAATTTACAACATTTTGTAATATTGGAGCTAATTAAACGAATATGGGGTTAATATTATTTTGATTGGACTGTTGATCTAGTGGTTAGTGACTCTGATTGCTATACCGGAGGTTGTGGGTTCGATCCCCACCCAGGACAAATGTTTGTTATTGAGCTCATCATCTGTATCTGCGTGTAATTTCTCTATAATATTTATGTAATACATAAAAAATCTGAATACATAATATTATTATGTATTTAGATTTTTTTTAAACGACTCTCGCAATAAAGAATTTAATCGTTGTATCGTAGGAGGTTTCACAGACATTCAATTCACATGCACAGAGCTGGATGTCCCTGTGCATGTGCATCTCAAATGCTTGTGCATTTGTGGAACGCACAAATTCTTTTCCTACAAGGGGTATCAAACTCGCGACACGTCACATTGGTAGGCGTAGAGACCTATATGGCTATCTGTGCAGTTCATATTTCCAATCTCGGATCAGTAAATATGTATCTTTCTTTGCTTTTCACCTTTCTCATACCTCGTTCATTTCTCCCTATGACATTGCTCACAAAACAGTGAAATCAGGGTAATTTGTCGCCCAATAACACAGTATCTGATTCCCTTTGATATCCGATACAGTTCTATAATGGTCTGTGAACGCAGCTGTCAATTAAATCCGATCGTATTTTTGTTGACGCGACTTAGGTCGGGTTACAGGAATATTTATGCTTGCGTTTTTGTTTTATATTGGTCCACGCACTGTATTTGTTTGGTGTTGCATATTGATGGTATATAGGCAATATGTTTTTTTTATTTTGGCGAATTTATTTTTATTGTACTGACATTTTTCAATGCACGATTTCAAGAAGAACGGCATTCAAAACAATAAAATAAACAAAACCACAAAATACAGATACTCACTCATATACTTTCTACTAATATAATTCGGCAGTAAAATATTTAATAGTTATTACTTCCAGCGTCCTGTGCTTTTACTTGCACAAGCTTTAATCCTATAGGAAACAATTCCAAATACATATTCCTAAAATAAATCTGAGTAGTGTTTGAAAGAGATTTTTGCTTAAAGACTGTGAACTGTGAGCTTAAAGACTGATTACCATCGATTTAATCAAACTTTTAAAAACGTCAATACACATCACATTAAATGCCTCACGTCTCTTAATAGCCGTAAAAATCCATCAATTGTTAGTAAAAAAGCTACAATATTTGATCTTTAACATTTGAAATATTAATCTAAGGACTACTAGCTTTTAAAATAATATAATTGCAGTTGTGAAAGCGAGACAGTACTACACGGCATAGAGCGGCGTCTCTCTCTTACCACTACAGTAATATTAATTTTAGGGTTAGTGGTAGGGCCTTTTTGGTCCCTATAGCCAGTTTTATTGGAAGGGCACGCGCCAGGTGTACTCTGGGTAATCCCTATTGTGTATTGTAAAGGGACCCTCGAATTTAGGGCCAGTGACCATATTTGTGGGGGTCTGTGTTTAGTTTTATTATTGAGTTTGGAGATTTTGATTTATAGATAAGTTGTAAGTACGCTTGTGATTAGGCATGGATTTTTTTGTGGTTTTAATTAGTGTTTTTGTTTTAATTGTTTAGTTGACATGATCAGAATTGGTTTTGTAATGTTTGAATTATATTGTTCATTTGAATATACATGGTAGGATAACAGTTAATTAAAAAAAAATTGGGATGCTTGTATTATATAGTTATTTGTAGGTAGGTAGATTGCTATAACATTAATATACCTACATACCCAGAAAAAATGGTTGTTAAGGGATTTACTTTCGTAAAGTTAGGGATAAATTTGTAAATACATACTATAGGTAACACTGCGAGCTAGTTACGAAATAAAAACAATTATGTTAAAATTTTCTTAAACAAATACACATACCCTTTCAAAACAAACAAAACGCACCTTTAAAATTAAAATACAAATTCAACTCAATCGTGCATAAATCTATGGCCACCCTATTTAAACATTGGGGTAGGTTCATAATGGATTTTAAACTAATATTTGCTACAGTGTCCCCTTGCGGTGTAATATGAAAGGATGCTAATTGTTATTTTGTTATAAGGGTTTATTTGTCAAAAACGTTGGCCTTTTTAAATATTATTACTTAGGGGGGCCACCGACCTACCACCTTGGGAAAGAGTTTGTTAGTTGTGGAAGAGCTGTGATAGCCTAGTGGTATGACCGTAGGACTGCCAAGTCAAAGGTCTCGAGTTAGATCCCCACGGCACGCACCGACTTTTCGAATGTTGTGTGCCTTTTAGAAATAAATATCACAGCTTCCGTGTTTCGGAAGGCACGTTAAAATGTGGGTCCTGCGCCTGATCTCTCTCCGGTCGTGTCGGATTGCCGTCCCATCGGGCTATGAGAGTAAAGGAACAGAGAGAGCACCTGTGTTAGCTCACGCTTGTGCACTATAATATGTCCCGCGTAGCTGGCTGGTGTCATAGTGATACTAGCCACCGTGGCCGAAATCGGTCCGGAGACTATCATATCATGTGGAAAAGAGACGCCGCTCTACGCCGCCATGTAGTGCGCTGTCACGCTTCCACTACTGCAATAATATTATTTTAAAACGTGGTAAGAGTTTTGATTTGGATTAAATTTTGTAACAATTGACCCCTTTTAGTTTTTGAAGCTTGTTTGATCGATGGAAGTTGTTAGTTTACAAGATTTTGAACTCTACTACTCAGTGTTATGGTTTATTTTTCATTGTATGTGTTAGTAGGTCGAGTATATTTGCGATTATTGTTGAGTTTTTATGAATTTGATCATATTGTGTAACAAAAAATAAATACTTATGTTGAGAATTGGATTGAAGGACCAATGTCTAGCATAAATAAATTAGTAGAGTTAAAACACCTACGAATGGTAGTTATTTAAGGAAAGTTCTATGTATATTTCTATGGGTAAAATCAGTATTTTTCAGTGATTAGGTCGGTAATATGTTTCTAGGTATTTAATAATATATTTTTCGTAGAGTTTTTTGAAAACAAACATTGCTAAGTCTAATTATCACTGTCAATATTATCTGATTAGAGTTGAAATATAAATTATCATTTAGATATGAAAAAACAAATGACAAAGAATGTGTTAATTGCTTTAGTTAGAGTTTAATAGAGTTCCGCTTTTTCAACGTAATAGTTGCCAACGTCCATACCACGTTGAATACACCGGTTCTCGTCCGATCACCGAAGTTAAGCAACATCGGGCGCGGTTAGTACTTGGATGGGTGACCGCCTGGGAATACCGCGTGTCGTTGGCCTTTTGCTGTTTTATGTTTATGGTTATTTTTATTAAAAAAAATATATTATTTTACAAGTATAATCATGTAGTATTAATCTGGCAAAATGTAACTATAATTAAAACGTATAATTATAAATACAGTTGTAAATAACAAAACAATGATATGCAAAAATAAAAAAAGGAGCTCAACATTAATTCTTTTAGGGAGTGCCACTATTTTTACCTCTCTAAGTCCCCGACTATTACTATACACAGGGATGTATACAATATACCTATACATCTAAAAATGTAGGTACAGTCACATCATTAGCTCCCTCTCCCCTAATCGCAGCGATACGTCATCTGATGGCGCCGGGGCTTTTATCTGTCTCACTTTATTTGTTCATTATCGGTACAGCTAGGCAGAAGATCAAAGGTATGGATAAATTAGGAGATACATATGGGAAATTTAGGAGTTTCGTTGAGAAATTAAATGGTGGAGTAAGGTTCATTGGAATATCTTTTATGGTGATGGGATTGCAATTTATTTCATAACTGGTAAAATTTTTGTTTACGTGAACAATTATACTTATAAGAATACATAAAAGATTTTTGTGAATGATTATGTAGAATGTTATGGGGTTATGGAAGAAATAAATAAAAAACAGTCGGTTCATTTGCTTTTGTATTAGAATATAATGATTTTTAATGGATTAATAACATTTTCATTAGTGCTTAAACTGGATTCAAAATAAATTGCTTGTTATTAACAAAAATGGTCTTATTTATGAAGGTATAATTGTTGTTAGATGGTACAATTTAATTGTAATTATGCTAAACATACTAATCCTTCTGACTTTACTTGTGTCTATGGTGTGACATCATTCACGTAGACATCATTAGGTTACGTCTACTGTTCATAATTAAAGTAGAAACGTTAATTATGATAAAGTTATAGGAAACAAAGTACAAAAAATACTTAAAGACATGATTTTAAACATATTGCATGTGTATGTTTAAAATAATATTTTCTTTCTTTAAATTAGACGTTATCTGAGAGGTTTTAATTTGTATAACTTATGTATTCATTTCTACCGAACTGGTCACTCGTGGCTCTTGAGAGAGACAAGTGGAAGAAGAGTAAGGAGGCCTTTGCCCAGTTGTGGGATATTCAGTTATTAATAATAATAAGACGTGCTTGTATCCAGCGTTAGTGCGTACTTAGTGCCCAAGGTTGTATGTAAGAGATTTTGGCACCATGTAACTTTTACTTTCGTCAAATCTGTTTTTCTTGTGGTGTGCACAAAAAATATTCCATCTATCTTTCTATTAGAATTTCATCATCTCATAGTGTAGCTGAAATAACAGGATCGTAATTCAAATTAAAACCGCACCAGAATGGCCAGAATCTGTTAAAAACAGTTTCAATTCAATTGATTATACATTGTGATAACAGCTGCAGTACAATTTCTCTAGCTGCGTAGTTGTAACCAAATGAATTTATAGATGTCCCCCACTTTTACCGGACATGTAATTTGGGTTCATAGAACATAGTACATTAGAGGGAAGTGTGCTCTCCATACTGCTTTAGTACTGGGTTCCTAGAAATGTAGAAAGTGACATTTCTTTGCGCACTGGCGTTAGCTAAATCTCTCTAGCGTCTGAATTTGACCTGACTAGTCAAAGTTACGTCCATTTTCGAAAAGGATTTTTATGCCCATACACTCGAAATAATTGATTCCAGTATATTGTAACATTGACTATTTAATGTCTACGATTTTTGGAATCAAATATTCTTATTCGTTGCTTCTAACAAACGACAGGAAGAATCTTGAAAAATTAAACAAATTATCTTTCGTTTCAAATCTGCTATCTATAGTTGTACTTCTAAGTGACTAGATAAAATTGAGTTCCTTGATCAAAGGTTGATCTCCCTCTCCTAACAATAACTCTCGCTTAACTTAAACACCACTTCCTTCTACATTACTGTTCAGCATCTGCTCCAGTTCTATCCCATTCATAGCTATGACCTCTGAAAATCATAATAATCGAATTTCAACCGGTGTTCTCAATCCGGACAGACATCAACGAAAGTAGGCCGTGAATTTCGCTCAACCCGCAATCCCATACAACAGGGCCACGCGAAAATAAACTCTATTACGTAGGATCAAAGTTGGTTTTTGTATTTGTAATATAAATATGCTTTAAAACGTGAATTGTTTTAGTTATGTAAGAATGTTTGTGTCGACCTGTGACGTCGGTCTGCGGTGAGGGATCGTCGAAATATGTCTTTGTTTTAATAATTTTGTGAATGTGAAATGTTGGTATTAATTTAGGTTATGATATTGAGGTTGTTTTTAAGCCTTGTTTGTGAAGTTGTTGTTTATCTATCTTACAACTTATATAGCAGTAGTAACTATTAATTCCCTTAGGACTTGTGTGAATGTTATGAAAGATCAACCTTCTTCATTGCTGTAGTTAAAAGCAAAAAATTGATATTCTACAAAACAATATTAGTACTAGACAACTGATAAACATACTTATATACTTCTAAATACATACGTATTATAGATAAATTACACCCAGACGCAGAACAAGTGATCGTGCTCATCACACAAACATTTTTCCTGGGTGGGAATCGATCCCACGACCTCCGGTATAGCAGTCAGAGCCACTAACTACTAGACCAACAGGCCCATTTGTCGTCTTATATCCTACACATATGAGCAATTTGTATCAAACTTAACGTTTTTAGAAACTTTTCTTATCTGGGGTTTACCTACTATTACACTTTCATGCTTTAAAAGACACCTCGAAAGACAGTTTCCCGTCAAGCTGTCAAACATACAAACATGATGTTACAAAAATACGGAAGTTAAAACTACGCTTTGCTTTCCCCAAAAATCTTTTGTTTTCAAAACAAATACGTAGCGTGTCGAATTTAACTTGAAAAGCATTATGTTATTATTTTTTCTGTCAGAAAACGTGTGTTAGTAACTTTCTAACACAAACAATGCGAGTAAGATTCTCGGTGGGGGTCATTTGTCATGTGAAGGGTCTTAGATAAACAGATATGTCTTGTAGGACAAGAGGTGAGAGGAAGCGTTTAAAGCGCAAATTAATGAGAAAAATACTTACTACTGCGAGGATAAAATTACTACTATATTGAATTTTGGATTTTACCACTAATTGTGCATTTAGCTCTACGCTGGTTTACTTGTGAATTTGTCATCATTATTTTAGCACAGTATTGCACTATGATTACTTAAAACACGAAGACTTGAATTAGTAAATAGCCTTTTCTTTGCATCCCAGTGGAAATCCTTGTGGACTCCTCTATTACTCCGTCGGAGGGTCGACGGGTTACGTGCCGGACTCTTACCGGTTAAAACCACTGGAGGGTCCTCATCTGACTATGGCCGTACGGGGTTCACTTTCGCATTTACCGCATCGATTAGAACTCAGAACATAGCCTTTTTTGTACCCCAGTGGAAAATCTCATAGACTGTCCTCTGTCAGGAGGTTGACGACAGGGGTGTGCCGGACTTTCAGATGCTAAAACCACTGGAGCGTCCTCATCTACCTATGGCCGGGGGTACAGGGATTGCTTTTGCATTCACCGTGCATTTTAGTAAGCGCAGGTAAGTACATAGTCTAAAAGTACCTAAATTTTTAACGAAAACAGAAATAGTATGGATAATTATAATTCGTAGTTTCGCCAAAACGCCCTCAGTTTACAACTTGGGCCATGATTAGCGTTAATTTCGGGCCTCGACTGAAAGCTTTTGGAATCCTAATATGGTTTCAGTTTGTTTGTTTACTCTCTTACTTGTCACATTACCATTGTGACGGAGACATTTTGATGTGGTTTGTGAATGTGATAAATAAGGGTATGAGAAATAGTGAAAGAAGGTGCATTTTTGGAGAAAAATAGGGATTTTAAGCTAGTTTTATGTTCTTATTCTTCATTTTGGTGTTAAACCTCCACAATTTCGTGTTCCAAAGAGTTTTTTTTACTAGCCTTTTGTGTCCCACTGCTGAGCAAAGGCCTCCCCCAAGTCCTTCCACGTTTTTCTGTTCTGCGCCACCTCGAACCAGTCCTCGCGGTGTACGTTCAAGTTATCTCGCCACAGTTTTAAAATGATTTAAAATAATATCTAAACTTTGACGGTAAATTCGGAGAGCGACAATGAATGTTTTAAAACCAGATTAATTTATCGCATTTTGATAGCAAAAAATCACTAACGTTTTATTGAAACAATAAAACGTTTTTTTGTTTTAGCACCCAGAACCCGTTATTTTGTTTTCCTCTTCTTCCACTTTAATTTTATAACACCTATTATAGACTCAATTTAATTTATTACCATTTAAATGTTAAAACACCAATATGATTAACGTATATTAACACAGACTTGCTACTTTTGACAGACAAAAATACGAAATACAAAATAAACAAAATTCCAGTAGACTAAACAAATCTAAATACATCTAAAATCAATTACGATAAATCACATCCACATTCAGATGCAAAGGAAATTACAACTATAACAATTAAACAAGTTTGTTTGTGTATACATCATTATTATTGACGCAATATGTATGTGAGATGATTTCCGTTATAAACATAATTTGGAAGCTAGACGTAAACATGCACAGATGGAAATGACGTAAAGATAATAATAATAATTTAAACAACGTTAAATTTAATTTTGAATTTCCGACCTAAGATGTTGGTGAATGTTCTAGGAGAATTGCTAGACGAAGTGGCGCCATGATGGCTTGTTAAAATCGTAGTAATAGAATGGCTAAACCAGAGAAAATGAAGCGTCAGTTGGCTAAGAGGAAGATAATACTAAAGTTTTGAAACAATTCTGGAGAATGGTCGTAAGATAATGTAAAAAGGCAGATTTAGAGATAAGAGAAGAGACAAACAGAGGTCCCAACATTAGACTCTGTTGCCCTAGTGGATATGGTTAAAAGTGTCATAATAGATATATAGCCCAGGATCCAAAAACCACTTTTGTTGAACCTGTTAGTAAGAGAGCTAATATTTTACTTTTTGCTTCATATCTAGTGCTGAATTTGGCTCTACACTTGTTTAATAGCTGGCAAATTTCCTGAACACATACACACGCCGTCTACGGTATACGTCGGTAAAAGTACGATACCTCCTCGTCAACCCCCTGACGAGAGACAGTCCATTAGGATTTCCACTGGGATACAAAAAAAAGGTTAATTTAAATAATAATTTTATTGGATTTCACCAGTTATCGCATGATGATCCTCGTTAGTACGTCGCAGTATATCCAGGCGGTTTCCATCCTCCATTCGGCATGTATCCGTATCGTTTCCGCTCCAGTTTCGATCGCTGTATCACTGTCAAACCTCAGACGGGGTCTGGTGTCTGATTGGTGTGACGTCATCTGTCCACTGTTATATCATTGGGTTTAAATGGGGTTGGTATATCCTACTAATATTGTAAATGCGAAAGTTTGTGAGTATGGATGGGTGGATGGATGTTCACTACTCTTTCACGTTGTAACGGCTGGATCAATTTGATGAAATTTGATATGGAGTTAGTTGACACCCTGGATTAGGTAATACAAAGGCTACTTTTTAATCGATTGCGTTTGAGGGGTAAAGTTTCTGCAGTTATAATCGACATTCGCGCAGGTTATGTCGTGGAGAACAGCTAATATGTACTAATTTAAGACTCAATATATCGATGCCATATGAGTTTCGTGTCTTGACATTTTACAATAAATAAATCGCGATCATTCCTTTTTTTTAATAAAGCTTGAAGCAGTAAACATTATTATTTTGTGAGTTTTATACACACACATATACTTCCATCAATAAAATAAATAATGGTAAAAAAATCTGATCACACCAACACGTAGCATGTAGCACGTCTGACCTTCTTATTATTCTTTTATTGATTCTTATTCTTTCTTGACAAGAAAAGAAGCGTTAACCTAACCATGTTACATCTACAAGCTCATACTTACAAAAACTTGTTCCTAACCTTGTTAACCTAATCTCTACACAACAAATCTGTTTACAAGAAGCAATTAGCTAACACCACAAAAACATAGATTAGGAGGTAGCAAAAAACGTGAAACCCTAATCAGATGCCCTACCAAGACACCTTAAAGTAATATTATCGCAGTAGTGGAAGCGAGACAGCGCACTACACGGAGTTACACGGTATATAGTGGCGTCTCTTTCCCACAACTGTGGTGATGTTAGTTTAAGATTTCGTGGTAAGGGGTATACGTGGGTTGTTTTAAACTGTGTCAAGGTTAACTAGGTCGTGTGGCTTGGCAGAGGGTAGCGATGCCTTTATCAGGGGTGTCAACACATGATAGCCATATGCCAATGAAGACGTTTTTGTTGGAAACTAATTAGGGTTGGCAGTGGGCAGTGATAGTGGTAACGTTGCTGGAATCAGGGATGTTGTAGTTGTGTGATTTATTGGTTCAGATAAGGACACTTTCTTCAGATTTCTGGTAGATGATTAAAAATGTTGATGCAAACGTGTGGTTTTTAGGTTGACTGATTAAATATGTTGAATGGTTTCCGCGTGTGTTTTGTATTTGTTTTACTAGTAAAATGTTTCTTGTAATGAAAGATATACCTCTATAAACCGAATGAATGAATGACCGAATTAATGGATGGACGAATGGATGAATGAAAGAATGAATGAATAAATGGGTAGACATCAGTTGTTAAATTAAAGTAGGACAAACACAAAAAAACTCAATTCCTTTCCAACTAATTACTTTAAAATTTACCGCATTACTCCTTAATCTATTTCGCGCTGATTCCTCATATCTCTGGGAACTCCATATACAATAGTATCTCATATAAATAACCGCTGACTATATCTCCTAGCAGACAACACGACGCCACATGACGACTGTAACCGGAACGGAAACGGAACACGTGTGTATTACTGTAATAGCTGTTATTGTTACTAGTAATATCTTACTTCATAATATATTGAAATGAAATTCGACTGGCCTGTTGGTCTAGTGGTTAGTGGCTCTGACTGCTATACCAGAGGTCGTGGGTTCGATTCTCATCTGGGATAAATGATAGTGTGATGGGAACGATTATTTTTTCTGGGTCAATTTATTGAAATAGCTGAAAATGAAATTCGACTAGCCTGTTGGTCTAGTGGTTAGTGGTCCTAACTACTATGCCAGAGCTCGTGGGTTCGATTCCCGAAGACAAATGTTTGTGTGATGATCATGATTATTTTTTCTGTGTCTGGGTGTAATTTATGTATAAAATGGCTATAATATGAATTTAGTAAAATATAAATATTGTTAGAACTCATAATACAAGGAATAACTTTACATCATCCGTATCCTAAAGACATCAACCAATAACCCAATCTCCAAACGCCATTGAACACAAATATCCAAGACGCCCAACCTTGCTAATGCCCACCCCTGACCTCCACCACAGGGTCACCACAGGGCCACCACAGGGTCACAGTATACTGGTGTAACAACAGGATTCGCGCGTCTGACCCATTTCTCCTGATCCCCCACCTGCTTGTGATCTGGTTCACTAGGTCTTCACGGATGTAATATTAACAAATGACGGTATAGATTTGGGTGTATGTAGTTTAATGTAGAGGCCCTAGAGAATTGGCGAATTTAGGTTATTGTAGTAGCGAATGTTTGTTAGAATTGAAAATGAATAGAGAACTTTAAATGTATAAACTAGTGACCCGCCTCGGCTTCACACGGGTGCAAGGATGATACTAAATATACTACAGAAAAACTGAACGTGGTATATAAAACAGCGGCCCGTTCCGGCTTCGGGTATAAAATATATAGCCTATGTCACTTTAAAAAAATAAATATAATGGGTTTCTACTGTTTCTAGTATGCAATCGGCCACAAATGTGTTTAGTAATTTTGCTATACGAAGTAAACATATTATCTGTAGTCAATATTTTTTTCAAATGAAATAATTTAAAAAAATGTTCATCATCACCATAATTAAACGCTTTCAATCCATGTTTCTAGCTACACACTAGATTCCTTACCGAATTAAATTATCATCTCACAAATACGAACAGAATTTCAATAGACTAACATATGAATCAGCCTCAAAACATCTATGTGAAGTAATTTCGAAATCTACATAAAAAAATCGACTATAATTAATTCAAAGTAACAAAAAACTAATCAATTGTGTACGTGAGACGAATCATCTCGGGCTTTAGGAAGCTGTAACCGTGACGCATCTATTTGGGCGGCGACGTGTAACGGGCGAGCAGACGTGCGCAGGCGCAGGTGGCTCGTGCGCATGCGTGTGACGTCATTACGCGTGAGAAGTGAATACAGAAGGTTTAAGAACAGATGGTAGATAATTATGATAGCGACAGAAGTGTTGCAAATAAGAGTGGATAAAAGCCTTGGAATGCTATGTATTCCTAATTAAATTGATCGAGTAACAAAAAAGTATTTATTTAAAAGGACAGGTATTGACTTGTTAAAAACTACTTTAGTTAGGTTTAGAGGAAATTGTTACTGGTTTGCAAAACTTTAGTTTTAAACATTCTGATCAATGCGTTAAGCTTTCTATGGTTTTTACACTCATGTATCCTATAAAATAGTTTCAAGTTTGCCTTCTGACTTTCCCTGTTATGTGAATACTCAGAATTTTCAACATTTGGCCATATATCGAAGTTCATAGATCTTTCCGTGACACATGTTTGGTAGTTTATGTTTGATATTAATAGTAATAATTTGTCATTGTTAAACAATTTATTCTTGGTGGGAGACGTTTATTTTTTTTTCGATTAGTGTAAGCTACTCAAAGAATTACATTAAATTAATTAATTAATTACATTGTAGATGTTTTGCAGATTTAGTGAAATAGTAATAAATGAGGTGTTGTTCAATAAACAACCAAAAGTAATGAAAACCAAAAAGTAAACATATACATACCTATAGTACAAAACATAGACATATTATGTAAAAAATCTCGATATAAATTTCATTGCAGTTTAGATTGATGGAGGTCTGACGATGGATGACGGACCTCCTTGGTATCAAAACAAATAAACCATTAAAAACTGCATGCAGCAGCCAGCATCACAAATCAAAAAAAGAAAAACAAAATACTTTAAAAAAACAATCGAATCTGTCAAACAGGTCACAAGGAAGCGATTTAGCGTTAAAAACAAAAGCGCCTCGGGTTTACCGCACTTCTAGGAATGGTTTCGGTAAATGTGTGTTGTATACACACATACATAGCTATGTATACGTATAGTATAGATATGACGTATAAAAAGAGGAACACATGGGTTGGTATACGGATACAATATTATGTTCACGATAAGTCTTACTATTTGTGGAAGAATATTATTCATCATCATCAGCCCGTTGCAGTCCACTGCTGGACACTGATTATTATTATATCGGATTTATTCTATTTTGTTAGTAATATGAGATCATACGATAATTTATAGTATTTATACATATTATCGTTTTTATGACAATTTTGGGGAATAAATATCAAATTTTCTGCCAAATTAAAAATCAACGTTGTAGAGATATGATTTAATTTAGAGAAAAGTTTCTTTTTTCAATTAGAATAGCAGCAAGCAGTATTAACTTAAAGTATAAAAATGCATAATAATATTTCAAAGAACTTGTGACAACACGTTTAACGAAAGTTCAATCTAGTTCCAACTTATGGTTACTCTACAACCGATGAGGTATGAATCCACAATAGTGATGGTATTCTGTAAAGTGTAACGGGTTACATTCTCACTTCAATGTCACAGGAATGTGGTATTACATAGCCGGAATGGTAACACAAGGAAAGGTGTAAAAAGAAGACCCGAAGGACAGCCGTTTAGATTATTACTTTTAATAAATTGATCAGTATGAATTGATGAGATATTGTAAGTTTGTCAAAGTATAGCAGGGCATATTTTCCAATACTGTACGCGTTTGTCATGTGATCTCTGCCTACCCCCAAGGGAAAGAGGCGTGACGTTTATGTATGTATGTATGTACGCATTTGATAGATGACATATACCAACTGAAATCAAACAGAGAAAAGAGCTAAAAACACGTTCTTACTTCTCTCTTTCTCTCTCTACTCTTTCTGTAGTGTAGTCCCACTTCCTTGTAGGTACTTCTCACTAATCCATGCTTATAACACTGTTACGATCTGTCCAGATTTCGATCATGCTTAAAGAAATCACAAAATGGAATGCAAACTGTTGTATTAACAAAAATAATTTATATGTATATGATAAGTGATGTTAATATTACGTTTACCTTTAAATAGGTGTTAAAAAGTAACAAGGTATTTTAATGACCACTATGTGTTACCGCATATTATTACTAGCCTAAAATATCCCACTGCTGAGCGAAGGCCTCTCTACTCTCCTTCTACTTGTCTCTCTCAAGAGTCACGAGTGGCACAATATTCTCTGATATTAGGATTTTAATTGCAACAATAAAAAGTTACATAACACTCTTAAAACAACACTTTAAAACAAGAAAGTAAATCCATTAACAGCTATCAACACCACATAAGAATAAAAAGAAAAGATAATAAAAAGAAATGGTCAGGAAAAATTACGAAAGAAAAGAAATATAAAAGTGTTCGCAAAATCTTTGACGGTGGTCTTTAGCATAATGTTGCAACAATTTGGAGGCGAATAGCCTTGTACGGTCAGCAAGAAAAGTTGGTTAACAGAATCAATGGTTTGAGCATTGATTATCACGCTAGCTCACTGCGGTTTTCCGATTTGAGATATTTGAATCTAGTTTTACTCATGATGATTTCCTTCACCGTTTCTTGGAATAATTAAGAAAGTACATATAACTTTTAAAAAGTCACATTGTTACTTGCTGGGGATCGAAAGTGCGCCTCGTGCATACAAATCCACACATAGAACCGCAAGTCCACCCCGACAATACTATTTTCTGAACTGACAATTGAAAACACGTCATTTGGCGAAAAAAGATGTCATTTACATTTGAAGTTTTCTATTTTCTTGTTTAGTGGTTAATGGCCTTGCCTGCTATATCAGAGGTCGTTGGTTCGATCCCCATCCAGGACAAATGGTTGTGTGATGAGCACGATCATTTGTTCTGTGTCTGGTTGTAATTATATATAGGTAGTATGTATGTGTTTAGAAGTATAAAGTTATGATTATAAGTTGTCTAGTACTCATAATACAAGGTCTGCTTAGTTTTGTAATTATCTAAGTATGTATGCTTTCAGAAGTATGTAAGTATGTATATCAGTTGTCTAGCACTCAATACAAGCTCTGCTTAGTTTGGAACTAGATGGCGTTGTGTGAAAGTCGTGAAATATTTATTTATTTGTTTTAGTTCAAGTCACGTCACTTGTATAAACGAAATGTCGTTTCGTAAATTTGAAGTTTCTTTTTAACGTAATCTAGACCCACTGGCTTTTAGTAAATGGGATGACTTACGGCTTCTCTTGCTGACTGTACACACGGTCTATAGCCGTGTAATGATCGGCGAATTATTTTAAACTTCAAGTGTGAAGGAGAGGCTGTCCGATCTGATAGCCGCTGTGTGGTCTTACCGAATTGTTTGGGTTTACAGCGGGTTCCTTATGTTTAATGAAGGTGAGACTTTGATTGGCGATTACTTAATTCAAATCAAAAGTTATTTATTCGTTAGGCTACTATGTAGCCCTTTTTGAACGTCAATATTTATAAATTATAGACAGCACCCCATCGCCTACCTTTCGCCGCTTCTTGTGCTATTGCTGCAGGAGAAGAAACGGCGCCACAAAATCCCAGCAGAACGTCAGTCTTTTAAATTACAACATTCTAAAATTTAATTAAAATAGAAATCGTGCCAGAAAAATAAATGTATGAGGATACCTACAAAGTATTTTGAAATTAAAACTACCTAGTGACTACGAAAATAAGGTCAGCAGACCGACCAGCCACCTAATTTTGGTTAATTTGTTTAAAAAGGAATACCTACATGGTACAAAATAGACTTTTTTTTTAATATTCCACGACTTTCACACAACGCCAAATAGTCTCAAACTAAGCAGAGCTTGTATTGTGAGTGCTAGACGACTGATAAACATACTTATCCTTATAAATACATACATATTATAAATAAATTACACCTCGAACACAGAACAAATGTTCTTACTCATCACACAAACATTTGTCCTGGGTGGGAATCGAAACCACGACATAAACTATAGCAGTCAGGGCCACTAACCGCTAGACCAACAGGCCCGTCGAATGGCGATTTATTAATGCCTGAGTAAAATTAACCAGTATATCACTTGATTGGCATGTGGTTAGACCACAAAATTATCACATGTTCATATTACGGCGAGGTGACAAATATAATAGGGTTTCCTAACTAAATAAAATATCGATATTGTGAAAGTTAATGATACATTTCTAAAAAACTTGTGCGTAAATTGTTTTGTTTTTAGGTATAGATATACACATAAGCTTAAATATACTATATGTGTAAGATATATTCTTATACTCAAAACGATAAATCCTGTCATTATATTTCTATATTTCATTTATCAATATTAGGAAAATCTCAGTGACTAGAATGTATTATTTTCTCTATATTAGAAGATATCGTAGTCCCATAGTGATATATTGACAGGGAGGATATTTTTACTTGTGGTCTCGCTTTTCTATACGGTCAGCCTAGCCAACAGATGGACAGCGCCGCCGAGGCCGGCCCAAAAAGTGATAGCGAGATGATTTGAACGTACACCGCGAGGACTGGTTCGAGGTGGCGCAGGACAGAAAAACGTGGAAGGATTTGGGGGAGGTCTTTGCTCGGCAGTGGGACACAATAGGCTAGGAAAAAAAAGTGAAGCCATTCCAAGTTATTCCAAAAACGCATGCTTCGAAAATAGCAGTCGTTGTGATAAGATAATAAGGAGACTAGTACCTCTGGAACTACGGAACCCCAAAAACCTTTTGCGTTAAATAACGTGTGTAAAACTTTTAAGACTTTCACGTTTATGTTAAGTCTTCATTATACAAATTAAGTCTCCACTCTTGTATTAGTCACGGGCCGTTAATTTTCAATAGTTATTACTTTCTACGAACCACACCGAATGTTTAACACGCCTGTCGTACGAATTAAGACTGATGGCCTACCTACTCTTGTAGTAATATTATGACAGTTGTGGAAGCGAGATAGCGCACTACACGGCGTATAGCGTTGTCTCTCTCTTTCACAACTGCAGTAATGTTAGTTTAAGATTTGGTAGTAGGCAGTAGGAAAATGTATGTTTATTAATATTTATTGTAATAATATGATATTTATACGACAATCAATCTTCTGTGGTGTATTTTAATTAAATTTTTAAATGAGTTCCAAAAATAAGTCTTATTTCGTTCCTGTTTTTCTTAAAACTGTAATTTAATTTTCGTTTAATTATGTCATCTTGTAATTAATGTTTAATAATTTTATTTTCAGCTTATGTTTGTTTATTTTTGGCCAGAAATAGGTGTTTGTGGTTGAGTTGTAATACAAACAGTTCCTATGCCAATGGTACATTGATTAATATTGACTGAATGGTGCTCAATGGTTTTTGTGCTTAATACATAAGAAAAAGCCATTCTCTAATCATCATCATCATCAGCCCGTTGCAATCCATTGCTGGACATAGGCCTGTCCCAAGGTACGCCACAGAGCACGGTCTGCTGCTTTAATAAACCATTTTAAATTAAAATTCATTTATTTACAAGAAATACATATTTTACAAAAGAATACTTTACAACCTAAAAGTCATAGTATTCCCTATCGATCCTCCATGCCCTATTATAACAAAGCTACATAGTTATTGATACGTCGGCGTGAAAAACTGAAGTCATTTCGTTTTGTGTGTAAGACTTGCTTTAAACATATTGATTTTTATTATCTTAACTGTATTTATATCGTCCAAATTTATAGCACTTTAGTTTACAATTTGTCTTCCTTAAGTTGATTTCAAAGAAATCCATATTAGTGGGACATTGTCTATATTTCATGGAACCATAATCTTTGGAATAATGTTATTGTAATATAACATACAAAGTCACCGACAAACAATAGTATAGCAGTATAGAATATTAATTGAGATATCTACAAATATAAATGAAGGTATCTATGTATAGTGGAAATTTTATACAACTCTTTGGAATACCAGTATAATTTGGTCAAGGTTATCTGGTTATGCATAAAAATATGGATAGTCCCAGTGTAAAGTGACCTATAGATACATATTATGTTTGGTTGATAGAAAGTTGAAGATTAATAGATAAATCAAAGAAACAGTTTAGTTAAACAGGTCTTTGGTATTTAGTTAAACTTCTGGTATTTAGTTTATTATAAACTAAAAATGCTTGCATTTCTAATATGGGAGTTACTGAGGAATTTCTGTCTCATAAAGTAGATTATTAACTATCTGGGTGGTGTAGAGATATACTGAAATATTCTTTTAATATCCTGAAATATTTCAAGACACACGTCCTTGTAACATAACAGGTCATGTCAGGTACTTTTTTTGTATCACTATCACCTTAAAACAAATCTATAAAAATATGGATTTGTCTTTATGGTTATATGGCGGCAAAGATTAAAAGGTATTCGATAATGGATATGATCCGTGTGGTGTCCGGATATAATCCGTGTGGTGTCCGGATATATCCGTGTGGTGTCCGGATATAAAGAATAGCACCACCCCATATCCTCCACTGGGTGTCGTAAAAGGCGACTAATGGACCTTAAGACCCAGTGCACTGTACCAAGCACCTTGGGTCACCCGAATGCTGGCGGATAAGCCATCAACAAACGCATTCCCAAAGAGGGTTAGTGTCAGGCAGGCGGCCGACTATAAAACCATAGCCAAATCTTTAAGCAACACGTCTAGAAGACGTGTTGCGCCGACCCCAAGTGAAATGGGATAAGGGCAGGAAGATGATGATAATGGATATGATAAACAAATTGAATGTATTATGTTTCCACAAAAATGATTTGACCTTAACCTCAATTTGAAATAGTTCCGGCTTCTAATATAATTAACAACTACCTTATGTATGTGTATGATAGTTTTAGAAAAGGACAATTACTAGGAAACACACTGTATCTTACGAGTAGTGAGGGGTGAGCTCTTTACACCTACCCCTCGAGAAGAGGTCCTATCGAACAGAAGCCAGCCAGGATCACGCAGAGCATGTGCGAGCGATGCTGTGACTCTGGCTTGGGTAGTAGAAGGGGCCCGGGGTGTTTGTAGTCGGTGGGAGTCCGACATATCCAGTTGAAGACATTAGCCTTTCACCACGGAAAGAAAAAAATAGTTTTAGGGAGAGGTAAACGGTGAGCGAATCATGGTGATGGTGGTGGTCCTCGCTCCCTAATACCTTGACTATACAGAAGAAACAGCACAACAAAAACCCCAGCAGCACTATAACCCACTTATAATTCTCCTACAGCTAGTTACAGTTATTAGAAGTAATAACATTTATCACTTAGTATCAATAAACATCTAATATTCGTGGAAGGCGTCGAGGCCGGTCGCGTCACTGCATACATTATTAATTACGCGTATTGTACGAACGCGGGGAAACCCGCTAGCAGTTCATTGAGTAGATACTGTGAAGATATCGCGACTGTTTTTCATAGGAAGTGGGAATACAGGGGCCTAATCTTACTTCTTAGAGTATAATTGTCTCAATTGTAGAAGCGAGACACACTATACGGCATAGAGCGGTGACTCGTTTTAACTGTACTAGTCTATCTTTACACTGCTTTACACTGAGCAGTGCAGTATTTAATAAACTATGAATAAGAATTAACAAAAAATAGTTATGCGATCCAGCGCCCAAAAAGTATTAAAACGAGATTCCAAACTGAATTCTAATGTAAATAAATCTTAATTAAATTATTTGATATTTCATAAAAATATCATATTATATTAATATGGAACACGCGTGAGTAAACTGTTAGGTATATCAATTTATTATGATTCCGGTACACGAAAGATATTATGAAAAATAAATCTTATTTTTTAGCTATCAACTTCTGTTGGTTTGCAGCCGTCTCGTTGTATTTCATTTGCTGATTACCTTAAAATACAGAATGCCAAACAAACTTTAAGACCATCTTAAATGACGTCTATATGATGTTACGTAGCACTCTTTAGTTGTAGAGACAATATAAAACTAACGGTTACTAAAAACTTGACGTTTTAGTATTTTAGAAAAACCCAATAAGATCTTTTGTCAAAATATTGATTTTGCCAATACGAAAACAAATCTTAATGTTGCTAATTGGGCACACCTGTAAAGATTAAGGCTTGTTTCAGCTGTGCGGGCCGACCGTACGTCGGAGACAACAATTACACGCTATAAGGATAGCCACGTGTTTAACTTCATATAGTCCCCAGTTAAGCTGGTCCAAACTAGTA
This sequence comes from Chrysodeixis includens, assembly GCA_941860345.1. Classification (NCBI taxonomy): domain Eukaryota; kingdom Metazoa; phylum Arthropoda; class Insecta; order Lepidoptera; family Noctuidae; genus Chrysodeixis; species Chrysodeixis includens. The sequence continues at coordinate 9,937,037 of OW796114.1, read as the reverse complement.
ATTTTGATAGAGCCGTTTCATTAATCAAACTCATATAGTAAAGAAAACATATTCTAGAAATCTGTAGCTCAAATTAACTTCATGCCCATAATTTACTATAGTTTTGTAGCTTGGGCCGACCATTTCTGAATCCATACTCCATAGAGCAGGGGCAGATAGCTATTACTACATGGCACATCTAGTGCATGCTAGCTTTACTCTCATAGCCCGATGGAAGGGGAATCCGACACGACCGGAGAGAGATCAGGCGCAGAAATCATCATTCGTAACACGGAAGCCATGATATTGATTTCTAAAACGCACACATCATTCAAAAAGTCGGTGCGCGTGATGGAGATTGAACTCGAGACATTTGACTTAGCAGTCCTACGGCCTTACCATGCTGCGAGTCGCGTAGGGGATGGCCCTAGTGAATGTTACTTGAAAAGTCTCGTTAATAATTCCGGCGAACTAACTAAAGTATGCACTGGCTAATTGCACTGAGCTCTTCAAAACAAAAAACTGCCTACGGACCAACCCGCATTGCTGTAAAACTATGTCCTATCATCCCTCTTGTGTCTCCATTTCAGGAGGCCGTACGGTCGGCCCATACTCTCCTTTCAGCCACCTGTGTAACCAGCCTAAGTGACGTCACAGCGCTAAAGTTAGACTGATCACTGACTGGATGTGTTGCGTGCTAATTAGTGACCACTAATCAGATAACACGCTTAATTAAACAACACGTGTTAATTGCTTCGTGTTGCCTGTAATACATCAGATTTTTTGTAAGGATAAGATAAAATGAATGTTATTCTTAGCTTTATGTGTCTTTGTTTTTAATTTCTTTAAAAATGTTTTGATGGATTTCGATATTTACATACATTTCTATGTATAGCGATGACTCTGTATGTGTGATATGGTATCAGAAAACCAGTCGATTTTCAAATATGAAATATTTGGCTCTTTCGTACAAAATTCGATTTCGATTCGTTGATTGACACTTGTATGATAAGACCACCTTCCTGGCTACTGCCTTTTTGGTAAAATTGTTTATTAATAGTGAAATTTCTGCACCTGTGGAAACAATCAACACAATATTTTTTTGGCGGGCCTATTGGTCTAGTGATTAGAGTGGCCCTGACTGCTGTACAAGAGGTTGTGGATTCGAATCCCACCCAGAACAAATGTTTGTGTGATGAGCACGATCATTTGTCCTGTACTCATAATACAAGCTCTACTTAGTTTGAGACTAGATGGCGTTGGGTGAATGTCGTGGAACATTATGTTAAAAACATGGCCACAGTCAATTTATTTAACTCAATCACAAAAGCACTACCTATAAAGAAATTATGCACTCAGAATAAATTGATTAATCATAATTTTGTCATACGTTTTCATAAAAAAAATATTTATTTTTAATATGATGAGCAAAACATGCAATTAGCCACATTAATGATAACATCTTGCTGCGTCATAACACAAAAGAAATTGTTGACAAAGTACTTGCGAGAATTAATCTTCAGCACATTTCTTTCTTAGAAAATTTGCTAAAGTGTGATGCGACTGGAGTGGTATGCATAGAAGTCAAACACCAAATAATGACTAGGGGATAGTCCTTTGTTTTTGAACTAACTTCTAAAAAAGGGGAAAGTTCTTAATTGGATGTTTGTTTTTTGTTTGCACATAACTGTGTTACGCGAATATATGTTTTTTGTTGGAAAGGGTATACTTCCGAAATGTCCTATTAACGCCTAGTCGCGACCTGATGATGAAATCTTGTCGAAATTGGGGGAACTTTTCCAATTTTGTAGGAAACGTATAGCGATTATGATACGCTTTTATATCAAGGGAAGCATTTACGTTAGTACCAAAGTAAGTAATGAAAACGAATAAGTTTTTTTTTTTGCAAAAATACAACCACACTGGAATTTCTTAGTTTTTTCGTTTGAACTCATCAAAAGAGCCTGCTGCCCGCCGGCTGTCAGTCATTTGATGATTACGAAAAAAAAAAACTACTAAATAACTTGAACTTCAATTTCTTTAACTTGACAATTTAAATTCATATCATTCCTGTTAAACATTTCACACATCCATCCTTATTTTCTCCGGTACTATAGAAAAAAAAACATTCTTTCTTATTTCTAAAGGCGTCTCATCAATAGAATCACTATCTTTCAATCATTTAGCGATGTTACTCAACAATTACCATCAATAAACTTAACTTTCAACGACCTTGGAGTCCACCATCATACCACAAAACAAAACTATTGCAATTGTTGAAGCGAGACAGCGCTACACGGCTAATAGCTGCATCTCTTTTCCACAACAGCAGTAATCTTACTTTAAGTTATAGTGGTAGTTGGAAAAGTGAGTCAATGCATTACAATGCTGACCAATGTTAATTCGCGTCTTAAATTGATCTATTAGTATGCTGGACTTCGGGATCGAAAGTGGGATTCCCTATGGCAATAGAGAATAATGTTCTCTTCCCGTTTTGACTGATTCACGACCGTTTGTCCGAGATCTCTAAGATTGTAATGTTTGATGAATGACTGTGTGGAATGGCCAGCCTACGATCTTGGAATTAGGTGATTAGGTTTTCCGGGTGTCCAGAAAGGATATTTTGTAATTAGCAAAATGGTTATGATAGCGATTTTGCTGGCAGAAATGACATTTCACCTTCGTGTTAATATAATTTTTGGCAACGAAATCTCAGTCGCGATCGTTTTGCAACTTAAGTAATATGCTTGTAGGTTTTTAAGATTAACGTATTAAAGTTAGTGTTTATGAAGTTGTGCTTCCAAAATCTACTATTACGAAATAATGTTCTATGTTGGTTTTCCAAGCTATGTCGAGGCCGACTTTTAGTTTGAATGGAATTAGCTAAAAAGTATATTACCTACAACGGACGGAACGGTCAATCTGACCTCCATAGGCTATTTAGAAACAGTATTCCATGTTTTGACGTTGTCAGTATAGGGATGATGACAGGGTATGAAAAGTAAAAATCTAATTAGTCCGTCACATAGATAGTAGAAAAATATTACATACATACCTACATGTATTTATGTTTCTCTGAACAATAAAAAAATGACAAAGGTAAGCTGCTTTAATATTTAAGATAGGGGGCTTGTGACGCATTCGCAATTTTTTTACGAAAAGGTGACGGTAGCAACAAAGTACTGTCAACGAAAGTTACAGTAACTTTCGTTGACAGTACTTTGTTGAATTTTTGTTTGCGGAATAAATTAGCAATATTATTTATTAAACAATTTGACGGACATTAAGAAAAAACGTTGTCGTCATCCCTACTTAATCGTAAGACAGTCATAATCAATGTTTTATGTATCGTATTTTCTGAACTGCAGAGATGTCTAAAGTAAGTTATAAATGGCCACACAAGTAACCTTGACCTTTTAAACTCAAAAATAACATTCCTTGAAAACGATTTTGTTTTTCAACTTGCTTACAAACTAAAAATACGAGTTTAATAATATCGAAATATGCAGCTAGAACATAAATGTCCCACCTTGAACTTGAACTTGTTATAAATAAATTGTATATATTACAATGTTATTCAGCACTTCACAGAAACCTACTATTACATCCTAAAGTAAGATTCTTAGAACTGTGTGAGAGGGACGCCGCTCTACGCCATGTAACATGCTATCTCGCTTCCACAAATGCAATAGTCTTCTATAAACATATCGTGGTAAGGTTTCAGTTCTTAGTAAGTTGAAACAATGTAATTAGTAAGTAATTTATTTGTTTTAGCACCGCTTGAAAGGAAATAACAACTTATTATATTACAGTCTATTCTGTTTGACTTTGCAGTGTTAACTGTTTTGATATTGTATTTCAATAAATGGATGTTGCTAAGTCATATTGATTTTGTTACGTAATGTTATATGTGGTTATGTAAGAATAATACTTTGTCGGTGTCATAAAATTGAAATAACTACATATTTATACATGTAATTAAAACTGGAGTCTTTCTGTTTGTAATCTTATAATAATATTATTTTACTGAATGCATAGGTATGCATAAATATTTCATGTCAGAAAATACTAAATAACTTTTTTGTTAAATTTCGCGCGGGCGAAGTTGCAGGTACAGTTAGTTATAAATAAAATTACTTTGTATGACATTTAATAGATATATTGATTTATGATGATGGTGATGAGATTAGAAAGCATGGGGAAAAAAGCCCAGAAGAAGACTGTTCGGCCAAAAAAAACTATTTCTGATACCTTTAAAAAAAACTATCATAACTATTATTTACTATGCAAAAAAGGAGATTGCAAACTGAATTCAAACTAGAGTGCTCAAAATGAAAACTAAACAATTTTCCAATGACAAAAGTGTGCGTCGGCCGGGAATCGAACCCGGATCAACTGCTTGGAAGGCAACTATGCTGACCATTACACCACCGACGCATCTGCTTGCTACTGCCAAATACACGATCTTTTTCTATCGAAGGCTATATTGTTAGCTAGTATCTATGTCAAATGACGTAATAAAACGAACTCAATAGGTTTTTTATTATTTGTAAAAGTAATGTTAACGCAAATAGTTTTTATGTATTCAGAACACCTAGTTTACAATACAATAGAATATGCTTGTTACCATTTAATTTTAGTGCACTACAAAATTAAAGTTAATGATAAAAATAGGTTTAAGAGTTTTACTAGCTAACAAAATCAAAAGATTTTTCAGACACTTACAAAACGTTACTGACTCTAGTTCCAAAATGTCATTGTTGAACTAATTTTTGAAAAGGATGATGAATTTTATTTGTCTTTGGTACTTTAGTCTAGAACTCTAGGGGCAGCATTTAGGTGATATTTTTAACAACAATACCAGGCAATGAACCTGCCACAGCTGGATAAAGGCCTCGTCTTATATGGAGTAGCATTGAGCATTGATCATCACGCTAGCTGTCTGCGGCCTATACCAGATTACAGTATGGGATCCATCTTTCCTCACTATGTTTTTCTTCACCATTGTTTCTTTTTATTTTCAATTGACTTCAAAAAGGAGGAGGTCTCAAATATTCGTCATCTATTGTTTTTTGTGTATGTTCGCCGATTACTCAAAGACCGATTTGCTATATTTTTTTTGTTTTATAGGGTATATTTTCCAGGTGGTCCCATGAGAAACTTCTAGAATTTGTAAGGCTAGTACGTTTTTCAATCAGTAATTAATTATGATGATATCTTTTGTCATTTAGATTACTTAAGTTTTTAGATTACTTAAGTTTTTGTTTTCGAAGTCGTTTTTTTATGTGTAAATTCAAAAGGTCAGTAAATAAAAACTTTACTGGAATTAAAAACAACGGCGTAGTACATAACGCATTGTGTGTTGTTTTCTCAGATGGTATATTATTTAAACAATTTTCCTTAATCGATGTCGTTCAAGGCTATTGATATAACCTGCACCTATAAATAATACAAATGTCTTCCTTGATATGTTGTGCTATTAATATTAAATGTAAAAGTTAAAAACATTTATAAATAAGATATATCTCTAGAACTTTTTGAATGCAAATTGATTTAAGTACTAATTTGTCTGTTTCAGTTGGAATAATATTTATTTATTCAGAGTAAAGTGATTCTACACTACTCTATGGTTGACTGGTAGAGAATGCCTCAAGCAATAAGACCGCCATTGTAGAACATTAGTTGTATAAGAAGCATTAATAAATAAATAAAAACTTTACAGTTAAAACAGTCTTACTTTTAGAGGCAATCTTAGGTTATTTCCTTTATCCACATATTTATGTTGTGTGTACATACAATAATGTTGTGCAAAGAATGTAAGTAGTTTACTTGTACAGATAAAAAATCCTGTCTATTTATCGTCCATAAAATGACATATGACTTCTTATTGAGAATGCTCTTTAGACCAACACTTATATTCTTATTTAGCGCAAAAGATTAAGTGTTTGATGACCAGCGTTTTAAACTGCGAGTCATTCTTATAAATATATCACTTTTTGTGCCTTTCTCTAGTACGTGAAACCTTAATTTAAAATATGCGTTCAGTTAGCATTAAGCAATCAATATTTGTTAGTAGGTACTTGGATGAGCATAGGTTATTTAAGTACATACTTATAAATATTTTTCGATTTCATCTACGAAATTTGAACTGGTTTGAGAGCTTTTAAGCTATTAGAATTATAGACCATAATTTTTTAATACTAAATATCTATTTTAACGTTCCCGCAATGTAATCTAGTCTCAAATTAAGAATAGGTACAATTCCAAAAAAAAATGTTTGTGAAGTCTCTTCGGTATTAAGGTAAAATTTGGAATCGTTTGTATAGTGTTTAATTTAATAATGTAAATATGTGCATAATTTCGTCACATATTTATTTTAGAATTCATATTAAAGTAAGGAAAAAGATTAGAATAAAACATAATAACACTACTCAATCCAATAGTTCAAGCGTGTAAGGAATTATTAATCTCAAAATTGTTTTTTTTTTTAAATCAATTTATGAAAACTCTTTAATGTTTATTAAAGTGTGTATTTTTTTAATTGTCTCGACAGGTGTAGACAATCCAGCTCAAACGAAGTACTGTAACAAACATTTTGGTCACTACTGCAGAAGAAATAAAGTCGAAAATCCTTTATCAAGACGATGTTCAATTTTCTGCAATGTTTCTACAAGCGAATTTCAACTTAACGACATTGTGTTAAGGTTGGTTTTGCAATGGAATTATTGTAAGGTCTGGTGAACACAACACCAAACAAATTTAAGCTGTATTTGTTTTGAGTAAGGTTGGTTTTGCAATGGAATAATTGTAAGGTCTGGGAATATTTCCTTAAGGACCCGTGGTTCCGTACGAGTGGTTTTTGTGGGAATTTAGGGTTCCTTGTAAGAACGGAAGTAGGAAATCATGTTTATTGCGAGGGGGTGATATCACATTTACATTCACATGTGTCGGCTTTCCTGGAGTTATGTCTAATTTTAAGAGGGTGTAGAGGGTGCAATTTCTTATTAGTTTGTATGGGAAAAGTTTTATTTTGGATTTTGTTGTGTTAACAAGGGATTTTTTTGAAGATAAGCGTAATAGTGGGATGGTTACAGACTGGTGTTGTTACGTATAAGGTATATCTTTGTATGAAAGTCATTGTATTTTGTTTTAAAATTGATGGCAGGTGTAGAAACAGGACTTATGCAAAATCTTCATTCTTTCAATTACGAGTAGCTATCTATTAAGCTTATGTATTAGCGCGCGTTTAAATCTAACGTTTAGTCAGCCACAGTATGTAAGCAGGCTTTTTTTCGTGGGAATCATTAAATGCCCCCACCCGCTGCAGCGGTAGGGAGTGTCAGACCGTTACTGACTAAAACCCACTATGTTCCTTCTGGAGCCCTTTGGGTGCCGGGCGAGCGGTAACTCTCACAAACATCCCGCAGCCCCGGCAGAGTGTAAGCAAGCGTATTGAGAGTTACAGTGTGAAGATTGTGTTCTAAACTACACGGCATTATTCTTCAGCAACTACGGGGCAGCATTATAAGGTATTTAAGGCGAAAATAAAAATAGTGAATATTAGGGAAACGCAATAAAGTCACAGTCAATGGCTAAGTATGCTTTTTGAACCCATCCTAATAGAAAGTAAAAACAGTTAAAAAATAAAGCAGTTATCTACAACAAAAACTATCAATAAACCATTTTTTTAGTATAATAGTATCGTGTAGTAAAACCTAACGGGTTTGAACATCTGTTGCCACAACCACAGTAAAAATATATACCGTAGTTTAACTCAGAGGTTCCAAAAAAGTAAATGTCAGTCATGCGGTTCGTAACAGCAATATTGCTGATTATACAGCATTTTTAATTACATCAACAACACACTGTCCATCCGTCACTGCGACAAGTTCGCGACTGTATCATGCCACGGTCCCGGGTCCGGTAGTGTAGGCATTATTTGCGTTGCGTCCGTTTTTACAAAGATTTCATTATTATTACTAGCCTGAGCCCACTGCTGGGCGAAGGCCTCCCTACTCTTCTTCCATTTGTCTCTCTCAAGAGCCACGAGTGACCAGTTCGGTAGAAATGAATCCAGGTGATCTCGCCATCTCTGTCTGGGTCTGCCTTGACGACGTTTAATATGAGACCATTCGAAGACTTCATACTGTATATTTTATAATACTGTGTAATAATTTTACGGACGGGTAATAATTTAGAAAGCCAGACATCAATCAAAAAGCTCGTAAAAGATGACTTGTCTGATTGAAATAAATGATTAGATTTCAATTAGACTACATCTAGACTGCGTTGTTATTAGTTTAATTATATTATACTAGCTGTTGCCCGCGAATATGCCCGGGCTCATGTCGGTTATAGCTGCAAACATTACCCAACTCTGACGCAGTCGATTTGGCGTAACAATGTGAAAACACAAAGTGTCAGCTAACTCCATACAAAATTTCATCAAAATCGATCTACCGGTTTGAGCGTGAAAGAGTATCGAACACCCATTCATCCATCCATACAAGCTTTCGCGTTTATAATTATAGGATAGTGTAAGTAGATCATTTGGTCTGACTGATTCTTTAGCCTTTCCTTCTCTTGATATCGAATCTCGAGTTGAAACAAAAATATTAAATTTGTTTTTTTTTGTAGCAAACTTAGGACGTTTGGTTTCGTTTACTGAGTTTTTCTATAGCTACGTATGTTGTTGTTTGTAATACCCTGCTTCAGAACGCACGAATAGTTATTTCATCTTTTTGTTTGGTAAGATCCTCATGGACACCCACCTTCTCACTTTTTCAGAGGAGGAAGAGGGGAGTTTCAGACTATTACTTACTAACCAAACCTGAACTGCCATGCTATATCTCCCGCCTTTAACTGGTCCGTGGCAAACCGTTGCAAAAAGCCAACGACACGCGGTATTCCCAGGCGGTCACCCATCCAAGTACTAACCGCGCCCGATGTTGCTTAACTTCGGTGATCGGACGAGAACCGGTGTATTCAACGTGGTATGGACGTTGGCGATGCTAGAGCTGAAATACGTCGTAAATAGCGAAGTAGAGTTATTTTTAGTGGTAGTTCAACGTGGAATGGTTGTTGATCTGAAAGCCGACCCTAAAACTACCCATGTAAAAGAAAAATATTCGATTCGTTTTTAAAAGATTAAGTTTTAGCACAAAAACCGCTAATATATGTCCCTAACTAGTGACTAGCTATTCAGGACATCCTCCTATCTACCTTTAAGATACTTCTTAAAGCTTCGTTCCCTACAAATATTTATATTAACCTTAGAATAAACATTCCAATCATAAAAAGGAGACATACAAGTAAAATCACACTATCAAATACTTATTTGCTTTCCGATTACCTCTTTAGTGGAAGCGAGACAGAACGATACAAAGGGTAGAGCGGCATCTCGCTCACATATTTTAAAAGGTTGTAACTCAGATGACGTCGAATAACCAGTAAGTAATATAATATAAAGTAACCGTAAAAAATGCCTTTTGGTCCTTTAACTGTATTCCTTCTAGTAATAGAATACATTATACCATTCCCACAACGAATAACCCTAAAACGCCGCTATCAAGGCGCTCTCGTAAAAAACAAGATAGATGCATGTTAGGAGTGTAGGATGAGGTTCTGTATATTGTTTAGAACACTGTGTTTTTATAATAGAAAATGTTAAAGAAAATTTTTATGAGGTTTTACTGTTAAGACCCTTATTTAAATAGACAAAAAGTTATAAATCAGAACTTGAAAGCAAAATTTCTGCTCTAATGAGTGCCAAACTCCTTATAAGTACAAATGTATTATTTACTTTATTGTCATTTAAAATAGTAATTTTAAAAGCAGGCACAATAATATGCGTGAATTTCGCTATTATTTTAGGTTCGATATATGCATACTTACTTCCTCATTTTTTATGGTTTCCGCAGTTAATTTAAGGGTTAACTTTACAAATTTAAATTGAACTAAGGTAGTTTACTAAATAACTAATTTTAGAAGGTGGTGTGATGATCTTGTCAGATATGCATGCAGGTCGCACGTGGCCAGAAATCGCAAAAGACGGGGAGGGTTGGAAGGAGAAAGGGGAGGCCTTTGCCCAGCAGTGGGATCTTATTAAGGCTTAATAAATAAAAAGTACAAGGAATTGTTTAATCCCGATGTTTGGAATAAGATTTAACAAGTTTAGATGAAGAGAAAATTATTAGGAATTAAAGCCAAGAGTCTACAAGGCTTCTTTATTTTCTTACTTACCCCTAAAACTAAACTTTAATATAATAATCTCGTCGTCAAACTGTTATCTGACAGCGTAAGTTTATCCTAGTGACGAGTCCTTTTAACATTCTTCACTTATCTGTCTGTTTTACAAACTGCCCGGTGACTCTTTGATGGTAACACGACGGACAGATAAATTCGAGGGTCTCCGAGACCCGCGATAATCTTTTATGCGGGTTTGAAAAGTTCGCTAAGTAGTTTAGGGTTGAATTTGGAGTTTTTGTTTATTTTAAACTGTCTACTAATCTATTTGTTCTTGGTGATATTAGTTATAGCTAACGGCTATGTCGACTATAACAGCAAAATCCTATGTTCATCCACGGTCAGCTCATTTTTACTTTTCGTAAAGAGGTGACAACCTTAATTGCCCTTTTTGTATCCCAGTGGAAATTCTCATAGACTATTCACCAGAGGCTGACGGCGGGGTGTGCCGGACTCCTACCGGCTTAAACCACTGGAGCGTCCTCATCTGCCTATGGCTGGAGCACGGGGTTCGTTTTCGCATTTTACTTAAAAACGCTTTTACAATATAAGCATGATACAGTTAGGCTATAATAGTATTACTGTAGTATATTTTTCCCTAGTGCTATTTGGTCCATTTAAAATACAATATTTAATGCAAAATCGGTAAAACAGAAAACTAACCCGAACAATATGGAAACCTATATGAAAAAATATTTCTAAACAAAGTCTAAGTTCCGCCTTGGGGTTTGTCCAAATGATGTATCTTTACTAATGTCGTAACGTTCAAAGGAAACTTAGGCCCTTTGTACGCGAGACGGAAGTTAAGTGTATTAAAATCAGTATGAATTTATGGCATTACTATAATTACGTGCTGCACCGAACCCAAATAATAACTGGGCAGAATAATAATTAAACTTTGGCGATATGGATTTATAATTATGAACTTAAATCATGAGCTGCTTCTCACCTCATGCGACTCCGGTTGGCTCCAAAACTAGTCTACTACTTGTTGTACGAAAAGTACTATATTGTGCCCTATTTTAAATAAATTTTGTAGATCCTAAAATTAAATTCGCATGAGTAATCCATTGACATATAATTCTGACATTAAAAACTTAAATACAATAATTTGCTGCGTCGGATCGCGTACAAAAACCTAAACTTTACACAAAAATCAACATTACTCTGTATATTTTCGTGGCCGTTTTTAATGAAAGCGAATCATAACTCATTGAGGCTTACGTGTTTACCGACAATCATGTAATCGCATGTCCCGTCTTGCTTTACTGAGAACGTATAATTTTAACTAACATCTGTGGTGTGTTACTCTTATCTAAGAGAAACAAATGTGTTATGAAGGCAAAAATATCACTCTTTGAAATTTTGTCTTATGTTTTTAATATTCCACTATTTTCATGCAACTCTATCTAGTCTCAAAAGATCCTTGTAGTTCTATATGTGCTGAATCGGTGCTAAATCTAAACTATTCAATTATTTCTGTACGCGCAAAATTTTCTCGAATGCTAATTACTACACAAATTAATTAATATACTGACGGTTACCCAATGCGTTTAAAAAAAAAACATTGTAAATCTAAGTTCGAACATGAAATTTCCTACAGGTGTCTTTAGCCTAACGTCAAAAAGTTATTTTATTACTTGACCTGCAAAACTGCACAATATAAGAAAAAATAAGGAACATTTCTTACAAATAAAAACAGTACTGCCCTAAATTAATATAAATACAAACGTTAACCACGTGTTAAAACATTACTCTTTATAAAGCAATAAACATATAAAAAAAGGTTTAAAAAGCAATAAATTATTTAAAAAGGTTTGCCGAAGCGGACCCACGTGAAAAGTGTTTTGATCATACACCAATATTATGAAGAAAGTACTTTATTACTTAACAAGTTGTAAAAGTATTTCTTTGATGTTTTATGACTGTTGCAATTACTTATGTAATTTGTGTTACGGATACTCTTGGGTAAAGAGAATTGAGTTTTTTATTAGCTGTTACCTGTAAATACGCGTTTGTGAATATTGGTTTTAGCTGCAAAAACATTACCCCCGTCTGACGTTGTCAGTTAAAATGAAGCCTATGTTATAATCTATCTAAGTCCATAACAAATGAATTAAAATTGCTCCAGCCGTTTAAGCGTAAAAGAGTAACAAACATCCACACATAGTTACAAACTTTCGCGTTTATATTATTAGTAGGACAGTACAGCCGACAAACAGCGTTCTTTTGTGCTGTCTTATTAGCAAAATTTTTCATTTTCTGTAAATTCAACGAAAACCAGAAAACCAAACCAAAAACCATCTTGAGGAAACCAGTACACCTGAGGAATTTTCAACACCCTATAACGGAAACGATTAGACCTACTGTCAGGTTAAACTCTGACACCTGGTCGTACATTACCCATACGATAAGAAACTGCAAGGTTTATATTTTGCCCTTAACACTACTATTTCAATTACTACCAACTATAAAAACCAGTAAGGAAAGTAAGTCATTAAAACACAAGAAGGTTAGTACATAAATGTCCAGATCGTTCAATCAAATGTAACTTTCTAGACTTTTCCATTACCTACATGGTGTTTTAATCTATTGGCTATCTCTTTGATGGAATGTCTGACCAGGGGAGCTTATTTGCCTAGTCAGGATGGGCACTAAAGACCATGTAAGGCAAAAGGCCGTAGTTCACTGTGCTTTTAATATGAATTTGAAGTTCTGCTTGCTTCCTTATAACACAGTTTTCAGTATTTGGAATCAAAACGCTTCCATGCACAGTATAGTGCACGGCTTCGAGACACTTTCTCATATCTTGATATTTTTATATCAATTAAGATCCCTAAACACGACATTTTGAAATTATCGAAATGTGGTTTTCTGGATCGATTTTGGCTTATAAATAAGCAACTTGTGAAATGAGGAAGAAATCACAGATAGGTTATCAATCCAAACGTTTCCTTATCTTGTAAGTAGCATAAATAATTTGGCAGTTCTTAAATCCAATTGGTATCCAATTGTCTCGAAAGGAAAAACATCTCTTGACCTGTAGAGGCTTGAGGGTTCGTTCCCACTGTCGTGGCGATATATTATCGTGTCGGTCAAAACGAGGATGGTTGGACGGGAAATGACAGGGTTGGTATATTTGGATGGAAGACAAGTGTTCATTTTCGACGACACAATTGACTATTGTCTATGCCTTTTTTTAGGTTGATGTCAGATTGGCTAGTCAACGTCATCATCAACTTCCTGCCCTCATCCCATTTTATTTGGGAATAAAATAGGATAAGGGCCTATCAGACGTCACAGTATCATTTACTCTTTTTTCATTCATATCATTACTTATACAATCGATCCATATTTTCTTATTGGCTAATCAACATAAGTTGTTCTTAAATGAGTGATGAGTGACTGACAGTGACGGTGATTTGAGAAGTATCAATAGAACTGAACACGGTGAAGACACCCTTCACAAGGCACAAGTAAGCATAAGTCACTTTTCTATCGACAGCGTCGATGTGAAAACAATGAAAAACTATGACTTTATTGTAACCAAATCCAGCAAGTCAACATTGGAGTTTACGCCTGCTACAGTACCAATTCACAGCAATACCGTGGTCAAGCTTGCACGTGTATTCCAGCTTACAGTGGAAACGCTCACTAAGAAAGCGGTTACTCATGCATTAGCGGCAAGTGTTTGGAGTGCTTCCTCGCTATAATCGCCTGTTGACATTGTTACGCTACTGGGAAATTTGTTTTGGCGACACAGTTAAAGTTTAGCTTCCAGAAGCAAATTGGGAGGATTCTTTCTAGATTGATTTGCAAAATTGTAGTTTGAAAAGATTTAGGATTTGAACTCTCCAAAGTCAGTCTTCAAAGCTATAAATGTTGGAATGTTTTAAAGTCAGGATTCGAGATCCCAGAAGTAAAGGCTAGGATAGAGATGTATTCCAATATCTGGTAAACGATCTCGATTCGTCAATTAATTGCAGTGGCGTTTATAGGACTAGGATTTACAATACTAAACTCTTTAGTGCAAACTTTTACCTCTAAATAACCTCTACTCATGTGAGGATGACTAGACATGTCTGACTATTTTCGAAACTAAAATATGGAAGGTCCATAAGTTGGTTGTTCTTAATGATGGGGTCGTTTCGCATCACGTTCACAAAGGTAATCAAAATCTGCGCCAAGTATTCAATGTTTCTACTTTCCCTTTATGATAAGAGAAAAAATATATGCTATAAAAGGCGTTAGAAACTTAAGGTCATTACTCTTGGAATACGCCATATCTTTCCACCTAAAAATAGTCCTCCCATTTAAGATAACGCACGGGAAGAGGAAAGAGGATGCAGTTTTTGCAAACTACAAGTTTGTAGGCGGATTACACAATTTAATGAACTTGCTTTATGAAGCTGATCTCGATTATCGCTCGATTATCGTTAACATTGCCATTTACCTGGAAAAGGTTAAGGCAGTTCAAAGAATAACCGCAGAACTTATGAATAAAACAGAAATTTAGAATCTTGAAGAATGTTTTTGGTTGTAATGCAATCTTCGCACTTTCTTGCCTGAAGGAAGGAGGAAGGATGCTTTTGATGACCACATACGGCGAATCTTATGATACTCTATAACTTCAATCTATTGCTAATAATCGTAACTTGGTATTTGACTAAAATAACCCAATTAGTCTGTCAAACCGATTTCCAAAAAAACATTGGAAACATGTTTTTTCTTTTATCAAATCAATTACAAAATACAAAGATCTGTATATATCTACTTATCTAGGCATCAAAGATGATGAATCACATTGAAATGGGGTCTAGTAACGTCACGTCAGTAAAAAGAGTAAGTACTTCATAAAAAGTGACACACGAGATTTCAAAATGTATCGCATATTTTATAACTAGATCATCTTGATCTGCTTAGAACTCTCAAAGTAATACTATTACGAGTATGGAAGCGAGATGGCACACTACATGTTGTAGAGCGGCATCACTCTTCTACGCCAGCAACAATGTTACTGCAAACGGTTATGATAGATTCTTACATTAATTCTTGAGTTCGTTTTAATACGTATCGTAGAATCAGTCCTTTGCCTCTTAGTTATGGACCCTAGAACTAGTATCGCTATAAGTAGATAAGTCAGTTTTCTATTTAGTTACTAGTTTTCGAGTCTACACATTCCTGCGTCGTTTCGCTTGTGGTTCGATGTGATATAATCGTTCGTTTATTGATGTTTATGGTGGTTTATTATTTTTTTGGAGATTTTCAACCGATTTTAAAGGAGGAGGTTCTCAATTCGTCGTCTTCTTTTTTGTTTGGTGATAACGGTTGGGATTTTAGGAACACTTGGAATTTTAGGGCATAGAGCAATGTGGATGATTGAATAGTGACAGACTTGTTGTAAAAGAAATAAATATTCCGATTATAGTTTCCGAGATATCTAATTGAGTCTCGTAAGAGTTCCTATCGATAGATGTTTTTAGACTAAGCAATACTCAATTATTTATTGCATATTATTATGTTATAGAGATGATAAAAATAAAAGTTAAGATCAACATGGACCCTGTCAGGCACGCACCTAGATATAATAAATTAAGGTCCCCTTCTGCGACTTGCTAGGAATAAATATCTTTTGATTTTGAAAAGCAATAATTGCTTAAACAAAAGTCAAGTTATATTTTTCATGGGAAAATATTTTCTATTGAAACAGTGTGTGGTTGTCTACGCAAGCTCCGTTAAAACAAATTATAGGAATTGTATCTCTTTACATGGAGATCAATCCTTGAGTTCATTTTATGTAAGATCCGTGAATTCATATGTTAGTCACTTCCGATTTATTCTCAGTCTTAATTCCGCTTTAAGAAATGCATATATTGCATTAACTAACATTGAACTTTAACACGCAAGGATAGGGTTCAAAATTAAAATATTACCAACCAGTGACGTTAGATTAATTACTTCATGTCCAAAGGTTAATAAATAAAGGGACTTTGAACTTTATGTTTTGAACCATAGGATTGGTATTTGATAATCAGTATTGTCATCGAATAAGAACATTGAGTCATTCATGATTGCATTTCATGTCGGATTTGTAAAATTTTAAAAGGTTGAATATAAAAGGTGTGTATGGGTTCATTATAACGGTACGATTAGATGTAGGTACTTACCTTAATACAATATGCGGTATAAAATACAGTATGAGTATTCATATAAACGGGCGCAACGCGAGTTATGCCTACGCTATCGGATCGTGGCATGACCGTGGCATGATACAGTCGCGAGCGTGTCGCAGTGTCAAACGGACTGTGTGTTGTTGATGTAATCAAAATGCTGTAGGTGGGCAGCCCTATCGCTGTTTTTTTTTATTTTTATGGGGTGTTTTATTTATTTGCTCACAAAACAACCTTCTTACAAATTCAATATGCCATGATCACGGCTAGGTAAACAATTTCTAGTATTTTTTTAATAAATACCACGCAGCTGTAGGCAGGTTTATTTTTGGAAACGGCGGAGTTACTGCATGTTTTTATACCAGTTAATAGAATAAGGTCTCATAAGTTTCCTCCTAAAGTTAAAATTAAATTTATTAAATACTAGCTGTCCGCTCGCGGCTTTGCCCGCGTGCATATTTTTTTATATTTTTTTATTTTTTTCAGTTTGTGTCCGAAAAATCCAAATATCTTACGGAACCCTATTTTTTTTTTCAAAATAAAATATAGTCTATGTTACTCGTAGATAATGTAGCTTTCGAATGGTGAATGAATTTTTAAAATCGGTCCTGTAGTTTTTGAGCCTATTCATTACAAACAAACAAAGTTTTCCTCTTTATAATATTATTATAAAAAAAAACCGAATTTTTTTTTTTACAATTCCGAAAACCATTCAATGAACAAACAAACGATACGACCGAAACCAACAATCAACAGACTGACAACATCATTTGAGCACCAACCAACGACAAGGTGGCCTAACAATTCGAGAGGGACATTAGTCCGAGGAAAATCTTAACACCGCGATTCAGAAAAATGACGTATTTGCACAACGCCATCTATGGGTGAATAGATAAAACGTCCACATTGTGCTAGCGGCATTTTGCTTTTTAGTAATTTTACATTATCTCCGAAACTTTATGACCTATTGATATACTGTAAATGGCAAATCATATCTGTATGATGTCGTTGTGATACTGAAATAATTTATTTTGATCATAATTAATATTTTATTGCTTAAATAATCAACCAAAGTAAGTAAGCCGATTTTTTTTTTTACGTTAAAAGACGTATAAAAAGTAAAATATAAAAGATAGAGATATGGTGTCGCGGATTTTTTTGTAGAAATCATTAAGACAAATCAGATTGCCATACATTGTTTTCAATTTTAAGCAACTGTTTAGGCAGCGCATGCATATGTTTCTGTTTTATGAGCAATTTTTCTCCGACTTGCTAGACAAAAGTTGTGATATCTCGGTTAATATACATGTTATAAAAATAATTTATAGCCTATAGCACTCAGGAATAATGTAGCTTTCTACCAGTGAAAACATTTTTAGGATTGGATCATTAGTTCCAGAGATTACCCCCTACATACAAACTTACAAACTTACAAATTTTACCTCTTTATAATATTAGTATAGAAAAATGACTTTGCAGGATACCCAAAACGTTTTTTTTTTCATTGTTGGCTTAAGTCTTTGTCTAGCTATTTTACTAAGATTGCAAGCAAAAATAAAACTAGAAAAAGTGAATTTGCGTTTATCCAGTCCCGTTTTCTTCGCAGATCTTAGTTAGTTAAATTAAGTAAACAGTCTGTTAAACTCCAGCCTTTCTTCGAATCGCATATTTTTCCGTACCACATTATTTATAGCGTATAATTCCCTTTACAACTCTTATCTCGCCCGTATTTCTGTGTTATCATAGCGATGGTTATCTCCGACCTTATGGCTTTGGTTTACTAACTTTGATTTAGAGTAAAGTAAACAAAAACATACCTATTTTGATAGAGAATATTATGATCTGGATCATAAATTATTTGTAGAACTTTTGCGCCCAATACAAAACCTTCACTATATTTTTTCTTCGTAGTCTTTTTTCAAGCTATGTTGAATTCGGCTTCAAGTCTCGCTAAATTCAGCTGATGACCGTATTTTTCATAGAGTAGCTTCCTAACTGACCTCTTCAAATAATAAACTGGGTAACATTATATCCTATAGCAAGACAAAAAGTCGTGATTTGTAATGACAACTTTTTTAAAACGACTCCCGCACTAAGGAATTAAATCCTTGTATCTCGGGGGTTTTACTGACATTCAATTCACATGCATAGAGACACCCAGAGCAAGCATTTGTGAAACGCACAAATTCTTATCCTACGCGGAGAACGAACCCGCAACACTGCAGTCTTGCTACCATAGATTAACACATTGAGAAACAACAGCTTGTACCTAAATTCTATTCAGTATTTTTAAGAGAAAAATCTGGTAACTATTTCTAGTCCTATCCTGGATTTGAAAAAAGGTATTCTACACTAGCTACTTATGTCTGTAGTGGAATTAAAACAATAATTTCCTTATACCTACATTATCTGCTAAATCAGTTGCAATAGATAAGAATGAGGAAGTACTAGAAACAGTAAACAGACAGATTTTTATCTAGTATATTGAGTGACTGAGGTATGTTTTTAATTAACTTTAATTGTCTGTTGCCATTATAAGCATTAAAATAATTAATACAGAATGTGCATTTTAATGTATAAAGAATTTGTAACACGAGTCATTAATTTTTTTCAATTTGTTTTTTCGCGGGTGTATGCGTCCGAAGTCGCGGGAAACAGCTAGTACTATGAAAAATAATCGTGCTCATCACACAAACAATTGTCTTGAGTCAGTATCGAACCCACGACCTCAGGTATAGCAGTCAGGGCCACTAACCACTTGACCAACAGGCCTGTCAAATTAAGTCTCGACAAATTGCCCAGTGAAATTGTCAAAGCCAGGTTAACTGCATAAGTCTAATATAAAAAATGTTATTGCGACAATAAACATAAACAATTTAGATTGGTATCGATCAGAGCCACGTGCGTTACTATCATAATAATATTCAATTACAATACCAGTGTAACAGGTTAAAAATAATGACTGGGAGGTCGATAACTGTACTGTTTCAAGGATTCAAAGGGCCAAGGTATTGACTTTTACTATATTGGGTTACTTATTTAGTATTTATTTATATTTATGTACTAAGTCCACTGCTTAGTACCTATAGGAAGTTGTATTTTAAAAGTTCTTCATATTTAAGTAAGTACACAGGCAAGAACGTGTGGAAGAAGAAGACATGCTGCGCCGACCCCAAATAATAATTGGGGTAAAAACAAGGGAATGACGATGATGATAACACAGATCCAGACGGAGTTTTCATTCACTTTGATTCATTCTTACCGAAATAGTCTATCGCGGCTCATAGAAACCAGTGAAAAAAGAGAGAGAATTGTCCCACTGCTGGCTAAAGACGGGAGGCCCTTGTCGTAAAAAATGAAATTTTCTATTTTGTGCAAGTTGACAATAATTAAAAAAAAGTGTTTTAAATCATGTCGGTCTTTTTGGCATGCTTCGTTGGCGATTTCCGGATTTGGTAACCTATTAAGTAACTGTTTTGTCCCATCTGGAGTTAAATAGAGTGGCGGAAACAATTGCCTCACAGCACGACAATATGTCGGAATAGATGAAAAAAGATTTAAGACCACACAGAGCGTGTTTGTCAGACACGTTGCAATAAAGCACGTACGCGTTGTGTCTAAACTTCTGTATATTACAAGGTCATTTGATCCATAACTATTTGATTTAATGAAAAAAATAGTGATTTTAAACTTTCGCGACTTGTACACATATTTTAGAAGACAAACGGGACTTATTCGCGATATAATTTGATATTTTTTTCCTCCTGCCGTTTCGATCGAGTTGCACCGACCGTGGTCACGGGTGGACTGATCCACCTGTTTGACGTCTTAAATATGTTAATGATAAAAAACAGGTAATATTACAAAGTAGGCTAGTACTTTTGTTTTGTTACAAACTCATACACCATCAAATCAAAGTGAAAATTTTAATAGTCCAGTCCCGGATCTAAGTTACATTTAGAACTTTCTATGGCACTCTATAATCTTTGACATCCTATCTCATTTTCCAATCGTCAACCTTCAATAACAGGCAATCAAATAAGTCTAGATTTTCCATTCCAGTCCACGCTTCAATTTTTGAGTCATCGTTTATTTAGCTCAGAGCGAGGCCACGAGATTCCCCTACTTCATCGGACATTGGTCCTTTTACTCTCAAAGATTGGACAATTTGGTCCTTCGCATCGCAGCAGGGTCTTTTTAAATACTTTTAATGAGAGCTTAATAGCCTTAATGTATAGTAGCGATAGGACAGGATGATCTGCCACTTGTGTCCGTCTTGTGTATTTAAAAGCGTAGATAGTTAATGCTAAGTTAAAATTGAACGCATACGAGCGTCCTCTGATAAACCGGTATTTTAAGAAGTGACTTTACTTCAATTATGACTAATACAAGACAGTTAGATTTCGTCATGTATTGTCTTCGACTGTTACGTAATTAGTACTGAGGTATTGTTTTAGAACAAAAGATGATGCTCATTCAGAAGAAAGGGCTAGAAGATAAAGAATTAAAGAAAATAGTCGCCATTTTAAATTCGATGAGCTTCCCAAAAGCGGATTTAATCCAACAAAAAATAGGCTAGACTATTTAAAGCTTCTAGAATTATTATAAAAAGGCCGATAAAGATAAACGATGCTGTCCTAAAACAACAGAATGATATTTAGAGCAAAATTCTTAGTAGGAAGTTTGGAGCAAAAAGTTTGGTGTTGCTAAGGAGATCTGTTTACCAAATTCCTGCGTCTCTTCGTTGTGTCACGTGAGTTGTGACAAAGTCTGCCGATATATGCAAGGTCACCTGATTGCCGAAATTAAATGGAGATCAAATGAACGTAAAATTGATCCAAATTCAATGACGTGAATGGATTAATCATGCATTCATTAATCCGTTTATATTTTAAAAATTAAATTTGGCGTTTATTCGATGTTTGAAGAAAAAAGCTATTATGTAATATGATGTCAGACGTATTAGAGGTACGGAGGGGAGAGGGGAAGAATGGAATTCAAGAAAAATATTTAACCATTAAAAAAGATTTCGACACAAAAAACCCGTTTTGTTTTGAGTCTTTGAATCACTAATGCTAAATTGCGCAATGCACATGACTAAAGACACGAATACAACGTTTCCGTAGTTTTCAGAAAGATGATCTGAAATCTATAATTAATCATATTTGCAGGTAAA
The DNA here is from genome assembly GCA_941860345.1 of Chrysodeixis includens. Classification (NCBI taxonomy): domain Eukaryota; kingdom Metazoa; phylum Arthropoda; class Insecta; order Lepidoptera; family Noctuidae; genus Chrysodeixis; species Chrysodeixis includens. The sequence goes on along the minus strand of OW796114.1, from coordinate 9,915,467 downwards.
TTATTAATAGGATAATTAACAATAGGAACGAGGAAGATCGGAAATAAGCTGATCCAATTACCAGGTCAATGGCGTCATGTGTTTGTACGAACAGGAAAATAGAGGTACAATGAACTAATGTATTAAAAATATTTTACGCACAAATCTATTGTCAGACGCGGCATGCTTCCAAACAAATCCAAATGAAAACTAACCATGTGACAAGGTCATAAAACTCATTATCACTCAAATAAACTTCGACGATCACTTCATTACATTTTCATTTGGACAGATGCCATTAATATTCAAATAGTAACGAGAAACATAAATGTAAATAATAATCAAGTTCCCAGAAATATTTGTGATCTTAAATTGATACACATAACGCCGATTCCAGATAAAATTAAGAAGAAAACGATAATGTTACATGATGATGATGAACAAAAAATCAAGTAATCTAATCGTATGGGCAATAGTGATGTGAATCATACAGTCATACGAGACGCAAACGAGCCAAGGACTACGCGCGATATAAACATTAATTAAGGTTATGATATAAACGAAACGAGCACCAACAGAAAGCTCTATGCGCACAGTTTATTTTTTCATTCATACAAAATGACAAATACATTCGTCCGACTTACTAACACAGATAAGAGGGTAATTAACAATGGAATCGTTACCCTATTGTGTGAGCATTAAGGACGCGAATTCATTGGAAGCGTTTAATCTGTATGGGGTGTGTAGTAAACAACGAGTTCGCCGCCGGCGCAGGCCGTCAGTCAATTGTTGAATAGCGTTGAGTACGGACGGTTAGTTGCAGTCACGCGCGCTACACAGACGCACGCGCATCGCGAACGAAAATCGATATTCGAATATTTAAATCGGGGTGTTCCGCAAGGGAATACATTAGGTCCTGTGTTTTGATAAATTAAACAAGATATTTTGAATTATTTAAGTGTGTGTGCTAGTGTTTCGTGGTTCAAAGTGTATATGCTGACATGCACGGTGAGTACTGACTTACTGAGTAGATTTTGAAATTCCTACACACGATGCGTTTCAATGACTCCCATTGTTTAGGCACGATATTTTTTATTCTTAGTAGTACCAACACTTTCATCTGAATTGTTTATTTTCTATTTTATCTGTCCTAATTAAAGTGCAGTGAATAGTAAAACGGTTGTCGTAAAACTCGTTTCACGTTTTATGAGAAATGTTATCGTTTAGTGCGTCCAGTTGTGATTTGAACTTAGTTTAATCTTTGTAGTGAAAACATTGTAGGATCCTCGCGATAAGTTTGTTTATGAAGTGACTCACGTATTTAAATTCCTAAGGAAGTAAAAGTGTTCTTGGTAGTCACTGGATCATTTGTTTTGATATCCATATTTCCTGATTATATATTATTATGTATTACGAACTGATTGTTATCTCAGACTGTATCATGGAGTGTTGCATTCGTATTAATGTCAAGTGTTTGATAAATGGAGTGTGGTCTGTAACACTTCAGAGTTAATTTTAGCCGGTATTTCAAACTGATTGTTATCAAGCATGCTTACGAGTATTGTTTTGTTTCCTCTTTTGACTTCTGTTTTGTCTCTTGTTACAAACATTGTTGTTATTATTAAGCGTTTAAAATTATTATTATTTTCCGTGGTATATTCTACGTAATACTGATAGGACGTAACCTTGTACGGATTGATAGCCATATAGAACACTTCTCTTCTATCAACTGCGGTGTCATCCATTGAATAACAGCCTAGTTTGTTTAAAATAAATTAAATTAAAACAACCTTTGTGCCTACAAGACTATTTGTTGAGTATTATGGATTTTAATCGAATGGGATGGTCATTGAATCATTTTAAATACCAGTTCCAATGAATAGAGTTCAATCACGGTTTTACAAAACATCAATGACATTTTTCTATTGCTATTCGTTTACTGTTATCTATCAAAGCGAGTTTACTATGAGTTCCGTCGCCGATTGATTTACTAAACATTAAACAAGATATGTGAGGACAGTTTGCTTCGCATGTAGGTCGTCTGTTTGTTTAAGTATAATTGTTCTCACACTGATATTGTATCATTCATTTAAATGCTCGTTACGTCTTTCAAGAATTTAACCTTTTGTCGTGTTTGTTGTGACTGTTTTAAGATTTTTATCAGAATCTGTGCCTGTATTACATAGACTTTAAAAAAAAGTCTAAGGTAATTTGATACAGGTCACATTTTTTTCGTAAATGTCAACCTGAATTAAAGTAAACCCCATCCATGAAGTTTATAAACGATAAAATAAATGTTAAATAGAACAAAATACATATAGAGCAGCGGGATAGTAAAATATGGGCAATATCTAAAGCGTCAAAATGCTATAAAATATTTTCATTACATGGAACCCGTTAGTCGGAATCAGAAGTAGATTCAAGTAATAGTACTTTTCATGATCACCCATATCAATCTCGAAATAATAAATCAATTCTATTGTTTCAAAGATAATGTGTTAATAATAACAGCAAATCAAAATTTACAGTATTTTTTAACGTGGTGTCCCTTTTGACATTTGTAATAGATGTAATTTATCATTACTTACCGTTGTAAACGCTGGTTAGATAAAATAATGAGGTATTTGTGTTTAATGCCAAAGATAATGTATCTATTGACGCTGAATTGAATATTGGTGTCGAAATAATTGAATATCTTGAAGATTGTAAGCCTAGTAATAACCTATTGGTTTATGACGAACCTACACAAATAACTACAGTATCTGTAGCCAAGTGATATTTCTACAATTGTTAGCGATTATTTACGTTAATGGAAAACGTTAAAATATATGGATATCTAAGTCACGTGATTTATCGAAACGAAATGTGATTTAGATACATTTGAGCATTATCTATCAACGCTATAGATTGCAAAAGTGTTACTTGGATGGAGAGGCAGATAAATGGGTTTATTCTAAAAGACCGACCAACGAGGGCTACAGACGAATATACGAAATAGTAATTTGAAGACCAGTATATAGCAGCAATCTCGTAAAATTATCCTTATGTGTGGTCCATAGCCCATAAATCTAGCTGGAATGCTTCCTGATAAATATTTATTGATTTAATAGCTTCAAGCGATGCTACTAGTGACTGTATTATTTCCTAACTTAAAGCTAAGGATTTGAAAACGTATAATATTAAAAGTATCATAAAGAATGTCCTTCCGAAAAACGGAACGTGTGTAAGCATACATTGGAATTCTCTTAACCCGTCAAAGATCATGAACGCATGCAAGCATAAATACATGTCATGTTTGTTACAAAGGATTCCTAATTAATTATAATATGTTATCGGTACAATTGTTTCTTGATTTATTATCTATGTGTCAACTCCTGTGTTATTCGCTCAATCTTACTCAAGGCATCCTTTTATGTACTTTTGCTTATAATATCTCTTGAAGTGGATCAACTTAAAGAGATCACTGCACGAAGAGATCTTGGTATGGTCTTGATGTTTTTAAATCGTCGGTCGATGCAACTCGATCGAAACGTCGCCGCGTAGGGAGAAAAGAAATATCGAATGATGTTGCGGATAAGTCCCATTTGTCGTCTAAAATATTGGTATGGTCTGTTAGGTTTATTATAAACTTGCAATTGATGTTAGGCATCAGACTAGTGAAGCTCTAAACCGAATTCCACATCAACCCATTTTTGACTTAATGACAAATAACATACCAAAACCAGGTTGAAATACCGAACAGAAGAATCAAACTGGTACGTATTTCAACATTAGCTCAATACGGGGCTAGTAACGACAAACATTAAGAAACTGCAATGCAAATATGTTTACGCAAGGCGCCTGCGCACTAAGGGTTTGTGAACAATGAGACTTCCGTAGTTCTTATCTTTGTACAGATGTTTGACCTGACCTGATTGGTTTGGATTTTGTAAGTCCAAGTATTTGTGAAGGTTTTTTGTTTAGTGATGATGAGTTTGGTGGAGAAGATGATTGGGATGGTATTAATGATGATAATTTGAAATATAGTGTTAATAAATGAAACAGTACAGACGTTTCTTCTCAGCGTAGTCAGTTAGGAAATGTCGATTCCAGCGAGCTTATATTTAAGAAGATGACATGTAAAAGTGAGAAATTTATCCTATTTGCAGATTAAACGATTTGAATTTAATAATGTGAACGATTGTAAAGGTATCAATAATGATAATTTTAGGAGAAGAAATTTATTTATTTGTCGAATAGAATTACAATAGTTTTTGGCAGCGACCCTTAAACTAGACTGTATCTTGAGGATCTGAGTTGATAAATTGATGGATGAAACAGTAATGAAAACGAAAGGGATATGGTAGAAAGGATGAAGCTCAATAATAATCACCGTCATCATTCTAAGTCTAAGATTAGTATATCTTTTTTAAGAGCGCCGTATTTAGAACTCCTTTAGTCGTCTCCGCTTACGATGTAAGAAAAAAATATGAAACAAATTAAGGGCAGTAATAAATAAAAAAGTTTGTGTCATTTATCACCGGTTGACAAATTATGTTTTTAAAAACAGACACATTGAATAATATTTCTATGAAAACCAACACAGATATTAGAGATGTCTGTGTTGGTTCCATGCTTCAAAATCTTAAGAAAGTTGTATTTCAAAATAAAGGAATTCCGGATCGGAAGTCAGCAACCAGCGCGTGCGTAACTCTAGCGATCAATGCTTATTCCTCCTCTATATGTGAAGAAGAATACGCGACATTTCCATCCAGTATAATATTAATAATTGACTAGTTAGCTGTGCATATATCCTCTGGCTAGCAACAAAGGTTAATAACTTTTTACCATGTAATAAGTTACCTGGAAGCCCTAGTGCGCATGCGTGAGAGAAAATATGTCTAATTGAAATAAATACATCACCATGGGCAACGGCCTCTGGTTAAATGTTTAGATGAATAACTAGCTGTTGCCCGTGACTTTAACTGAGTTTATATCAGTTATAGCTGCAAAAATATTACCTCTCTGACGCAGTCGGTTAAACAATAGCCTATGTGTTAATCCAGAGTGGCAGCCAACTCCATACGAAATTTCATTAAACTTGATCTAGTCGTTTGAGTGTGAAAGAGTAACAAACCATCCATCGATCCATACTTACAAATTTTTGCATTTATAGTTTTACTAGGATACAGATGTTAGATTAATCTATTTTTAGTTTTGTACGAAGGATAGGCATAGCCTCTTGTCGTTTGCAATAAATGTTCTTAAACTTTCACAACTTGTACACATATTCTAGACAATTAACGGGCCCACCCGTGACCACGGTCGGTGCAACTCGGCCGAAACGTCAGGAGTAAAGAAATATCGAATTACATCGCGAATAAGACCCGTTAATTGTCTAAAATAGCCTCGAATAATTTAATAGAGAGAAGGAATGAACACTGCTCTATAAAGTTTTTAATTCATTTTGGTATCCAGATTCCTTAACGATGTTGTGTTTTGGCGATTCAAAATTCCATTTCGGAATAAAGCTTTCCTCATAATATTTTCCTTTACCGATTGTCAGTTGTTATTAGTATTAAAATTAAAGTATGTAAGGCTAACAGATGTTGTATTTGAATCCACATTTGGTTGTTTTAAAATAGATTTTTGGTACATATGACGTCAAGTTTGTTTCTTGTTTGTTTCGTTCTAAATATACTCATAGTTTTCCTTCTTTGTTCGTAGTTAGTAAGCGAAAAATTAAGGTTAGGTTAGACATACGAATTTTTAATGCCTTATTCCTGTAGGCTTAAAAGGCATATTTGAAACGTGCATAAATGAAGTCACTCTTGATGTTCGGTTCCAAATTATAATTTCTATAAAGAAAAAACAGGCAAGAAACTCCGTAGATTACTCTTAAATAAAACGCTCAACTGTTCTGGTATACCTAAGTAAGCAACGTGTACAAAAAAAAAGCGATTAAAATTTAAATAAATATTGCCTTAAACAGTTCAAAATAGTATATCACCGCAATAGTATATCTCAAAGTAATCCATAAGAAACGTATAGAAATTAAAACAATCGAACCTTGATCCTTGTAAACTCCTTGTTAACCTGTATCAGAAACCCAAGCCACCAACCACTGCACCACCAGCGTGTGAAGTGTAATGTTTACGCCAAACAATGTTGACATTCCTCGTTGGAAAAACTAAAACGCCAGAACGTAAATGTACGTAATTATAATCGTTGAAACGTACAACTCGTCGTGTTATGAAAATTACACCCGCCAAGCATTTCCTAGTGAAGTGACTGATTAATGTAAACAATGCGTTTTTGTTTTTAGTGCCCGCGACGAGTTTGTTACGTTCAGTTGTTTAGCTTGGCGACATTTGTTCAGTTCTGCAATGATTTTGTGTAAACCTTTACAGCTTACTAATACGATTGGTATGAACATTAAACGTAATGTAAAGTAAAAGTAGATAATTTATCTGAAGTAGTATCATCATCATCAGTGGTCTCTAGCATCTATGACAGATGATTGAATCACCCGTGCAAAACCGGGACGGGTCGCTAGTTTATTTAAAAAAAAAATTCATAAACAAGAGTTCACCAGAGAGACAAAATTAAAACAGTACAGTACATCAACTGGCAAGCAGAAAATTTTGAATGTACGTAAACCCCACGTTTGTTTGTAAGAATTTTAATTATTTTAGGGTCATATTTACCAACTGTTTTACCATCTTTTTTAGTGCAGGTTTTCATATATGTCCCAGCACTAAAGTATCATAACATGACACTCTCTCCTCTCCTAAATCGTGCTAGTCTTGACTTACATTACTCGTCTAATGCACGAACTTCAAGCAATATAATTGACTGTGATTCGCGCAAATATTTTTCCGTCGCTAATGTGTACCAATTTGTCTGCATTACTCTAATTACTACTGACTTCTTTTATAAGTTTACTATCGATGCCCCGCGGTGTTACCCGCTTATAAAATGCATTGAAAAAAATATAACGGATGAACTGATAAAACATTTAATACAAGAAGCTGTTAACAGTATCCTGCATTAGTTGTTGTTAACAGCAACAACCCGCAACACTTGTTAACAGCCTATAGGTCTATGTTGGCAGCTACCTCAGTTCAAGATTTCATCAAAATTGGTTCAGACGTTTAAGCGTGAAGAGGTATCCAAAACACATACAAAAAATTTCACCTCAAATATTAGTGTAGTTTTCCATTTCTTCGACATTCAAAAGCCAGATTAAAGACGTAAAAAATCAAATAAAAATCGCTTCTGACCGTTGGGTTAAGATTGATTGCTCATTGGCTATAATGGCCTACATCGACTGCGGCGATAAGAAACCAATAAAGCATTTTCACTTGCTTTACTCACGCCAGGAAGTCAACCAATGACCATGAGTCCCGTTATGTACTTGTAACCCGCGCAATTGTCGCTTGTAGCTGCGGAAACATGACCCCCCCTTTGAAGTAGTCGGTTAAAATGTGCCCTAAGTGTTAATTTAGAGTATCAGCTAAGTCCATACGAATTTTAAACAGAATTACTCCAGTCGTTTAAGCGTGAAAGAGTAACAAACATCTATCCATACTTACAAACTTTCACGTTTATAGTATTAGTTTACAAGCAATGTCGGTACTACATGTTCAACATACTCGTACAGAATATGATTTATTCTTTTGGTGAGAATTATTGGCTATGAGTATGTAAAAGTTTCGCATCTTTTAAGAATATAAATTAATCCAGTCACAACTAGAGTCCTCAATCATTATTTTCACTGTCGCGATAGCACATAGTAAATCAAAAAAGTCAAATGAATGATTCTGTTGCACAGTCATTTGTCACCAGCTGAGCACCAAATGGACAGACGATTATTTATTTTTATTTAGTGCTATTTGCACTCACTATTCTATTACATAAAATGTACTAGTTACTAAGATCAATTAGAAATCGCGAGTATTTTACAAAACTGTGCACTGCACAAGGATTATGCATATATGATTTGATCGCTGCACAGAAGAAACTTAATTGACATTCCTCAATATTTTGATGATACTGTAATCATTTTCCACAAAAAGCAGCTTCGAATGATTGATCACGAATGGATTATCGTCATTAGCGTCCTGTGATATCGTGTCAAGATGATCGATGGTCTTATGTGATTGAGTTCATTAGTGCAAGCTCTGTGGGCTCTGTGCACTGTCCCCTGGGTTTAGACTAAGGCTTATGTAACGAGGTGTAGCTGAAAAGGATAGTGTGGGTGTTAGCGCGTTGGGATATTCAATTTGTATTTGAGTTGTAAGTTACAAATGTATTGTCACTTTTACCGTTTAGAAAAATGTTGTGTTTTCTTGTCATGGCTTTTTGATAAATATGACTATGTCCAGCAGTGGAATTATAACGGTCGGTTATGTGAACACGGTTGTTTAGTAAAACTAACATTACATTTTCGCTTTATATTCAAAATTAGCTCAAAAATCATGGTGGATCAGTTTCTGCATTAAATACAAAGAAAAGATTAAATGAAAACATTTTGATTTAATGTTTATAATTTGTAACCCAGCTCTAATTACTGTCTCTGTATGAACCTGTCAGCTGATCTAGTAAACAACACATGTCATATGCATCGATCACATGTTACAGTTTACAGTACCCATGTTGACAGGTCGGCCATTTTGTTTTGACGACCTATTTGGCTAAGTAGGTGAACGGAGAACGTTATTTACAACGAATAAATACTGAAACTAAAATATTTGTGCTATTATTCCCGTGTTGAACGGGGTCGGTGGAAATAAACTGTTTATTGCGTTTTGGTAGTTCAAGAATCATGGTGATTCACTGATTTGTACTTGTTCCTTTTATGATGTGACGAATTTACCTGGGAATTCGGCTATTGCAGATTATTTTTACATTTTAAGTACTTACTGTTTTTAAAGATTTTTTTAATTATGTAAAATACTTGTACGATATTCTATTCTTGATCCCACTGCTGGCCAAAGCTTCCCTTACCGTCGTATTCTAATCCTCATTAATATTTCTGAGTACAGAAATATAAAAAGCAAACGTATTTCTAAGTCTGGGTTCATTAACCTATGAACCATATAAGTAATCTAATACATAACCATATTTAGCAAAATAAAAATTAACAACAAAATATTAAAAAAAGAACACTGAACCGGGACCAGATAACATCAGTAAAAATAATTTAAGTCAAACTTCGTACCTACACCTTTGCTTACAAATTTAACAACTAATACAAAAAATAATATCTATAACACTTGTAGTTCTGCTGGTACCAAAAGAGGAAAGTGGCGTGAGGTTGACATTCCCGTTAGCCGCGTAGGCCCTTTGTGACCCCAGCCCGCTGCACAAAAGGTCTCATTATGCACAATATTGTTTTGGACGTCAATGTATTATTGTACACTTTAAACTAGTATTTCTTGCGGGCTATGAAAGTAGCGGTTTTTGGGAAATTTTGATTTGATTTGATGTGTGAAAGTTTTGAATGTGTCAATGGCTGAAAGATTGTTGTTTTTCGAGGAGTACTCATAGGTTACGAAGTACAACTTATTTTATCTGGGAAATTCTGTTGATTCTAAATCCTGGAAAAAAGGAGGTCTTAGAATCCCTTTCTCTTTCTTTTTAAGGAAGCGAATAACAAGCGAATTGAATGTCTTTGAAGACATCATCATCATCATTCCCTGCATGTCTTTTTCTTGAAGACAATACAGCAAATTTTTTATCATATAAAAAGATCTCATCACATAAATCATTACATTACCATAAAATCAACATGTGCACTGAACAATCTAACATCATTCGAAATCGAACTTCATCTCGAAAACCATTTTAAAACGCTAGTATTCTATATCGGTTACAAAGGTCAGGTCAAGGGTGTCCTAAACCAATGCGTACGATATAAGGTCGAATTGAACGAAAGCGGAATGTCTCAATCGTGGTAAAAACAGACTGATATACTTTTCAAGAGCATAGAGATTGACAAGAAACAGGTTTAAAATAACATTCAGGGTCTATTTTTTTAAGACTAGTTAGTATTTATTATAATGCAAATACAGTTTAGTTTGAAGGATCTTCAAACGTCTCCAAAAATCACGAAATGTGGAATTAATTAACAGAAACAGTGATACAATTCTGATAATTAAGATATTTTCATTCTAAGAAACAATTCAAGTTTTTATTGCCCTAACTTCAACTGTCCAAATTTTCACGATTTTTACTACATACCTACTAAGAAATAGCCATAAAAAAAAAAACAAAAAAATAAATATAACAAATTCTTATCTTTATATTATCCAAAAAAATCTCGACTTTGACTAAATACTAAGCCACAGACTTTTCTTGAAACATCACATTAATCTTTAGTCTCCACAAATAAATATTAAATACTACGAATTCTCAAAATACAAAATAATTTGACATATTACAAATTCCCATCTTCAAAAAATAATTCTAAATTCTCGCTGCTCTCCTAGCCACAAACGTACCCGTTCGAAAGCACTGCAAGCCCACTTTGTTTAACTGTATGAGTTGTTAGCACATTTGTGATGGGAAACTAAACTATGAGACACGAGTCCCGTGTCAATAGACTTTGTCTAGCTATATCACCTTCATGGGGACAATATTAATTAAAAAAGACCTCAAATAATAGTATCAGGACTGATTTCGGCCACGGCGCGCGGCGGCTAGTGTTACTATGACACCAGCCGGCTACGCTGGACATATTGTAGTGCACAAGCGTGTGCTAACACAGGTGCACTCTCTATTCCTTTACTCTCATAGTCCGGTGGGACGGCAATCCGACACCTAACTCTATACCAAGTTTCATTAAATTTGCTCCAGCCGTTTGAGAGTAAAATAGTAACAAACATCCATACTCACACACTTTCACATTTAATTTTCTCTTAGAAGGATCTATTTGCATGTTACCAGTATACGTTATTTATAACCCTGTAAAATAAATAGAACATAATAATATACTTATAATATGGATGTTAGCGAGATATTAATTTCAATTTTCTCAGATTAATTACAATTAAGCCTCGTAGTGGCTTTAAAGAGAATTTATGATGGTAGTAAATAGTTTTATTATTGTTATTAAGATGTTAGATTTAAGTTTATAATGCTTTGATAGAGTAGCGAAAGTTTTAATTTTCAATTACATTTTTTTTTAATGGCTTCACGTATACTAGAACTTAACGCGAAGATGTCTAGAAGTGATATCAATTATTTTACAAGAATCATGTTTTTGTTTACATTATGGAAATTACTTTTAATTTAATTTAAACAGTAACATTTTTGTATGTTTGGTGTAAGCATATGCACCTTAAACTTAGTGTTAGCTTTTACTGCTTAAATTAAGATAGATGACTGCTTTTTTTACAATCTCGGAATCAATTTTGCTAAAAATAATTTTGTTTATTTTTTTTTAATTCCTATCTTAACTTCATCTCATTTCCTTCATCATCTACACTTTAATTAACCTTTTTAATCTACTCTTAGTTAAAAACCTTAAAAGGTAAACGCCCCCTATTACAATCCACATAAAACACAGACGACTTTTACAGCTCATCAATTCCTATCAAACTGGTACATTCTATTTTCTTTTAAACTCCGATCAATTGAGAACAATTATCCAATCAGAGAAGCTCTTAATGGCGTGATCTATGTTAACCACCAATCAAATTGCAGTATTCTTGTAATGATAGTTGTGTTTTTCAAAGGTTCTAGGAATTTCTATTCAGCCAGCTTGTTTTATAGGCTTTTTTGTGTTAGGAACTCTTTGAAGGAGGGTATATCAGGTTAATGTACTTAGTTTTGTCTAGAAAATGATTTAAAAATGAGAGCTGAAACATCTCCAATTAAGTCCAGACAGCCATGTCCAGAGCCACATTATACATATTTTAGACAACAAACGGTTCTTATTCGCGATATATAATATCTCGATATTTCTTTTTTTCTTAGGTATAAAAGAAATATCGAATTAAATTGCGAATGAGAACCCTTTGTTGTCTAAAATGTGTGTACAAGTTGCGAAAGTTTAAAAACACATTACACAACCATTGTCATTGTCACATTATCGTCACACAACAACAAAGGAAATGCATGAGGTTTCATATAACTTATGACCTAATCTGATTAGTTATGGAGCAGTCAAAGTCGAACAACTGCATTTTAAAAACCTTTACCAATTATTAAGCTAGATAAATTAGCCATAATGTTACAAACAGCTAGATTCACATTTGCATTAACAATATTAGTATAGAAATCTATTACAAACAATTATTAGCTGAACCAATTCTCAGACCGCAATCGGTATTGTCTAATTAAGCACAAATACTTCATATTTACTGCACAAGTTTGTTCTCATAATTAAGAGCAAGCCCCATACCAAACTTTAAAGTAAGATTCTTACATTTGTGGGAGAGAGACGCCGCTCTATGCCATGTAGCGTGCTATCTCGCTTCATCAACAATGATATTATTTTAGGTTATGTTGGTAAGGTTTTTAGTCTCGGTAAATCGCATACAATGAAGTTTATAACACTGTCACCTGTTACTACAAGGGTAAAGACCTTTGCTCGTATTTCAGTTGAATATTACTTTGAAAGTTGCTCCACCAAGTTTTTTTTTTTGATATCTCGAGTGTTTCCAATCATTAAATGTCGTGATATTGTATCTTATCCATTACGTGTTAAAGTTATGTTTTGTGCTGTTTTACTTTTCTTTGAGTAATTTTGACTTGTATTTTTGTTAATAACAATATTGTGTACTAATATTACTAATCCTAGTATTATTCTAAACGTGACAGTTTTAAGTATGGATGGATGTTAGTTACTTTTTTACCCTTAAACGGCTCGATCAATTTTTATGAAATTTGGTATGAATAGGACATAGGTTACTTTTTAACCGACTGTGTCAGAGAGGGGCGATGTTTTTTCAGCTATAACAACTAGGGTTCATAACACATAAAATACACAATTTATCAGACAATTCAATGCCTTTAAACTGAGTAAAAATAACTCAGTATTTTTACTTATTACTTACTTTAATTTATACAAATTACTTTTCAGAATACAATTGTGCAAAACTATTATCTTTCATAAATCTATTCGTGGAATCCAGTTGTTTACTTCATTAGTGATTGAGTTAGCGGATTTGTTTGCAAAACAACACAATTTAAATAGAAATTTATTCAAAGTTGAACAAAAACAATGCTTGAGTACTAATTATGTTTGTAAACAATTGGGTACAGGGGTTATCAACGTTTTGATATTCTACGTATTCCATATCTATGAAATCTTTTATTACTTTTATTGAAAGATGTTCTTTAAGTGCCTGACAGTATAAATATAACTTCATTTTCAACTTCATCATCATCATTCCCCTGCCCTTATCCCAATTATTATTATTTGGGGTCGGCGCAACACGACTTCTAGACGTGTTGCTTAAAGTTTTGGCTATGGTTTTATAGTCGGCCGCCTGCTTGACACTAACCCTCTTTGGGAATGCGATTGTTGGTTGTTTACCCGCCACCATTCGGGTGACCCAAGGTGCTTGTTACAGTGCACTGGGTCTTAAGGTCCATTAGTCGCCTTTTACGACACCCAGTGGAGGATATGGGGTGGTGCTATTCTTTATATCCGGACACCACACGGACACGGACACCACACGGACATTTTCAACTTCAATTTAAAACAAAAAAAAGGGAAAAAAGAGGTCACAAATATGTAATTGTATGTGCACATATCACGGCGGATGGTACAGCAATTTATAGAAGGTTTTGGAAGATACACACCCTATACACAGCTGTGGAACAACAAGTTTCCCTACATCTGGACAAGCCAATAAAAATGCTTACTTGCACGATTAAATTCACAAAAGGTTGACTACCTCTGCCTTATACGTACAGTTAATACGATGTAAGTTAAAGTAATGAGTTAAAATAACAATAGAGCAATAATATGAACTGATATGAGAATTATCGGAGTTTAATACTAGTCTTGGTTTATACAGTACGCTTAGGTAAGCTTGAAATGGAAATATTATAAAGCGATATATTGTTAAGAGCTTGGTAACATTCGTGAGATGGAAAATTGGCAATATTTAAATGTGTAATAAGGTATTATATAAGGACTACAGATATTAAAATTTCAACAAGAAGTGTTTTTAGATTATTATTTTTTTCGGTTTAAAAACCACGTAAATCTAAGGACTAAGAAATTTAATCCTTCTTCGCACTAAGGTATTTAATCCTTGTATCGCAAGGGGTTTCACAGATTTTCAATTTACATGCACAAAGACGCCCAGACTCAGAACACGCATTTGTGGATCGCAAAATTCTTGTCCTACGTGGGGATCGAACTCGCGACACGTCGCGCACGGTGGTAATTGGCGTGGTGACCTATACCGTTCGGCTATCCTTGCAGTCATAATTTATAGATAACTACAAATGTATCTGAACCCTGCATTTTGTTTAGTCTTTGTTTTGGAGTTTCATACAATTTTCAGAAATTGTTCATTTCTATCTAAAATGCTACAAAATTCTTCATGTGTCAATTAAAGTCCTGTTAAAATCGGTCCAGCCTTTGCAAACTTTGTCCAGTCTGTTTAAATTAAGAGACAACTTTTTTACCCATATTAAAATCAACCAACTTCAAGCAAATTATAAAGGAACATTAATAATATAATTTCGCGCCTACTCGTATTTCAACTTTCATTCATACATCCAATCACACGCAAAATCCATTTATAAAGGAGTAAAAACTTAATCCGTGTCGGCGTCTCGGTTACGGAGATCAAGCCTGAAATTGATGACAGACAGACAGACACGGTCGCGCAGATTGAAATGTTACAGTTAACACGATGCAATGGATCACAAACTTGTTATTTTTTAGGATTCCGCAGGGTTTTACGTAAAACACTAAGTAGGTTTTTTTTAAGACTGACGTTTTAAGGAAAATATTCCTACTAATATTATAAATATTAAATTTGTGAGTATGGATGTTTTTTAATATTTAAGGCTCAAATTTTGATGGCTAGAGCAATTTTGATGAAATTTTGTATGGAGTTGGCTGACCCTCTTTCAATGTTTCTATTGCTCTTGATATCCAGAATTTTAGTGCCGACGTTTGAACCCCCTCTTAGCAGGTGTTTGTGCAACAATAGCACCTGCTTTTAACACATGTCATGTCCTTATTTCTAGTAACAAAGGTGTATTTATAGTGATACGGAACCTTGTAAAGTAATATTTAATGAATATTCTTTAATTTTGCTGACATTTCAATATGCTTGCAATGAGTTTCTGTAACTTAATCCAAAGAACTACTTATTATTCGTTGGTTTGCTTGATTTAATGCTTTTTACAGTTCTCGGGACCTACTTATAGGGGGTAGTAGTGGGTTTTAAGTAATATTAAAATTATTGCAGTTGTGGAACAGTGACAAAGCACTACACGGCGTAGAGTGGCGTCTCTCTTCTAAAACTGTAATAATATTATTTTAAGATGTGGTGGCCCTCTGATTCTGTCTGTCTGAAGCCTGTGCTAAGAGAAATTATATTTATACAGTAAACGTGAAAGTTTGTGAGTATGGATGGATAGATGTTTGTTATTTTGTTCATGCTCAAACGTTGGGATCAATTTTGATGAAATTGCATTCGGTCTCCTAAACAATTTAGCATGCAGTTAGCTGACACCCTGGATTACCACATAGGCTACTTTATAACCGACTGCGTTAGAAAAGGTAATGTTTTGCATCTATAACCGACATTATGAAATTGGATACGATAAGAATGATTGTTTACTGGTATTATATCATAAGTGAGTAATCTAAGACATAATAATAATATATTATGTTTACGGAAACAATTAAACGTTTTATCTTACAAGGTTATAATAAATAAAACTACTAAATACGAGTAGGTCGTCCTATAGATTTTCTATACCGTTGAGTATTTTCTTAGTTGAAGTTTCGTAATACTTTTATTGTTACGTTTCATAGTTGTAGCGTGGTGATCAATGCTCGAATCTTTTCTATGTATATGAGACGAAGTCATGCTCAACAGCAGTATAGGCTGGTATTATCCGATATGTATGCTATAAGTAACAAGCGACCCGCTCTAGCTTGTACGGGAGCTACACTGATGTACCTACTGATTGATTTAAACTTTCCTCTTAAAATATTCAAACTATAAAATCGCATCAAATGCCATTGCGTAATTTTAAAAATCTAAGCACACATATACACATAGACAGCGGTAAGCGACTTTAGTTTATACTATGTAGTAAAATAGGGTTTAACAACTAGCTTAATTAATATTTTGTAAATATGTTTGCTCAGTTAAGGCGGCTCTTAAACCTCTGTTGACTGTGTTTGACAAAGAAAATTAAGTTTTAAGTGGTTTTGAATATTTTTGCAGTCTAATTAATTTAAGTTATTTTGCTTGACGTGGCAAAAATTTAATTACATTATACCTATAATAGTAAGATTAATTCAAAACTACAATAATTACGTCTATTCAACATCTACGTAGTGGAAATTGATAGAGGACTTTACTATTATGACCAATAAAATCTCAGTGATAACACTTTGTTACAATGTGTGAGAGAAACTACACTAAACAAAATCATCTACATTTAAAAGTAAACTTATAAAACTATCAAATAACATATTTACAAAGCGTCTAGTCAAATACTTCAAACAAACTCACCCAAATTAGGCCTATAAAAGGCGAGCTAATCCAAAATGGCGTCGCTTCTGTCAAAATAACAGTCCAATTAAATAAAAAAGTACGAATCAAATGCAATTCGATTTGAAATTAATAAAAATGATTGGCAGCTTAGAATAGAAAGGCTCTTTATTTAAATTTGGAAAGCAATAGTTCTTTTTTCAATCGTTCGAATTCCGGGTCAATCAGTGTGACAACAGATGCGATGAGGAAAGAAATGAATAAATAATGAAATTAAATAAACAATAAATTATTTTGTAAAATTAATTTTGCATTTTATTGAGATTTAAAATAATAATGTCTCAATCAATATTCTGATTACATTTATAACTTTGATCTACGTGAATGATCGAAATGTTAAATATGAAAACTTAATTTAAATATTACTTTCAAAACTATTATAGAAATTATTTAGCGTTGCTTCTAGATCCGGACCGATTTTGGCCACGGCGGCTATGCTAGTTTTACTATGACACCAGCCGGCTATGCGGGACATATTATAGTGCACAAGCGTGTGCGCAAACACAGGTGCACTCTCTGATCCTTCACTCCTATAGCCTGATCGGACGGCAATCCGACATGACCGGAGATAGATCATGCGCAGGACGCATTGGTTGGCTTTGTTACGTGCCTTAAAAACACGGAAGCTGTGATATTTATTTCTAAAACGCACACAACATTCGAAAAGTTGTTACTTGCCGTGGGGATAGAACTCGAGACCTTTGACTTAGCAGTCCTACGGTCTTACTACTAGGCTACCACAGCTTCCTAACATTTATATGAAGTAGTGGCCTAGGTAAGTATGTATATGTATGTAATATTATCTAAAGGTAAAGATACTAAAGTAGTTGACGCATATATTGCAATGGTATAGAGAATAATTACGTAATAATGACGTAATTGCTTTACGAACATTACTTAGCAATACTTAGTATCCATCTTGTTAAAACAATCGACATTTTACTGCCTAATGTTTATTTATATCTTTGAGTAAAAAGGTTGAATACATTTTAAATAGACTTAAAGTTAAAAAAATATAAAATAAAATAAAAGTAGGCAATCGGGAAGATTTAAAAAGTCAACGGGAGTTATATAAAAATGATTTACAACCCAATAATTTTTGTTACGCAATTCACTACAAAAATCTCTCGTAAAATTCCTATTTCAATATTTTAACCAATCAAGTGTAATAAAATTATAATGAATGAAAACGTAAACAAAATTGTTTACACAATTTTTTTATGGCGCCACAGAATATACAATATATGAGTTACTGTACAACTTAATTATATTATAGACCAATCAAGAACCCTGATTTATAAACAAAAAATGGAAGACCACACACATAAAACCAAATAATTTTTACACTTCAAAAAAAATTATCCACCCTTATTTTTCATGAAATAAGGTTAATTTTTGTGTGATAAAGTGCTTTTGGGACGTAAAATAAAGTTGTTGCTATGGTGTCTGTCAAAATTACAACTCCATTAAAAGGAGTGACTGCATTATTTCTTTTGAATTTAGATGCATTTAAGAAATGACTATCAAAGATCCAAAATACAAAGGAAAAACTACTCTATTTAGTATGCATTAAAGTTCAATTTATTTTAGTATGGAAAATGGGGTATAGAAAAAACATCTTTGGTGGTCCGTTTTAGGAATTTAGTTGTCATTAAATTATATAAAAAAATCAAGATAATGGTTTTGTTTGATGTTTTCTTTGTAATACAAAATATTATATTACATTATTTTATGTCAGTTTTTGTTCACAACCTCTAACTAAAAACTCGAAAACCAAGACTTTTTGTTTTGTGGAAGCGAGACGGCACTACACGGTATAGAGCGGCGTCTCTCTTCCACAACTATATTAGTCTTACTTTAAGTTCTTCTAATACAGGCTTAAGTTTTTACGACTGTGGGAGTTCAAAGTAAAGATTGTAGAGAAAGCATTCCTTCATATAATTATATGAATTATTTTCGCTTTGTTCGTTTCTCCGCCATATTTAGATATGAATAGAACTTAAGTTTGAGCATGACTTTAACATTATTACAAGTCTTCGTTTTAAATAATGTTTGTATTTTGTATTTCCTTGTCGGTTTTATGATACTAGTAAGAGTTACGTCCACCGGTAGTGTGTAGTTTATTTGATGCAATAAAAAAATAATGATTGCGGAGTAATATGATAGAATATTAAAGCATTTACTAATATTGGTATAGTAAGCATGGCGGTAGTCGATCGGAGACAAATAATGTAGCGTATCTTCTTTTTTGTTTTCTTGAGAAATCGTCAAATGACCCCAAGTGCCAGACTGTTACTGACTAAAACCCACTATGTTCCTCCTGGAGCCCTTTGAGTGCCGGGCGAGCGGTAACTCATACGAACATCCCACAGCCCCGGCAGGTGTCGCGTAGCTCAAACGAACATAACTTCATAAAAGAGCCTTTCCCTTTAATCTCTCCAATAAACATATCTCTAACAAAAAAGCATAAAACTTAAAAATAATCTTTGTGTATTTTATCTTCTAAAACGTTTAATTAGACAGTTTTAGTTAAATTTTTATGACGCTTGCTTACCCTACCTACCTAAAATAGTTTTAATATAAACAGATAACTCTTACAGTTAAATAAACTCAGTTAAATCCTCTCAGTTACCATGTATTGTTAGTCTTGTGTCTATTTTTATTTCTAGGTTAGACTATTTGTATTTCCTGGCGAGCGTATCCCAGTTAACATATTTATAAATGTGATAGTTGGTGTGTCTATATATTATGTGTCTTAGTTTTACCCGAAAACTTGTCGATAAAAGTTTACTGTGTGATAAGTACATAATAACGTTATGTAAAGTAAAAAAAAATGTTATAATATGCTAATAAAGTCGTAAGTAATGAGAAACTAATTTGAAGGCAATAAATTGAAACTACATGTTAACATTTGGTCACTCTACCTTTTTCAGATCAATCTGGAACTTTCCTCATAAGGGCAACAACAATTATCTAAACTTTAAAAGAGACAGAGACCCTTGAGTTTGCTTCGACATTTCTTCTCAGGGTAGTTAGTTAGGAAATATCCCATGCAGGGAACGCTAAAGGACTGACCCTTGATCCATTCTTACGATAAATTTACCTACGTACGCTAACATTACTTTCAAGAAATCAACACTTTATCATGTAAAATAAACAATACCATCCCACTATAGGGCAAAGGCCTCCGTTTCCTTCGAAAACTATACCTAATTATTTCAATATTAACCGACTTGAACTCTTTACAATAAGCCAATATATTATCTTATTGGAAGTAATATTATCTAACACAAAAACCAAGTAACTGTATTTAAATCGTCAGCCTTCTAATAATTTGGCGTTTTTTCTAAAGTTCATTTGAGGTCAAAATCCGACACGCATAGAATTCTACTCCGAGAATCTGAGAGTCGGTTCTTTATTACAAATATATAAGAAATTGGTTAGTATTACTCATCTGTAACTTAAAAGTGGCTTGGATTGTAATAAAGAACAGACTTTCAGATTCTGAATTCCAGAATATATGAGGCTAGTCTTAAAGTAACATTATTGCAGTTGTGGAAAAGAGACGCCACTCTACGCCGTGTAGTGCGCTGTCTCGCTTCCACACCTGCAGTAATTTCACTTTAAGATGTTTTAGCCTAGAGGTCAGTTATCTATAAAAGCATAATATAGTTATGACCGGGAAAGTACCGCAATTTGCTAATTATTATTTCTCTAAGGTCAAATGGTATGCAAATTGCTTTATCGCTAAGATTGGATTTTAGTATCGATAAAAAAACGTATTAATGTAGTTTATTGCTACTTTTTCTATAATTATAGTAATATTATAAAAGCTTTCACTAAAACCTGACCATGTTATAGATTCTGTATACGAAATGAACTAACTATATTTTCAAGAAAAAAAAACGCAGTCTATATCTAACCAAAAAAATCCGTACAAAGCATTTGTTGTATTTATTTATTTATTTATTAAAAATAAGCACTCCAACAATACAATCACCCAATGTTACACAAAACTGAATAAATCAAACAATTGATTATACAAGCAATTGTATAAATGACAGGTGTGCATGACATTAAATGTGAAACTGTTTTAAAGACTTATACAATAATAACTAAGCTAATATTTACTTATATTCTTAAAAAATACCGATGGGCACTATTCATTCTCTTTAAGTAGGGAGCGTCTGTATGATGTGAACTTCATGGAGAAAATATCGAGGGGATTGTCTGTCATAATAGACCTTTCATTATATAGTCTTGCCATACGTGTAAGAGGGCTATTAAAAGTGGTATTTAAAGTAGATATTGGAATATCAAAAACACGATGATGTCGCTTACTACGTCGGTCAAACCGGAACTTTAAGCCTTCTATCAACCGGGCATCAAGAGAGCCATTTACAATTTTGTAAAGAGTCAGTAAGTCAGAATTAATACGCCTTTCCTTTAAGCTTAACAACCCAAAATGTTTTAGTCTGTCATCATATTCAGGAATAGATCTTCGTATGTTAAGCTCGATTTTCCTTTAAAGAATTCATTAATTTTGTTGATGAATGAGGTTTTTTAAAACACATTGTTTATATTAATTTTGTATATACAACCAAATTAAAATATATACCAGTATTATCTTAAAAGACAATACAATACGCACAAATGACTCACCAAACATTTCACAAATTGTAAATCGAAAAACTAAACAAAAACCTTCAAAGCTCTATAGAAGTAACCCGAATAACTTCCCAAGCACATAACATTATAATTATCTAGAGGCAGGTACCATTGACCATATTATGGTAGTTATATAAGCTAGTTAGCCCAAGCAAAGCAATTAACTAAGGCAAGATACAGTTAAGGTGGAGAAGTACCACTTAGAGCAAAACTGGATTGTTCACATTGTGCACTGTTTCAAAACGACACTTTCAAAACGTTACTGACTCTAGTTGCGCGCCTGTAAAAAGTCAAATGGAGAAGCACCGGCAAGAAACTCCATAAATTAAGTACTCTTTTAGAAACAGAAAAATACAGTTTATGCATTACAATAAGTAAGCAAAATCATTAATCAATACCTGTCAAATTAATCAACGCCGTAGAAGGACAAAATTTTACCAATTTCATCGTTTGCACTACTTTCAATATAAATCAAACCTCTTTTTATTACGAAGCGGATTGCACTATACTCTGTCCACTCAAAGTTGACCCTTTAACCAAACTGTCGGTTAAAACAATTGAACTTCTGCAGATAATCTTCTTAATATCAAGATGAACTGTACTGCGTGTCAGTAACGGTTTGGCCAGTTAATTACAACCTACATGTTGATTAGAACTGAGTTTATTTGATCACCTTCGTAAACCTTCCATCAATACTGAACACTCATAAAAAGATGAGTTTTCATGTCTTGGTAAAGGAATTTAGACCTTATTGTGTGAGCATTAAAGATGATTATATGAAGAGCGTAGAAACGAGAGTTGAAATGGAAGTGGTAAAGGAAAATGGACCTTAATCCCTTGGTTTAAATACTAGTAAGGTCAATAGCTGTGTAGCTGTTGTGTTGATATCTTTATTATCGATGTGTTTGATTTTTGAATAATTTTGTACGTTAAAGAGATAAAAATGACTTTATTATGATTTATTTTGGTGATGTTTTGATTATTTGTGAGCTATGACAGAAATATTTGATATAGATGTACCTACACGTTTCCCAAAAAAAGTCAATTTACAGGACCTTACGTTCATATAACTTCATGCAAGGAAACCTTTCATACAAATTGATCAGTTGAAGACAATATTGCGTAGTAAACATAAAATCCTATTTTTTAAATTAACTAGGTACCTATGTAGACATGTAGTATTAGAATTTTTCAAAACATTGTGTAACAATCATAAAATCCAATTTCTTCAAATTGATTAGGTATGCAAACCTATGCACAGACGCGATTTTTCAAAACCTACGACATCGCCAAAAAAGATAATCTTCTCAGATGAAGACGTTACACTAAAATATATCTGCCTGTCTGTCTGTGTCGCTCTATTTCTGTCCCGAATGACATCGGTTGCATAAACCGTGACATTTGCCGCGATCGCTACGCAAGCGTTCGCCATCGCGTCGCGATTGCTCACGCTTGTTAGGTGGTCAGGGGTAAACAGAGCTTGAAAGGTTGCATTCTTGTTTATGGGACACTTCCTTTATATATTTCGAGGAATAGTTCATATATACTTCGAGAAATCTTATGTATTTTCCAGTCTAAACATTAGTAAACATGCTTGTTTAAGATCTTTTTTGTTTTCGTGGGAAATTATCAAATTACCTCCCGCCCGCTGTAGGCGCAGCGGGAGGGAGTGTCAGACTTTTACCGACTAAAACCCACTATGTTCCTTCTGGAGCCCTTTGGGTGCCGGGCGAGCGGTAACTGTCACGAACATCCCGCAGCCCCGGCAGGTTGCTAAAGGTCTGATCAGTGGTGGTAACAAAACGCCATAAAACATGGATGGAGTATATTGATCACCATGGTCGTGTAATATGCGCTAGGATTCCAGATTTCAATATTTCAAAACCTTGGTGATGTTCAAGGAATAGTAGAAAATATGTTTTTTTTTAATTGTAACTACAATTTAAGTTCCCTCCTATTTGATATTTCTCATTTTCGCCCAAATACTCGAAAAAAATTGGTCAATAGTTTTAAACTTACACATAATATTAAATAAGTAACTATTATAATACTAAAACATCTTTAAATCGGACTCTATTACTATCAATTTTCTCATACTTGTTATGATTCACGTTAAAAGCTTCCACTTTCGCTAGATGCAATAAACAGACTCTATGTACACGCCTTCGATACAAAATCTAGGTCCCACATCTCTGGTCACGAGCACAAACACAGGACTACTATAAACAACTAAACTAGACCTTAAAACCAGTATTAGAGCATATAAAACCTTCATGGATAGAATAGAAAAGGATGCAGATATTTAAGGTATAGCGTCGTCTCTTTCTTAAGAGAGATTTTAAACAGATCCTTGTTTTGTAGTGCAGACTGACCCGGACTTAAAACAAATTTGTTTAGGTTAGACAAGCATTTGTGTAGTATGTTAGTATTTGAAGTAGACAGAAAGTCAGTAGCTAAAAGGAATTATGGAAAATCAACCTTAATGTCAGGTAGTAAAGTTGAAATTGAAACTTCAAGACGTGGTGGTAGTTTATTTGATCAAAATGAGTTTACTAAATTTAGGTATGGGATGTGTATTATAGACTTCACCATCTTTTGTTTTTTGTTTTTTTCTTAACGAAGTAACCCCAGTCTCGAATACCAGATCATTTTAGTCTCCAAGTAACTCTATCTGAGTACCACAATGATTAATGAAAATTGACTGCCAGCTGTTGAAATCTATCTGTACCCTTTCCATGGCAGAACATTTCAGTCCAAGCAAGTACTGGAGTACAAACTGTGAGACAAAGGTTGATAAAATCACACGTCATTAGAGAAATGAAATGAAATCATTTATTCTGTAAGTAGGATAATTATATCACTTTTACATGTCTTAAATATGTTTCGAGCTCGCTGGATTCGACATTTCCTAACTGACTACCCTGAGAAGAAATGTCGAAACAAACTCAGGAGTCTCTGTGTCTTTTAAAGTCCAAACAATTGTTGTTAATCGGGTGTGAGTGTGTAAACAAATGAAGATCAAATTTATCGGCTATCGGAGATTTGTGTTACCTCATATACCAGGGTTTTTAATCATCATTAAACAGTTATATTTAATTTTTATTCTTTCTATTCTTCTCTTCTTGTATGGTTGGTATACAATCTGCTGTCAGAGTTTTAAAGCCGCCTGTAGGCTTCTGACTTAGCTTTACACACCCTTGAAATAATCTCAAGTGTGGTGGTTTCCTCACCCTATTTCATTTCATTAATACGCATGCCATTCAAAAAGACATTGGTGCTTGCCGGGATTTGAACCCACGTTCTCTAATTTGGCAGTCCAATGATCATACCACTAGGCTATGACTGCTTTAACCCATCATTCATCACTTCACCAACAGCCACCTGTTTGACCTCTTGCATATCCATTCACGTACATTTTAAGGTCAATAATTTGGCACTATAATCTTTGACGCACTGCCACACCCCTTTTGTCGAAGTATACATTTCGAAATAATGAATCATGGGCTATCTGTGACAGCGGGAGATCGAAATAGATGTTAACTGGCTCAGCTGACTGGCTACGTATTGTGGGTTATGTAAGATGCAATTATATGCATGGGTATTTCTTGGTAAATATTAACGAGGCTTTGTTAGAAATTAGATTGAAGATTTTGGAACAAAATGACTGGGCCAATTTAGATCCAAAACTAAGTATTTTTTTGTAGTTTTCTGACGGAGTTAATGTTACGACTAGAGAAATGGTGATACAAATAGATAAAGTGAATTATAGTTAAGCCATGACGCCACTAGCCGTTGAAACTGATCGAATACTATACCGGGTAGTTACGAAGCTCTATTGATTCGATGAGATTTGTATCGAATAAGTCTTTTAGTTGATTCTAAGTCTTCTATTTGTTCCGCATGACGTATTTACGTATATTGTATAATTTTGACATCACAATTAAGCGACACTACACCTTCAGGAAGCTGAAGGTGTAGTGTCGCTTAATTCATCGCCATCGTGAGAAAATGTTTGGGTTTCACAAATCTGTTTGCAGGTCACCGCTTGTTGATCTAAAGCGTGAAGTGTGAACGTAATGTTTGGCAACAAATTTGTTAGAGGTTACTCAATGGCTGTGTGATGTTTTGTTGTTGTTGTATGTACGGTCGAGATAGTCAAATTATTTTAGATGTGCAGTGCAGGGTTCTTAACAATCTGATGCCCAAGCATTTGTGGAACGCACAAATTCATGTCCTACGCGGGGATCGAACTCGCGACACATCGTGCACAGTGGTAACTGGCATGGTGACCTATGCCACTCTTTACACTATACAACTTTGACTGCAAGTAAAATATCCATCAAAATATCCTTACAAATGTTTAAATCTCATTCCTTAGTATAAGTGTTAAAACCTCTGGATACTAGATTTTTCATAGAGCTAATGAATAAACGACCTCCATAGTTTATTTTACTTGGTAATTAATTTGCTTCTAGGACAATCTTAGATTGATAGATTAATTAATTATGTTGGAAGCATCTTGATCTTAATGCAAGAAAATGTGTTCAGAATAACAAAAGCTTGTTAATTTAAACTGCTTTGTTAATCAATATTGCCCAATAAATGAGTTTTGGAGGTTAGAGAGACAATGAATACTAATTTTAAATACTAGCTAGTAATCAAATGTGTGTGAGACTTGGTGTCGCCTTAGAACTTTGTTTTTAAGAAGGCTGGATAAAATGGCAAGTTTAAACAACTTCTACGATTAGTGGAATCTTGGAATTTCTCGAAACTTCTTTGCAATATGTATGACATTTTGAATCCGAGCTACTAATATCTACTACTAACTTTTTGAAAATGCGTTTTAGACCTAGAAATATTTTGTTTTATTTTTTATTGTGAAGTATATGATTTGTTCTACGGCATCTAGTGTCAAACTAAGCAAAGTTTGTATAATGAGTATGTACTAGACAACTGATAAACATACTTATATGTATATTTCTGAATACATTCATATCATGGATAAACTAATTAAACCCACAAATATAACAAATATTTATCCTAGAATGGGAATGGAACTCACGACCTCTGGTACAGCAGTCAGGGCCACTAACCACTAGACCAACAGGCCATTTAAAGATAGACATTAATATTTAAATGATTATAAAATAATGCACGTTTTTAGACTTGTTATTTCCTGATCATCAGGAAATCGGTGCACTTACATCTTAATTAGATCCAAAGGTCTTGATAGATGTGCCTTAGAATACAGATAATTGATAAATACTCAGGGTATACCTATATTGTACTTATGCATGTATTTGTCGAAGCGTGAGAGAACACTACATGGCGTAGAGCGGCGTTTCTCTTCCACAACTGCAAAAATAATACAACAAGAGGTGATAGTCGTTGCGGGATGTTCGTGAGAGTTACCGCTCGCCCGGCACTCAAAGGGCTCCAGGAGGATCATAGTGGGTTTTAGTCAGTAACAGTCTGACACTCCCTCCCGCTGCACCCACAGCGGGCGGGGTCACTTGATGATTTCACACGAAAAAAAGGAGGTAATAGTCAGCCCTCTTTTGTTATTTGTAATCAGTTGAACACTGATGACCCTTACAGGATTGTTTTAGACCTTTAGAGATTGTTTCATCCAGATAAAATCCATGAATGTTTATTTTTGTGTCAAGGATCACTTTTGCGTAAGTGATTTGAATCTTTGTGTGGCCTTCACAATTTAGATCACCTGGTCGTATCTAGTCGTGACAACTAGGTACTTGTTACAGATTATACTATTTCTATGTTACCTTTTTCAGTCATCTATTTAACGCCATCTAGTTTCAAATTAAGCTGAGCTTGCATTATGAGTACTAGACAACTAATATACATATTTAAGGAAACCTACTATTATAGATAAGTTACACCCCGACATAAAACAAATGATCGTGCTCATCACACGTCCTGGGTGGGGATCGAACCCACGACTTCTGGTATAGCAGTCAGGGCCACTAACCACTAGACCAACATACCAGTCAAAGTATTTATGTCATTATTGGTGTTAAGAGTGACATCTTTTGTTAATCTTTTGTTGTAATTTGCCTAGAAGTAATTTGTTTACTTTTCTTGTTAAAATGACTTAGTGACCCAGTTCTTTTTGGGATAATCCTAAGATACCATGATATAAGATAACCCTGTGATCTTTGATAACCTTAAAAGTAAAAACCAGATGATATATTCTTAAGCATTGGAAACAACTTGAGATATCCAAGGTTAAGCTTCTTAGAAACAATTCTTATTATCTTTTCCTTATTTATACTTGTGATTATATTCTCGAAAGTATTATGCATGCTTATTGTTGTTGTTTAACAAATAATGATATTAGCTCAATCTTATGATATTGGATATTGTTTTCAAAGGTATTTTGACGTATCTTTTATTTTTTTAACTTGTTTCCGGTATATTCCGGCCTTCGGGCGCTTTTTAAATAGTACATTAATAATTATAAATATAAAAATTATTTAGTTAGAGATTTTATTCAGGACGCTTTTTAAATTGTATATTAATAAAATCCCCTGAAAGTAACAAATATCCTTTAGCCGAATATCTCTAAAATTTTCAACAGAGGTTGTCCATCAAATTAGGTCTGGACAAACTTTAACAAAAACCTCGACTCAATTTACAATCAACCTTAACCTACATGGCATTTCTATTACATACATATTATGTTTCTGTACGGATCTAATTGTACCCAATTCAGTGCATATGCTGCCTACTGTCCTACTGGTGACACGCAGTTATCTGAACCGCGGCACGTATATTGCTGGCTCAGGTCTGTTGGTATATAAAGATAGGGGGGCCATGTGCTTGGGGATTGATAGGATATAATTTAGATTAGGCGTTAGTTTGCAGATATTTAAAAGCAATTTTTTTAAGGATTACAACCAATTTATAGACATCTAATACACTTATAAGCCACGATTTCTACATTTTATGTTCATTGTTGATGAGTTTTTGGTGGGTGAATTTTTTTTTGCAGAATAAAAGGAAAGACTGAAGGTTTTTTTTCAAGTAAGAAGTAAAGTGTGAATAATGTTTTGTGAAAGTAATTTAACAGGTATAATAACAATGAAACCCTTGCGCATCATTCTAAAAGGAGACTCTTCAGTTTATGTTTAGATTTAATTATGTATTTTCTTAGGGAACTCTGTGTGAATTATGACTGCAATTATTTAATAAAAATGTTGTAAATTAACATCTTTAATGTAGGTTCTAACGAATATTAAAATAAACTGTATGTTCTGCTACAAGAAATGTTTAATTACAATCAAGTTTATCCTAAAATATGACGTACACATGATTCAGAAAACACAACACCCTGTGACGTTGTAACATATAAACAGAACCATAAATAGCTTTTCTTTGGAAAATGACCCAAGAATCATATTCCCATCTTAATGTACAACGGTTGTTGATATAACAAATATCATGAAGTCATTGTGTGCCAAAGTTTCCTTGGGAATACCCCAGAGGCAATTGTAAATGGCTCGAGTTGAATCATTGCGTATGCGCATTACTGCTCTTGAAAATTCTGATGTTATCTTTATAGATATTTGGTTGCTTAAGATAAAATTAAAACATAAAAATAGTAGGCCTATATGTTATTTAGTGTGTTTCTACCTATTGATTTAACATTATTGTACCATGTTTTTCAAATGAAGAAAAAATATTTTCGTTTCCACATGTCCATTTATCCGACCAAACAAAAGAACGGTGATCAAAATAGATTAAACATTTTTTTACATTTAGGTACCTAATCTCTGCCCTAAAAAAGAAATACGTAAAAAAAAATAACAACATTATTGCAAATTGTAAAGTATCTAGGTATTTATGGCACACAGTTTAAGTTTCATAGTAAAACAATTCTGATAAAGTTACAAAGGATAACAAAAACTCCTTACTAATCCGACTGATTATATTGTTTTTTTATTCTTAGAACGTAATAGGATTAAAGTACATTACCGCTTATAATAGGCAAAGTCATTAGTATTGACAAGAAGCGTACAAAAAAATATTTTTGCTTCTACGTAACCCAGTTACTCAATCCGATAGTATATGTATATTGTTAAAATATTTTTATGACTAGGGTTAGGTGATTAGTAAAAATATCTGAACATTTTGGTATTGTTTTTTTCTGTTTCGGTATTTTTTATTTCCACTGATAAGTGTCTTTGTACTACACTCACGCATTGTAATTCTTCAAATTAATATTCTTAAATTACTTACCGATTGTAGAAAATCCATACTAATATTATAAATGCGAAAGTGTGTTTGTTTGTTTGTTCGTCTTTCACGTAAAAACGGCGCAAAGGATTGGCATGATTTTTTGTGTGGGGATAGTTGAAGGGCTGGAGAGTGACTTAGGCTATTTTTTTTTTGAAATCAGCCCTAAATGGTAAAAAATTACGACTAAAATATTTTTAAAGTTCACGTAACTGGTCTGACAGAAGCGAATCTTCACCATAGCGACCAAAATACTGTTGCTATGGTTTTATGTTTTGACATTCATATTGACAACTTATTTAGCATACAATCAAGCAATCAGAATAGCCGGGTCAGGAAATAGAGAGCTTCGCATTTTTTTACTCCAAGTTCAAATTTCATTTCGACACACACTTTTTGAATTTATCTTTTAATAATTTTTGAGTACAAATTCAAATTTCAGTCGAGCATAAAATTTTCTTTTTTCCTATCATTTTTTGGTAGATCAAAAGTATTGTAAGAAGCACTTGGTTTTTTTTTAACATAATATTGTTTCTCAAAATTATGAGCTCTGAAAGTCTTATCCGATGTAGATGGAGCTGTGGATATTTGCTGACATGACAGTAAACCAAATACCACCAAAAAAAATAGTTTGGACGGTAAATGATTTACTATATTTTATGATCGAGCTGTTGACTGGAATTTTATTGTGTGTGACACGTGGTTTTGAAGATTTGATAGTACCTATGCACTACAAAATTGTGCACCAATTGCGATGGTATAGGGTAGTTGCATAAGTGAAAGTGTGTCGATATTCGATCATTCATGTCTATTAAATCTCGAGTACGAGTATGCCCCGCACGCGTACTCCCGCAAATAGTTTGTTACGAGTGGGTAGCATTAACCTTCTTCAGGCTCAGTTGGCTCGGGCTCGAACAACCAGAATTAGACCAATAACCAGGCATTTTTGGAAAGAAAACGAAATAGAAGATGGAGGTGCCTGGAATAATCTGCTGCACATACATACATCTACCAAATGGGGAGCGGTACCTGATGTTCTCCCAATACAGCACATAGCGCTCAACGAAATGTGTCGAATAATATCAGGCTTTTTAAAACCAACCCCGCTTAATAAGTTCTCCCTATGCTCTTCCTAACGTTAGAGGAGAAGTCGCATGCACGCTCGAAAAACATGTCGAAGAACCACGTATGTTCTACCTCAGGGACATCTGCCGCCCGGAGGTACCTTGAAAGCATTCAAATGTCTGAGAACTCAAGTAGGTCGCTGCAAACAAAAATTAGTAAATTTGGGCATACAGACCCCTCTAACATCCAGTGAGAATGCGGCATTTCTGTACGGGCGATGTCACACCACCTAGAGTGCCCAAAGTATCCGCACATATTCTGCAATTCGGAGGATATAACATAATTCACCAATGATGCTGCAATTGGTGTTGCTAAATACTATGTAAAATTGACACGAAAAGAGGAAGAAGAAGGTTTTTCTCATTAAACTTAAAAATGGAGAAGAAGCGACGCAACATGCTCCACAACCTAATTCAATACATTATTATTTGTAGTGTTTCAGCAATAAATTTAAACATAAAATTGTTGAATAAAAATCGATAACATTTTTGCGATTTCGTTAGTTAAACCAGAGGGTATTCGTTTGCCGTAAGCGCGGTTAATTGGCGTGCCGTCATTGAATTCTGCGAAAAAGTGATGGAGCTCCAAGAAAAGAGCAACGGGAGGCCTCATCTCGCCACCGGATCCGTGCCCGAGCAAGGGATAGACGCAGGGCCCAACTTGCTGCAAAGGTTTCTGCGCCCTGCCGCCGGCCCCGCTACCGTCGAGGCGATCCGGCCAGTACTCGACGACTGGCTCGGGAGAAGACACGGCTCCCTGTTGTTGATACAGGTGCTGTCGGAGCACGGTTGCTTCGGCAAGTACCCGTGCCGCAAAGGCAGGGAGCCGGACGCTCGGTGCCACCACTGCGTTTAATGCGGGGAAGACACCGCGTCCAACTTGCTCTCCTCCAACCACCGTAAATAGCCTACGGCAGTAGTCTTGGGGATGTCTACTGCACTGGATAAAGGCAAAGATGGCTTCTTGATAAGCGATGGGGAAAACTGACTTCAAGCCAATGAAGAATATCCCTTTAAAAGAAAAGCTCCCCTGTCCGGGTTTGCAGTAGTTTGCCGTGGCGGAGAAGCACTCCGCCGGTTTTAGCCTGTAAGAGTACGACACACCCCTTTACCTTCACCCGTTTTCAAATCCAGTCAATCCAAGTTGTCAAATCAGTACAAGATAGATAGTGGCCACAACAAAAATACAATAAATGACCCTTCATCATGTGAAGGTTGCACTAACCATTAAAACTAGCAGTGTTAACAGTCAAATATGTTTGTAAGACTACAGGTTATGAATAGAAAGTTAAGATATAATTTTGGAACAGAACTGGATTAAGGAGCTTGCATTAAACATTATTTAGCTTTACTTTTTGTACAGCACTTCACATCTTTCATATCACGCATACAAAGTCGCGGGTAACAGCTAGTTTAAGATTATAATTATGCATTATGTATTTTGTAGGACATGAAAAATTATTGCACGGCGGCGACTTTCGCGGATTCGATCCCATCGCCGGACATGAGTATTACACCAATGCTTGTTCCAAGTGTAGGTGTCTCTGTGCATGTGAATTGAATGTCTATGAAACCTCCCGCGATACAAGGATTAAATTCCTTAGTGCGAAACTCGTTATTAAAAAAAAAAACTAGGCAAGACGAAGTATCCTTAAAATCCTCATTATTTAACGACTTTTTATAATATTCCCATGAAATTTTGTTATATTTGTATTACACCTTGCAAAATTTTCCCTAAAGATTTTTTTTCCATCAAATCGCATGGCCACCCTACCCGCCTAGCATTCTACACTTGTAGCATCACATGTGCCGAGTGGCGATTGTGTCGCCTTATCAGTTATGCAGGTTCGATACGCGCCCATTCATGTACTCCTTACTCTTACCATGTACACTATTGTGTTTGACTGTTTGTTAAAGATAAGAGTTTTGATGATAGCGCATTTGGTTTTGGTTACGCAAAAATGCGTGTGATGTGTAAATTGCATTGATATGTTATTGTTGTTTCTTGAATTGTTTGAGTTGAGTTAAATGTATAATATTATCGTAATTTAAAAGTCATAATTATTGGACTCCTTATGAAACAGTACTAGTGTAATTTCGAAGCATTTTAAGAGTTATAGATTTCGTTTCAATGACATTTCTTTCGCAAAAGCCACGTGGCTGACACTTCTACATAAATTATTGATTTGATTAGTATTTTAACTAGCGTCAATACCGTTTTGAATGTGCCTAAAAAGGCCTACTCGAAATAAAAGCCTCTTGATTTTGTTTACACCTGTTAAAAATTTCACTGAAAAGGTGAATAAACTTTTCAAGGCACACGAATACGTCATGACTGTAATATTTTTTATTGGAAGTTAAAAGGTCCGTATTAAATAATACAGTTATATAAACAAGGAAAAGCGATACTATCAGTATTTAAGGAATGTTTGGCACGTGATACGTTTTTTTGTAACACAATAGCATTGTATGTCGGTGTGTTTGTCACTTCTAAGAAACTACCTGAGCTCACTAATTGTTATAGTATTGTTTACAAAAAAATATTTCGGAGTCTTTTATTGTTTTTTGTCATTTTTGTAACTCATTAGCCAGTCTCTTGAAATTGAAGAAGGGTTTTTACCAGACGCTTTGATTTTAGTAAAAGATACGTTAGATGAAGCTTTTTTAATCTTTTGTAGAATATATTTTCTTACGTTTTTAAATTATTTACTTATTTGTCAATTTATGTACACAAATAAATTAATAGAAACACTTAAATAAATACGAAAAAATTGTATAAAGGTACAAGGTAAAAGTTTTAGTTCTAATTCTAAGAAAAAAACGAAGCAAAATAAATCCTAGAAAATTGTATTTTCATAGTCACACTACTACTACATAAAAGCTTGTATATCAATTTGTTTTGTTACTGTGTAAGGTCGCAGTAACAGTCAGTTTAAAGTTAAACCCAGCAGTAACTTGTAACGACTATGGCTTAGCAGTCAACTGTGAATGGCGAACGAGAGGTCGCGGGATCAAATCCGAGACAAACTCAACACTGTTTGTGTGTTAAATGCAACAGGTTTTATTACAAAACTGAATGAAGGCATTTTGAAGACAGACATAAATGGTTATCTTCTGCGAAAAGAAAAAAAAGTAAAATTGTAAATGTTTACTGCTGCCTGAAAAAAGGCCTTTTTTAATTTGCGATATGATGAACTTGGGTGGCATAAAAAAATATATCCAATGCCTGAATAAAGGAAATATACATTGTATTGTTGTCATACCTTATGCCTAAAATACAATAAAGAAAATGTGAAATAGGTGTGGATATTATTTATTTATCAAATTAAGCTGCATGCTGTTTGCATACATAAAGTGTTTTTGGTGCGCTCATGTTGACAATATCAAAAAAAGATAGTCGGCATAAGCAGTCACTAAAGCGACCATATATGGAGCTTAAGTTACAAAATATGACCTTGTTGTCCATACCGACATTAAGTTTGGAAACTAGTGATGTTAAAAATAAACAAATTTGACGAAATATCCGACTTTTGAAAATAATTCCATAATTTTTTATTTTCTTGCATTGTATTTCGAATATGTTTTCTACCATTATACTGTCGGATAAATAAAAAAATGAAACAAATTAATGCTTAAGGTAGGGTAGGGCGGGGCACAAAGGTCCAATTTGACTATTATTAGTTATGCTGTGAAAACCAAAGCCACTACATCAAAACAAAAAACACGTATCGAACCAACTGTTATCAAAGCATGATTGGCTAAATTTTCAGTTATTTAATCATTGTAGAAATATGTTTTTTTACTGTTTTTGTAGACCTCGTCGTCTGGTTCTTTTTGCCCCATAGTAGGGGTAAAAAGGGACAGCAAAGAGGCAAAAAGGTCCAATACATTTTTTTTGTTATTTAAAAGGTTTTATAAAATAATAACTACATAGGATCCAATGCAAATCAAACGTATATTAATCTAGAAGAACAAAAAGTAAAAAATACTCTTATAATTATTAAAAATATGAACTATTTCTGATAGTTTAGGATCTGTCACAGGAATTTAATCAGTCTTAAAGGTTTTGTCAATAATTTGTGATTCTTAAAACTCGAATAACACAGTTACACTTATAAACAAAGCAAAAACAAAACTAAATAATGTCTTTTTAAACATAACATAAAAATAAAATTGTTCTTATAGTCTTACTTTAAAAAAGTCCTCTCTGGTCCTTTTTATCCCAAACACGTGTAAGAATTTAGATAGGTTATAAAAAAATAATAATTAAATCGAACTTAAAAATAACAATAAACCTTGAAACACAATTAAATGACCTATACTTAAAAACTACATTCAGGCATCATAGCCTAAGTAGTAGTTCTTCAAACCAAAACAATCAACAGCGGAAAAAAATACTTTCGTCGAAATTTAAAGGTGAGGTCCTGTATCTCCGGCTGGCGAAGTCGCTCAACTGTCAGTGATGGCGCGTTACTCCCCGCGCGGACTCTTCTTTTCGCTGGTAGCGTTCGGAAAGACGTAACTTCACTAGGTTTTGAGATTTTAATGGTGGACCTTTTTACCCGCGGACCTTTTAGCCCCGCCCTACCCTACCTAATTTTTCAATAGAAATGCGTTCGAAATAATAATGCGAGCAATACCTTTAAGAACCAATAAAGTAGCTTCATTTACTTATACATAAACTTCTATCGAAGAAATAATGCCATTGCTTCTTAAAACAAATATACCTCGATACTCATAACAGGTGAAAACACAACCTATCATTGAATTGAGATTTATCAACAATCAGTTCATATTTTTTTACTATAAATCAAGTATAACTACAATAGGAAATATGCCATTTTTGTACAAGAAAACTTTATTAAATTTCACAGTCACTTTAGCAACAAAAACTGCAAAAGATCTTCCATGATTTACTGTTACTTGGCGTGTAACAGTATATCCGCAAATCTGGATGGAAATCATCATTGTAGCTGCAGTTTTCTATACATTTATTAATTACTCTAGTATACGAACACCCACGGTTTGATAGAAATTAACTATAGTCATTTAAAAACCAATTAAGGCCACGCTATGTTAACCCGTTTAAAGACCAAAGTAAATAGTTATTTATTTTTGTCGATGTAATTGTTTCGGATACCAATAATTTAAACGACACATGATTTCTTCATTCTTTAGTAAAAACGGCACTTACGTAAGTGACATTCGGAAATGTTTGTTTTTTTTTTCTATATTTCACTTGACAATGTACCTATTGTATTCCAATATTCAATTAAATATTAGACCACGGGGCTTACCATCAGTAGCACCACCTGTTAAAGCAATATCATTGCAGTTACGAAAGAGAGACGCCACTCTACGTAATATAATGCGCTGTCACGCTTCCACAACTGTAATAATATTACTTTGACACGTGGTAGTGTGCTAGCGATAGTAAATCCACTTCCTTACATCAGTTAATATTAAAAATAAACAACTTCCTTAATTTTAAAAATAAACTGGATTGAACTAGAATGTCGATTGCACTTCTATCTTTAATTGCGTAGGAGTAACATGAAAGGGTCCAGTTTATGTTGTATTAATGAATGCTTCATAAACTGATATTTTAAGACCGCCGCAGTGGATTTTACTGTGCCAGTAAAATTATAGGTATGTTTAGATAACTTCGGATACGCATGCGATTTCTATATTTACTTTATTTAGTTTTCCTTTTGAGTGGTATTTATGAGCAAATATGGAATTAATCGATTTCGTATTTCATTTGGCATAACATATTTTACCATAGGAAAACCACATAAATGTAAATTTGTAACTAATAAACATACTAAACGAACATTATTAACTAGAGTCAGAATGATTTATCAAACAATATTTCCAGTTTAAATAACAACCAAATAAAATTACAACACTACAAATAAATACAGACAACACTAAATCTTTGCGGATAAACCCGAAACTATAATTTTAGATATAAAAATATCCGAAGGTGACACGTCTCATCACTAATTTGTGTTACACCGTGACCTGTATAGCTGGTATTATAAAAACTAGCGTGTTTGTACACGATCTGTAACTAGTTGCTCGGTGTAAGAAACTAGTATTCCCACGCGATACCGGAGCTTTCTACGCCATAGAGTTGAGAAGTTATAGATAGGGACAAAAAATGTTGACTTATAGTGTGTGATACATTTGTGATTATGTGCTAATAACATTGTATTAATTGCCTGTGAGATATTACTATGTTTTAGGGCATTTCATAGAAATATTTGTTCATAGAAGTATATGTTTAAATTTAGTGACAGCGCAGTCTTTTCTATTCATTTAAGAGCATTGCTATTAAGCATGTGAAGAATTGAAAATATTAGAAATAATGTCCAAAGGTCTTCAAAAAGTAAAGAATTTTAATTCTATATTTAAAAAGAAAAGAATAAAACGAACCTATTAATCACTTTATAGAATAACACATAGACTTGCATGAGATTCTAATTTGTCTTAAACAATGACCATATTTAATTTACAAAGTCATAATAATTGTAACATTCATGAGGAGAATTGTTTGTAAATTTAAATATATTGAATTAACAAACACTCATAATAAGGTATATGTAGTCATTCATCATCATTATTCCCCTGCCCTGCTCCCAATTATTATTTGGGTTCGGCGCAGCATGTCTTCTTCCACACGTTCCTATCTGACGTCATCTCGCAAGTCACACTCTTTGCAGCCATATCATCTTTCATACAATCCATCCATCGTTTCTTTGGTCGTCCTCTTCCCCTATATCCGTCCACATTCATGTCCAGCACCTTCCTTACCACGTGGTCCTCTTTCCTCCGCATGACATATCCATAGCTTGACAGCCGCGGTATATCTAGTCATTCGTAAGTCTATAACAATTTATGGCACGCGTCAATTCAGGAATAAATAATAAATATACAATTTTACTGTACTGGTTTGTGGTGGAGTCGGTTTTCCTTACATTAAGTACTGTAATAAAGTATACCTATTGCTATTGCTATAACACAAGGGAAAAGCAACCTTAGTTCTTTGGGATAGAGGTTATAATAATGTCTGTTATGTGTGGTCTAATGTATATTCAGGAACAAAAGTTTTGCACCTGGATAAACTTTAGTGCAGTTATTGTTGTGAATGACAAAACGAGAGTTTATTGAAAACTACTTATAACTTCAAATGTACTAAATGTTATTGAATATTTGTGACAATGCCGATTTTAACAGTTAGGTTTAATAGAAAATAGTCAAAAATGTTTGAAGTGATATGTTTTCACGATACATTATGCGCTTTAAACTTTTCTCCTCCAATCAGGTATTTGGTAATCGGTCTACAAAGTCTAATTAGTCCGTTAGATAGATTTCAATAAGACATTGGATACGTATTTGTTTCATTTATCAAATAAAAAAAACGAAGATAATATACCTCATCAAAGATGGTGAATCGAATGAAAATGGGGGCTACTTACGTCACTTGTTAGTAAAAACTGAAACATGACGTCAAACTAGATTTAATTTTACTGTATCGTCATCACTTTTTATTGACGAAATAAAGAAAAAATACCTGGCCATTAATTTTTGAAATTCTATCAGACTAATTAGATTTTTTAATAACCAAAACACTCAAATACCAATATTATTATTTGTTCTACGTCTTGGAAAATGATTTTCCTAATGGACTTTTCTTGTCGATTGTATATAAATGAAATAGGAATATTTTATTATACTTTGGACTTATTGTTATTTATTTTGTTACAGGTATGTTTCCGGTACATGCATATTGTAAGAATGTTCCTACTAATTACTTCCTCGATACAATGGAATTATGTTCACGTTTTTATGGATAAGTAAATAAATTAATAAGTAAATATTCTACGACTGTCATACAACGCCATCTAGTCTCAAACTTAGCAGAGCTTATATAAAAAGTACTAGACAACTAATAAACATACCTATTTTTTTTATATACATACATATTATTGTTGTCAGACACAGAACAAATGATCGTGCTCATCACACAAACATTTGTCCTGGGTGGGAACCAAAGCCACGACCTCTAGTATCTCTTTTAAGAAAAAACTCAGTCTTTGTTAAAAAATTAGACGGAGACACAGGTCCAACATGCAGAGGTCTTGTTGAGAACTTTAATCTTAAATATGATGAGGGCACCTACCAAGGGCCATCCACCCCTGCTCTATGAAAAAATCAGACATAGACGGCCCAAGATAGCTACATAACTAGTGTAAATTACATTTTTTTTCTACCATTATTTTATTATCATTATTGTAAATTAATAAGCGTAAATCCTATTGAGTTGCATTGTATGAAAACATTGCATTGTAAACCTTGACTATCAATGAATCACATATGTCGTTTTGTTTGTAGCACCTAACACATAATGTGAAGCTAATGATGTTACATTGATTGTTTTCGGATATTAAGACATTAATAATATAAACAAAAGGTAATTAAAATAACTTACGACCCACGGATACCATCTTAGGCAAGATGCGACCGATGTGTTTCTCAAGTTTCAAGAGGTTTTAACTAGCTAGGTACTGTTGCAGATAATTTGATGATTTAAAACATACATATATGAAATTAACTTTTGTTATCGTTTTCATAAATGATACAAAAAGTCTTAAGTCCCTTGCGCCACAATTTGCGAAATAGACAATCTGCGAAAGAGATATTCTGCGAAAGAGACGTTTCGCGAAAGAGACGTTTCGCGAAAGAGACGTTTTTCGACCACGGACATTTTGAGAAAGAGACGTTTTGCCCATATACCCTTTGTAGACGTGGCAACGCACGTGTCCAATAACTGTCAGCTTTAGACTTTTTTTTCTTTAGTCGTAAAAGTGTGTCTCTGAACGACCCTTTGGATATAAATAGTAAAAGTCGCTTGGATACTTCAAACACCAATCTTTAAGATATCAAAGATTTACATCACCCTGTATACAAAACCAATGCTCCAATCATAATGATAAGTATTCATTTTCTCTTCAACTCCATATTTATATTTCACCATCATACCAAATTCGTTCACAAAAACATTTTCGATAGTATTATTACAAGTTAGATACTTTCACTACACACTACACTTTGGAGCCTCGGAAAACACTTGACTTATACAGTAAGTATACGGTTATGTCATTGAGAGGAACTTACTGCATTACACATGAGCATAGCTACTATGGTCCTCAATCTTTCACTTTTTATATTGTCACCAAAACAGGGATATTGCCACGTTTAAAGCAATATTATAAATTTTGTGTAAACTGTTGCTTGTCCGCAGCTAAAGCACAGGAAACGGTGAAGGGTAGTCAGTAGGTTGACAAATGCTACTTAGTACGTAGTATTAATGTTTTTTGTTTTTAGTTTTGCTGTAGCTAGTGTTTCACTCAGCAAAATATGATGAAAGGAATATAGGTGTATAAAATTCTACCACTAGCCAGAAGTCTTACTTCATAAATAAAGATAAGAATAAGTTTTAAGACTCTTTTACTAAAGATACTTACTCAACGATTATAGGAATCGCTTAAGTACTAGTTTTATTTTGAAGAGCCACGTGACTTGAACTTGTCATTTTAGTATGAGTGTTTCTATAAGAGTCCATGCATGTAACAGTCATCAAGGAGAGCTCTGATCACTACATTCGTTCAATTGCAATTAAATTATAGTGATACAAGAATCTTTTGTGACACGTGGCCGAGATCGGAACTAATGTCATCATATATGAAAATCTTCACTTTTGACAGATAGTTGTTCGCGAATATGTTATGCTATGTTCACACCAAGGCCCTCATGTATATGTCAACCACGTGACGAAAGATTGTTGTAGCAGTTTATTTTTTTAATAATACTCTTAATGTAAAAAAAATTGCCAGTTATGTAGTACCTAGAATGACGAAAAAACTTCATTATTTTCAAAAAATCACAGCAGTATTGAATAGTCTGGTTGGAATTAAACCTGCAACCTTTTGCATACAAATCCGTTAATACCAATAAAACTCTTTCTTTCGCCGAAACTTATTTAAATCTATACTGAGAATATTTTAATGAAATCGCCGAAGCGAGTTTTAGCAAAAAAAAACTCTGCAGTTAAAATATTTTGCCATCGTTAACGAATACGATCAAATCGTTAGCATTGCATGTCTTTAAACAATTATAGAAAGTGATGTGTATACGTATTCTCATTAAAAGCATGTAACTTTAATTATCTTGATATTAATTAGTTAAGATGATGTAGTATTATATCAGATAATTGCTAAGTATTGCGTGCCTGTGAAATAACCGCTTGGGCAAAATCTGGGATGATTTGGTTGGAAAACTGTAACTATAATTGTTGGGTATCCGAAATTTTAACCGATAAAAATAATTTGATACACTCGATAAGAATCAAAAATATAACAAAAACTTTATGTCAACAAAACCTGTCATTTTCTAAAAGTATCCGAAACTTTCGGATACATAACAAATTTCATATCCGAAACCCATACCAAAAACGTTGATAAATCCGCATTTATATCCAAAATTTTACACCCTAACTACACTAATTAAAAATCCTACACACCTAACTTTACATAAAGAATTTTGAGTTCCTATACTCAAATACTTCTACTTATTTATCACGAAAGTTTTTCTCTATTTTTTATTACAATGTAGGTATATTATTACCGTTGCCCACAAATGGACAAGT
The DNA here is from genome assembly GCA_941860345.1 of Chrysodeixis includens. Taxonomy (NCBI): domain Eukaryota; kingdom Metazoa; phylum Arthropoda; class Insecta; order Lepidoptera; family Noctuidae; genus Chrysodeixis; species Chrysodeixis includens. The sequence continues at coordinate 9,873,984 of OW796114.1, read as the reverse complement.
GAGGCTGTAAGATAAACCAAGTCCATAATGGTGGGATAAATCTCGCGAACCTAGTGATAATTTCCCTGCATTTAAATCCAATTAGCCTTTAGAAGAAAGTTTTACGTTCAGGAAGCGAACCTTAGTCCTGGAGATTAATGGGTAATATATTTTATTCTTTTTTATTAGTTAATTGAATTAAATATAGTTTCTTGTTGTAATCACGTGGTAAGGAAGGTGCTGGACATGAATGTGGATAGATATAGGGGAAGAGGAAGACCAAAGAAACGATAGATGGGTTGTGTGAAAGATGATATGGCTGCAAAGAGTGTCAATCGCGAGATGACGTCAGATAGGAACGTGTGGAAGAAGAAGACATGCTGCGCCGACCCCAAATAATAATTCGGAGAAGGGCAGGGGAATGATGATGATAGTTTTGTTGTAGGGGAATCTGTTGAGTATGTGTAAGAACAATCAAAGAATTTAAGTGTTTAATAAGGTATTTAAATTTAATGAAACCATTGAATGAAAAACGATCAAGTCATTCCGAAGTTATTTTGAAAAAAAAAACATAATACTTTATGGGCAATCATGAAATAATAGTGATTTTTCATTTGTCATCATTTCATCTTTTTATATTATAATCCAATTTATTTCAACCCAACAGCGAATACCATTAGGAAACCATTACTATTTTATTAGCTGATTTAGCTTCACAACAGCTGGTTTAGTTTTTAAATCGTTTCATAGCTTGGTTTAGCTATTATTACTGTTTAAGCTTTTATATCGTTTAAAATAACTTCCTCAACTCCATTTCTTTTATAACTACTGACACCTTTGTCTTAACGGGATGAAGAATTATACCTTTTTGTATCATTGTAGGTGCCTTATAGGTAAGTTTTAATAAGTGATTAGTATAATTGTTGAATTTATTGCGGTAATTGAATAAATGGTATTGGGTTCGATTCTCATGCTGTTAGATACGATTAATGTCGTTCTTTTAGTACCTTCTTGAAGTTTTTAACTTTAAATTGAGGCTTACTTGATTTGAGACTGTTAGATTTATTTTAAGAACGTTTTAAATTTAACTTACGTTTCACAGTTCAGCGGTTTATAACTTTACCTACTTCATTAACTTACAGTTATTTAAACTCTAGTCAAAAACAGTTAAACCTACCTCAATCCAATATTAAACGACACACAACACCAATGCTTATAGTAAAATATGATATAAACAAACCGAAAATAAGTTAATAACATACCGAAGCAAAGCGTCTAGAAGTGGTTCAAAATCAAAGGTATCTATAACATTTACAAGGTAAAAAGAACTTTAATTTCAAAGTAAATAGAGTTGTTTTTCAATTGTTAGTATAATGTAAAATGCTGCAACCTTTACAACGTAAAATAACCTTAATTTTAAAGTGCATGGGGTTGATTTTCATTTTTAAGTGTAAGGGGAAATGCTGTAAACTTAACAAGGTAAAAAGAGCTTTATTTTTACAGTGCTTAGGGTTGTTTTTCGATTGTGAGGTTTTGATATAATGTAGTCTTGTGCTCCGAAGAAAGCTTGGTTTGTTAGTGATACTTGACACGGTGTCTGTTCTCATTGTGACCCACGGTACGTGAAAGCTTTTAAATCGATCGATTTTGTTTAATCGATTTGAGGCAATTGAAATCGATTTGGAGAGTAAACAAAGTTTGTAAGTGGATTAGTGTAGTTGTTTGAAGAAATGCCGATGGTTAAAAATAGGTGAAGTTGATTTGAGTGTTGTTTGTTTGAATCTTATAAAGTAGTTCTATGTGGACTAAAGAGAATGAGTTATTTGAATTTTGACTGCACGGATAGCCGAGTGGTATAGATCAATACGCCAATTACCACTGTGGGCGACGTGTCGCGGGTTCGATCCCCGCGTAAGACATGAGTTTGCTTTCCACAAATGCTTATTCTGAGTTTGGGTGTGCTTTTGCCGGTGAATTGAATGTCTGTAAAACCCCTTGCATTACACGGATTAAATTTCTAAGTGCGGGAGTCGTACTTTAAAAATAAATATAAACATGTCTGCTTGATGCTACCAAAAAGCGGATTAATAAATAAGCTAGTGTAAGAATCAAGTAAAGAATAGACTTTTTCTTTTTCAAATTTATCTGATAATTGTTTATTCTCTATCTAACTTCACACTTATATACTATACTTTTTTCTCAAATTTCTATTAATGTAAAAGTACGCACAATTTATTCAAATAAAAGATAAAAATCATTATTTTCATCTTCAATTCTGGATATTTCCTTATTGATTACTATCTTAGCAATCAATAAGGAAATATCCAGAATTAGATCTTACAACGTCCCAGCAATGAGAACACACATCAAGTGGCATAAGCTCGGCATTCGATAACACCAGAGAGTAATCTCGTAACGGTGAACGCATATGACCGTAGAAATATAATAAAATATAATATAATATAATGTTCCACGACTTTCACACAACGCCATCTAGTCTCAAACTAAGCAGAGCTTGTATTATGAGTACTAGACAACTGATAAACATACTTATATATTTCTAAATATATACATACTGTAGATAAATCACACCCAGACACGAGACAAATGATCGTGCTCATCACAACATTTAATTTTGTCCTGGGTGGGGATCGAACGACCTCCGGTATAGCAGACAGATATTTTCAACGAAGAATAAAATTACGAATTACTATATTTTTTTTGCGGAAAAAGGCATATTTCCTTTTCACCCATTTAAGCCTCATTTCTAATTCTAAAAATAACTAATTCTAGAGATTTCTAAACCTCAGAGCATCAATCGATCAATGTTTTGATATTTCCGATATCTCTCAACTTTATCACAATTTGGATAAAAGTTACAAAATAGTTTCACTTCTATTTTGGTCGGATATCAAAGTTAGAACTATGACAGTCTTCCTCTTATCGTATGGGATAACGAACAACCTGGTGTCAGAGTTAAGTCCGTAGACCTCTGACGTGACTTAACTTTTCAGTTTTATCCCTAAAAAGTTCTCAGATGTGTTGGTCTCCTCACAAAGTGTTTCTTCACCGTTTTTAGCAAGGGATACTTTGGAATACGCACATGGGTTCCATAAGCATAAAAGCATAAGTGCTGCGATTCGAACTTTAGATCTTTGACTTGACAGTCAAACGGTCATACCAAATTTGAAATGGAGTTATTTGGCACCCTTTGTATCCCACTGGAAATCCTCATGGACTATCCTTATAGATACAGTTAGTTCGCTTATGTATTTGCTAACTTTCGCGATTTGTACACATAATATAGATTACAAACGAGTTATATTCGCGATGTTATTCAGGAGAAAATAAATATCGAATTAAATAAAACACTTAGACATTTTACACGACAGCGGAAGAGGGGTAATGTCATTGCAGCTATAACCGACATCCGATCAATCGAAGACGCAGGCAACAGCTAGTACATAATATACTTGCAGTGAAATATTACTCATTTGCAATAATGAGAACAATATAGATTTTATTGTATGTACTCGAACTATCAACTTTAATTAAGTATTTAATCCGACAACCTTACTGAGATTAAATGGGTGCCTACCACCGTATCATATAGTAGAACTGCTGCAGTTGTGGAAGTGAGACAGCGCTCTATACAGCGTATAGTGGCATCTCTCTTCTTAGTATGTGGTTTCACCTTATTAGTATGTGGTTTCTACTAATTCATTACGTTCAATACATCTACAGACATCATTTATTATTGAAAAGAAAGTTTTATTTTCAATCAGTAATGATGAATGATCGAAACTCGCTAAATACGTTGAGTAATTTGTTATTTGAGAATTATAGGTTGCAAAGATGGTAACAGATTAATTTAAGATTATAATTAGATATCTATATAGAAAGTATGTGTATTACGCGTTTACAAAGTAACAGATAAATACTAATTTGATAATTACCAACCCAGCTTTGCACGGATGATATACTGATGTATTATACACATAAAACTTCCTCTTGAAACATTCTATCTCAATAAAAAAGGAGTCAAATCCATTGCGTACTTTTAAAGATCTAAGTATAATACATAGCGATAGATAGACAGGCAACGGGAAGCGACTTTGTTTTATACTAGGTAGTGAAGAGTAAATATTTAGGACTTGAGCACAAGAAGCAACGCAAATCTCTGAAACTGCGCGCGATTTGATTCAAATCGCCATATATTAGAGATTTGAGTTACCTCGTGTAAAAATGCCCTTATAGTGTCCAGAAAGGTATTTTTACATCATCATGAGAATGTGAATAAAATAGAGTTTCCAGTCGGTTTTCCCACGTAAAATCAATAGTGATTGTGTGTTATTATTATAATAGGTTGTGTCAATATCAAATATGAGTTTACAATTAGCACAACTTGGGAAAAATCTACGTTTACCTAATATTTGGGTCACGTGACCTTTTCAGGTAGTATTTTACTGTTTTAGAATAAAGGATTATTGACGAAAATACGTTTTTCAACGAAACTTGGCTAATCGTGTTTGAATAAAAACTGCATAACAAAAAATAAACTTTTTTAAAGAGAATTTAGGTCGGTTTTCGTAAAAAAATGGTTTAGTATGTACATAACTACAGAGAGCAAAACAATATATAGAACTTCAAATGAATCGTGTCGCCAGTTTGCATCGCGACTCTGTGGACGCGACAGCTCTTGATAGAGGACTCCGGTTGAGTGCGAAACTAGTCGGGCGATCCTGATGAATACGTGTAAGTAAACTTAACCGTTATATCAAATAGTTATGAACACTAATTTAAAAGATTAACCTAGTTCTGGATAAGTTTGTTTAGTGTTAGCGCTTGGAGTTATGTAAAGATCAGAATTGGATTAATGTGGTCTTTTTGACACGCCGACGTCAGCATGTACCTAAGGACTACCGATTCATTCATCATCTTCTCCATTAAAAATCTAATCTTTAGTTACCATGGCAACCACATTCACAACATTTTGTTGCATTCATTTGTTTTTCATATTTTTTTTAATTTGTGAGGTTTTAACGTAAAAAGGTTTTTCTATCTTCTTTTCTTCTTCACGATGATGTTTTGGCACGTGCCCGAAATCGGAACTATAGTCCAACAAATCTAAGAAGTACCGTTTGACAGTTATGACAAACAGGATAATAGGGTTGGGAGTAAAAAAATCGCTTACTATAATATCCGATTTTTATGAGATCGATTACTATAACATCCGAATTTTAAGAGATCAATTGTCATAATGAAATAAAAGTTATGTTTAGGATATTTTATTTATACACTACTAGTACTAGAATCCTCATCGTCTTCGTCATCATCGTCATTTAAATTAATGACTAGTTGATTATCTATGAAATTATCAAAGTGTACGTCTCTGTCGAAGTCGTAATTTATTTTAGGGTACCTATGTATTAAGTGCATAATGCGGTCGCGCAGTAACGTGTCGTCAATTGATAATTTGAAAATAATACATTCGATTTTTCGTACATGTAATCGATTTTTTCGCATACAAGTGTATCTCAAGAGTCACAACACTACAAGCAGTGACCTAACTACGTGACTTTGCAATGAGGTCAAAAATAGAACTATTAGAAATTATTTACTATGTAAATACGTGTTATTTTGCTTTGTTTGAAAGTTTTCAAATAAATTAGGATATCAAAAATTGAAAATTTTTAGATACAATAATAAAATCTTTCTAAATTCATGGATTTATGACAAAGGTTGTCGAAACTGAGTATTGTACGCATGAACAAAGTTGTTTCGGTTTGAAAATGATGAAACGTCAAACGGTACTTCTTAGATTTGTTGGACTATAATGCCGTCATTTATGAAAATCTATCACTTGACAGATAGTTGAGCTGATTCTTGTAGCGAATATGCACACCAACGCCCTCATGTTAACGTCATCCACGTGTCAACAGATCCTTGTAGCTCTAGCTTTATACTAATCTGCTTTTCACCAGTCTTTTCTTTTCTAGCGTTTTAATGTGAAATCCGTAAATCTTTTTCTATTCTCTGTGATCGGTGTCACGTATACGGAACCGTTTTGACCGATTTCTTCTTTTTATAGTTCGTAAAACTTTGGCTGCAATCGTTCTGTTTCAGGAATATCGTGATTTATTGGGTGTTAAATGTTATGAATATTTTAGTATCTGAAGAGAGACTTTATGTTTCTGTGGATTTTAGATCTTTCTTTTTTATGCTTTTTATTGGATTTTGAAACTGTATTGAAGTTTTCTTTAAGATTGTCTGATTTTGGTTCGATGTGAGAAGTTATAATATTACTTAATAGTTTTTGACCATTCAATGCTTGTTTCATTTCTGCAAAAACTTCTATCTGATGCTACTCATATCTATGTCTTATAGTAGTCGAACTCACAATAGTCGCTACCTTTCTTCGAAAGTCAACAATTCTAAGACCGAAATAATTCAATATGTCTAACCTTTCTTTCTAATCTTCAAACAATCTTATATTATTAAAGGTCCATATTTTCACACTGTTAGGAAAATAACTCCCTCTCATCTTTCTATTTCTCCCTTTCAAAGGCAAGTTTAGACAATTCCTTCAAGAAATAACCAAATTAATAGTATAAAAATTCTTAAAAGAATATCTTCTACCTCTCTATTTGGCCTCTATAGTTATTTAAACTAGATTTATAAATCAGTTTGTCTGTCTGTTCTACTTATGATAGTGTGAAATAGTTGTAGACACGCTAAAGTATCAAGATGTCAATAACCATATTATCTAGTTGATAACATTTCTTTTTATCACCTCATAGACTTAGTATGTTTTGACGTAAAATTGAATTATGTAAGAAATATTATTACTATTCGAAGTAAACAGTAGGCAACTTATAGGTAGGAAATTTTTAGTATATTATAATAACTATTTTCGGTCAGCGCACACCGAACTGCAAAATGCTCGCGTATGATCGAGCAATATTTTGACTGCTCGACCATGCAGGCGGCATGCTCGCTCCTCCGTGAGCAAGCTCCGTTGAAAATACTTTGGGTTGCCAGGCGTTGCCCATTTCTTGAGAGATTCTCTCCCAAGCATTGGCTTTAAACATCCTATCGCTGTATGTTGGACTCGATATATTGTACAAACATTCAAAACGCTGCACCAAGCCGAGTAAATCTCGCTGTGGCAATACTGAGACCGCGAGCGGCGCGCGGCGGCGCGGCGGCGGGAGGCTCGAGCGCGCTCGCGCTTGCACAACACATACTCGAACACGCATCTTGCAAGCTCGAGCATGGTCGAGCATCAAGTTTGGACGTGTATTTAATTTTGCACTGTATGGAATTGTCATAAGGTTAATTTTTCAAAAGTCTCAGAAAATGCTCTGCTCTGCTCTGCTCTTGGTGTGCGCTGACCCTTTGAGGTGGATTATTTACGCGTATTTATCGGGAATGCCCGACTAGTTTCAGAGCTAACCGGAGTCCTTAATCATGAGCTGACGCGGTGGGTGAGCGAGTCTAACTGAGTCAGATCATGATTAAGGACTCCGGTTTCTCCGTAGGTACTTTATAATTTCTATAATGTTATATTATGCTAGCGACGTCCTTTAGTTACACCCGCCTAATTTCCGATTTGTCAGTCTTATTGGGATACAAAATAAAAGCCTTCAAATTGGTATTCGAAAACTTTAATTAATACCTACGCAATGTTTTTTTCAATATCCGTCAAGTAGTTTTAGAGTCAAACAGTCGCAAAAATCATTTTTTCTTAAATTATTGAATGTATAGGTTCATTCATACGTGTTTGATATTACGGCATTTGAAAAAAATACTTATTTATAATAGAAATATTTAATATTAAATCCATGAAACTGTAAAATGCATAGCGTAAAGAAAAACAGTACAATCACGTACAGATGCGCTACAATATTTGTTTTCCTTTATTTGAACATGAAAGTTTTATCTTGTTTACACATTCTAGAGCAGTTCGCGCCGACACTTGTGTACACAGGCGTACTTTGTCGAGTTTTTTTATGGCTGTCATATTTTTAGGTTTAAATTAAGTATGTCATGTAAGACAATGGCGGAAGATAAATTCAAATATTTGCGTTTTATCGTAGTATTTGATTGTTTGTACAGAGGAGATTTTTGAGTTGTGATGTAGGAATACCGTTAATTTTGGTACGTTTAGAACACCTATTAAGTGACAGACTTGATTGTTTTATCCTATAAAGTATAACGATTTGTAAGAAAAAAAACTACATTAGTTGTAGATAAATCTGATGGAATATGAATTAAATACGTGCCTGTGAAAATAGTAAATCTTTAATTATAGTTTTTTATTTGCGAATTTTATTACATGGGAGAGTATATTTACTTTATATTGAACAGTGATTAACTAACTAGGTACATTTAAAACATCATTACTAAAACAAGTCACGCATAAAATATCTATCCCAAATACCTTTACTGACTAAAAACAACATAAAAATAAACAACCTTAAATAAACACTCTAGTCTACAAATAAATCAAAACAGTACATACTTAAATTAAATTTATGCTCAAAACAACTCGACAAACACATTCGTGAGTAATTAATTGTGTACGCGTGTAATTCCGTGGGAACCCGGTAGGTGGCGACACCTGTCTAATTCGTTGAAACGGAAAGCTTTTAAAGTGACAGTTAATTAAAGATGGCCGTCTGTGTATTTTATGTTAGTACTTTTGTAGGCGAGTTTACTTACTGATTTTGTTTAAATATAATTGTTAAAGGAATTAAAATGATATATTAAGTACGTAAATGGTTAAACATTTTGTGAGAAAACAACACGTTATTAGTAACGCAGTTATTTGCTTGACAATGAAAAATGTTTATTTCTTTATCGAATACCGTTGACTACAATATTCGTTAGGTTCTATTATTATTATTAGGTGTTTCCACAGCTGGACAAAGGCCTCCCTACTCTTCTTCCACTTGTCTCTCTCAAGAGCCACGAGTGATCAGTTCGGTAGAAATGAATCCAGGACTTCTCGTCATCTCCGCCTGGGTCTGCCTCGCTGACGTCTTTTTTGTAAGAGACCATTTGCTGGTTATTTTGGTCCATTGATTTATAGACAAACGACAGACCAGCCCAACCCATTACTAAATGTTAAATTGTTTAATTCTTGTTCGTTTGCTTGTACTGGATAACATTCCATATCATACCTAACTATGTCTAAATCTTTGTTCCAGGTAATACTTTCTTCTAAACTGATGAACGTCGTGTAAATAACATTTAATTGGCAAGTACTGAATGTTTATACTCTTATAAGGAAGATATAACGAATCTTATAACGAAGAAGGTAACTTATTTTTTTCGACAGTGACGGGTAGATCTATACATATGTAATGCTTAGTGCGAAGTATCGACTAAAATAGACAGACGTGTGAAGTAAACAAAGCTTTTTTTTTGGGGTGAACCACTAATGAATTCAACCCTTACAATGGTACAGTGTGGAAATACGTCGGAGTCCCACTGACTAAAAACAGCCCCGGCTCTTTCTACTACCTAAGCCAGAGTCACGGGATCGCTCGCGCATGTTCTGCGTGCCTCTGGTCTCCAAGATAACTGCATAGATTAGTTGATAGAAGGATGATATTAAAAATATATTTATTTCTATTTTAGCGAAGAGAGAGTTTCGTTGATTTTATTACGAAACCAAGTTATCTAGTTTTAAATAGCAAAATCAATCATCAATTTAATTTCTTTGACATCCTAATATTAAGTAATCGATGGGTTTACTCATGTCGTGTCGAAACTCCTGCTTCCGGCGCATAGATATAGGTTCGATACCCTTACGATTAGATAAACAAAGTTTACACATAACAAATAATCGAATGATTGTGCAATAGATCAGAATTTATCTAGTTTGGTATTTTTAACCAACTTCAAAATAGGCTCATATAATTATTGTGACCTTTTTTTAATAAGCAACTTAAGTTACAGATTTTATTTTTATTGTAGCTATTTTACACCTTAAATTGTGTAATATAACAAGAATTTTACAACGACTTACGTTAAAAATTTTAAATGAAATTAATATACACCATGTATGCGCTCGTTACATTATTATATGTGATTAATAAGTATTCGTTCCTTACAATTCATTGCGGAGCCACCTAGCTCTGATATCAACAATAACATATAAAACCAGCAATGAGTCGCTTGTACGATATTCTCACCTCATTTAAATAAGCCAATAAATAATCTACAATCAGACAGAGATGAACGATTTTCCTTAAACTCAAAACATCAATAAAATACAGTGAATATACCAAAAAACAAAAGCGAAACATCTTGTTAGTTACAAATAAGTCCGAATTAAGATAATTATATACTGATTGTAGGTACAAAAACAGTATGAAACCAGGTGAACTACCATCATACCTTATAGTAGCATTATTGCAGTTGTGGAAAAGAGACGCCGCTAGACGCCGTGTAGTGCTCTGTCTCGTTTCCTCAACTGCAGTAGCCTTAGCCAGTAACTGTAAGAGTTGAAGGTATGCCCTTTGATTGTGATTCGAAGAAACGGGTAATGAGCGATCGAGAATTGAGATGTCCAAGTGACAAACAGAAGGACAAGTAAAATTAATTCAGAAGTATAATTTGGTACTGGTTAGAGAGTGACTTGAAAGCGAAAATCTGTGTCAAGGGTAAATCTTATGCTTTTGCTGTTAATGTTTATGCTCAAAGGTGGTCTTGTAACTTACCATCACGTCTTAAAGTAATATTGTTGCAGTAATGGAAGCTTGACAGCACACTACACGGAAAGCGGCGTCTCTTTTCCACCATTGCAATAATATTACTTTAAAAGGTAGTAGTGGTATGTTACATAACTCGTGTAAGATCCCACTGCTGGGCAAAGGCCTGCCCCTTTTGTTTCTAACCCTTTCTATTTTTGCTGACAGTCAAAATATTCTTTTTTAAACCGACTTCAAATAACAAAGGAGGTTTTTAATTCGACGGAATCTTTTTTACGCTATGAGTATTATATATTTTGTATTTACAAAATTTGTCACGACCTAGTGACTTACTAGACTCGTGTTTGTGTATTTATCGCGAAGTCAGGTAAATAGGTAGTTACTTAGTAAGGTTACTTGTGTTCCACGACACGGTAGCTTACTAACCGGGATTCGGTTAAACTCAGTTAAACTTAGGTCAAATACTATGTAAATTCTGAAATATCGAGTATTTATGTGTCTGTTTGATGCTGTGTTACATTCTCGTAACTGAATTATTTTTCAAGATCTTTTGAATATCGTTTTTGGGCCTTATTATCTACCTATAATTAATGAAATAACTAATAATGAGTAGCTATGCCTAAGTTTTACCCGAGTGACGTTGAATTATTCCTTAATATACCAACTATTTAATTCTTTTATTAATTCTATTTTTCAATTGGACGAGGTACTAACTCCTGAAATTAGCGCGTTCAAGCAAATTTAAAAGCGTGGAAAATATTAAAAGATATAGCTCTACTTAACAATCAATTTGTTCTATTTTCCCTATACTTTAAAAACTTATTTAAATCTTTAATTCTATTGAAAACCATGTTAAAAATATTGAAGAGAAGTAAGAATTAGGTTAGTCTGCGGTTGGTAACATGTAATAAATCATGGTTTATAATATTAAAACTATAATTGACTAGTGATTCACTATGTAGATACATACAGAGAGCAATAGCGTATTGTAATTACAAAAGACAATGATTTCTAAGTCATAACTTAGTTATCTACTATATTACCTATCTATATTAACTGTAATTTTATTGGAAAATTTTCGTAGATTTCTGTCACTTTTTTACAATACAATTTTTGTGTTTGTCAAATGTGTTTTGCAATAGTTAACACAAAAAAAAACATGTCCCACACTTTGCTCTTTATAAATTTACTTGTTTTTTTTTTGACGCCATTTATTCTTTCGTTCGTATTGACAAAATTGATTTATAAATCTCAATATGAGACCAGGAATCCAGCGGTGGCGGGATGAATTAAACGTACACCGCGAGGACTGGTTCGATGTGACGCAAGATAGGGAAACGTGGAGGAACTTGGGGGAGGCCTTTGCCTAGCAGTGGGACACTATATGCTAGGAAAAAAAATGCGACCAGAGCCCTAACACGACACGATGTATGAGATTTAACTGAAAACAATCATGCGTAACTTTCAAAGACATTGCGAGATTGTATTCCCGTCTCATCTGTCTGATGACAAATCAGTTTCTCCGAATTGACGAAAATAGATTTTTATAGGCGTTTCGTTGCAGAGAGCATTTCTTGTTGATCTGTTATTTTATAATCATTCGCTGGCGTTAACGAGTTCTTTGAGATTTTAATTTTCTTGTTTTTCTCCACACGTGGGCTTTATATTCACTGTTAAAGAAAATTCCTTGAATTTTATGTAAGTTTTGGTATTTGTATAATCTTGGAGATGTTAATTAATTACTCTTTTAGTCTATAAAGGGCAGTCTTTTAAAGCGTGAACTTGATTGATTCAAGATGATCTTGGTCATCAAATTGAACTTCTTAATTTATAGACATTAGACTGGCCTGTTGGTCTAGTGGTTAGTGGCCCTGACTGCTATACCAGAGGTCGTGGGTTCGATTCCGCTCTGCTTATTTTGAGACTCGAGCGTTGTCTGTTGGTTATTACAATAAAACGCAATTCAATAAATATAAATGCTGTATATGTAATACTTAGAACATTTCCAAGACTGAAATGAAATGACGTGTATTTACCGCACCATTATCAATATTATATAACAATTGATATTCATAAAAACAGTAAAATTTTGATCGTCAATAAAACTGAAATAAACCAAGGTGCGTACGTGAATGAAATAAAACAATAAAAGTTATATCGTTCAATGTTTTTATATCTTTATTTTATTTGATTTTTATAAATAGAGATTATGTAACACATATGCGTAAATATAGCTTTACAATATAAAGGTAGATCAGTTTCATTTTGTAGCGTTTCTGAGCAGATTTAGTTCTCTTGAAATCTAGGTGAAAGTACTAAAATTAAATAATGTCTTTAGCGTTTAAATTGATATATTACAAAGTATAGTTAAGCAGTGGCCTTGTGGTTCTACGGTTGGACTGGTATCACGAAGTTCCAGGTTTGAATCCAATACAGGCAAGTACTGATATGACTTTTTTAATGTTCATCATAATCATCAGCCTATCGCAGTCCACCGCTGGGCATAGGCTGAAAACAGATCTCAGTGGTGTGCACTTGAAGAGGCTTATGTACCTATGTTATAAATAACTAAAAATAAACACTTTTTAGTTTGAGTAAAACTCGAAAAAACTGTAATGATTTAATTAATCCCAGTCGTAACGCAGGCAGTGCTGTGGGCAAAAGCTAGTATTACAAAAAAGGCTTTCATATCATCTTACCGGTATGGTATCCATGTTAAATTCCCGTCTTTGGTCACCATCGTCCAACCGCGAATTCCTTTCGATCATACGACCAGTTTGAACGACACGGCAACTGGTAGACTACCGCCTTTAAAATAAATATCACTGTTATTGTGGGAGCGTGACAGCGCTATATCCATCGTATATCGTCGTCTCGCTCCCACAATTGCAGAATGTTATCTTAAGAAGTGGTAAGCTACTGTAACCGCAAGTGTTACATTATTGCTAACGTACGGTATTCCTATTGATCGCTATCTCCTTTACTTAATACGGCAATTTAGGGGCCCGTGTGTTACGAAACTTGTTTTGCTTCATAAAATGGATGCCATTGCCCATAGACCGACTAGAAATGGGACATATTTACTTAAGAACCTATCTAAAGAGACGCCGCTCTATGCCGTGTAGTGTTGTTACGCTTTTACTCCCGCAATTATATATCTTTAATAGTCGGTGGTATACCCACATGAAGTTATTCAGTACTCCCTCACTTAAATAGTTTTACTCGTACATTGTGTAATCCGGATAAATTAATAAAAATAATCCTGATTAAATGAATAATTATCTGATTGTGAAGATAGAATCCGTATACATAAATGTTTGTGATTTTAATTTCCAAGTAATATTGGGTATAGTGAGATCCTGTACTTCCTAAACAGACTTCTATGATGAGCTTAATTCTAAGCTTCTTAAAAGTAGCGAAAAGTATTTATTCATCAGTATGCAATATTCGGATTTAAGTCAACATCCTTTCTCAATCGAGGAGGTGGTTGTCCATTGCGATTCTCCCACTTTCCAAAACAAAATCATTTTTTTTTCTTTTACCTACGTGGGATTTTAACCATAATGTTAACGGGATTTCCAATTTTTCATATTCAACACAAAAGTTTAACATTGAAATGATTATAATGAAACGCTAATTTATTACACATGTTATCAAATTGCAATATCACGAATATGGTCACATTACAATGTTTTTATTTGCCAACAGTTTTTGGAGCCTGCGGTTTCAGAATTTGACGCAAAATATACATTAAAAAGGTTTTTCCTAGAATCGTATTTAATGTGCAAATTTTAAACGTGTTAAAACGACTGGCGCCTTTTTTAACTACAAAAAAGTCGGTATTAATAAATCTCCATTTTGAAAAGTGCAACTAGAATCGGTAACGTTTTGAAAGTGCCTGAAAAGGCCTACTCGAAATAAAAACCTTTGATTTTGAAAGTTAACCTAACGTAAATTGTACATTAACATTAGCTTGTCAGCTTGCTTGACAAAGAATACTATTCTTATTCGTCGTTCCAACCGGTTCTAAGGGAGACGTAAACTTTGAGACAAGCAAGTTACACCATCTCGGAAGCCTTTAAAATCCTATCAAACTTTCATTCTAAGTAAAGAAACTAATTACTATACGGAAAACCGGTGTCAAACCCACTAGCTTAGCAATTTTATGTTGATCTAGCTATTTCCTTTATCCTCGCCCATACTCATGTTGGTTACAGCTGCTTTACTACAGCTATTCTCACACGCTGACGGTTAAAAAGTAGCCTTTATGTTAATCCAGGGCGTCAACTAACTTCATGCTAGATTTCAACAAAATTCAAATTTGCTCCAGTAGTTTGGGGGTGAAAGAGTAACAGACATCCATACTTACAAACTTTCGCGTTTATAATATTAGTAGGACTATTACTGTGCCAATCATAACGCTGACACACATATACATAGACACTTAATACTTCAAGGTTTATCTTGTTATGAGATATAGTGGGAACTTTTAATATGCTTGTAGTAGTTTAAGCTAAGTGCATGTTGGAAATACGAGGGGAAATCTTACTAGGTCCAAGACCCCAGCCTATCACCTAAGTTGTTAAAGTTGAATTGGAATACAACGGCGTTTCACTTCCATAATGCTGGCTAATTTCTACCTCATACCTATTTCATCACTTGTTTAAAATTTACTCATTAAGAAGAAATAAATTTCAGTTTCTTCTCTTTTTTGCGATCCGGTGGAAATCCTCATGGACTTCATTCACCCTGGGGAAAGGAAAGGGGTGTGTCGGACTCTTACCGGCTAAAATCACAAGAGTGCTTCTCCGTTTGCAAATTACCGCTCATCACACCATCTCCTCCTAGATCTATAGCGAGGAATCCTTCTCTTATTTATAACTCAATATGTGTAAACTAAGCTAAAACTATATTATGAAGAATTCATCATTGTTCTAAGTAATATGATCACTACAATGTATGATCTTATCGCATATAATATCTAAGATATGCCCAACAACAAGTCAGCCTTTCACCAAATGAGGCAGGAAAGTATAAAATAGTACTTCCAGTAATTGCCTAGTTGGTATTCACTGGCCTTGCCTAGAAAGTACTTTTAGAATCGGCTGTTTAGCGGCTGTCCATTAAATACGTGGGGCTTGAAAGTTAGGGGGAGGGGTTTGACGAAAATTACAGAATTTTACACTTGACTGCACGAATTGGTACAGGTCACCACGCTAATTACCACTGTGCACGACGTGCCGAGGTTCAATCCCCGCGTAGGACAAGTATTTGTGTGACCCTCAAAGGCTTGCTCTGAGTCTGGGTGTCTTGGTGCATGTGAATTAAATATCTGTGACCCCCCCCCCCCCCCCGACACAAGGATCCTTAGCACGAGAGTCAATTTTTTACCCACTTCCTCAAGACCTCCTCGGAGAAGGAAGTGGGAGGCGGGGAATTCCTCAAATCCTCATGGACAACCACCTGGTTGTTTTACGCCCTTTTCTGATTTTGCAGTCTTATCAAAAAAAAAGGTTTAAAATACACGTGTTTTTGGTTGGTCGGGGGAGGGGTTGTAGTTTTTAATCCTACCACATATCTCCAAGAGAGTAGTAGAAGTAAAAAGATCACGTGATTATTGGACAGCCCTTTTGCTCTACTATGCCTAGAATGACGGAAAATTGGTACGGCAGCTGATTTAATTATTTGATTTCCTGAGAATTCCAAACAACCTGCTTTGATAGTGATACTAATAATATGTCTGGAGTTTTTGGTCCAATTACCGAGTGCTGGTATTTTGATTGGAAGACAGAAATGTTGGTGTCAAAAGATACTTGTGTCTAGCGTGATATTTTTACTAGATTGTATGGCAGATCCAATATATTTTTTGGAACAGACTTTTGCTTTCTTGAAATCGTAAACTTCATGATATTGAAATTTAATCGGCGGCTACAAAATCACGTTTTAAAATATCGCACATTGAAGGAAAAGACAAGCTACGCTTTCTGCCATTACCTATATCTAAGATCGTTAACGATGATACATTTTTATAAAACAACTCGCTCGTTATCCTTCCACTGGTTTTACCCAGGCCCCAGCACGCCATTTATCTATACACTTAACGAATTATCACTTTTCGACTTCCCTTCTTCTTCTTTAGCAAACCTTACCCTAAAATCGAACAGAGTTTTTTAAAAATAAAATAGAATCACACCAAAACATAAAGCTACCATTCCTAACAGAAACATCTCTCATTAAAGTTCCTCATTTCAAACCATCTTTCAAAATCCTAATCAGATCTCCCCATACATAGCTTCCATTTCCTCCATGACACCTAACACTGGTCCCCCAGCTCCCATCCATCCATTATATGCAGACGCGCGCCGACAATGCAGTTAACACAATCAGATTACCAGCCGCTCAATCTGTCACAACTGGATACACCCTAGCTGTATATAGGATGATGTGGTTATGGCAATATTTTAAGTGCTGGTAGAATGTTGGTGATCCAAATTGGGATGTATTTAAATTGCTAGAGCTAGTTTCCATGTCAATATATGTTTGGGAAGTTTATTTTCTCTTCCTTCGTCAGATTTTACTTGTTAATCCTTTTTACGGTCCCTGGGTGAATTTTATTCTTGTTTATAATTTATAATATGTACTTTGTAGACCCTCTGAATGATCTAACTACCTGAGCCTAAAACTACCTAAAAACCTAAGCAGATCATGATGTTTTCCTCCTCTCCCTTTAATATTATTTTAGTCTTGTCTGCACAAATAAGAAGCATTAAACATTTTACTTCAATTCTTAAAAAAACCAAAAGGCTTGCGAAAGGTGCTTCTACATGCTTCATAAATTTTAATAACCACTGCGAAACTGACTAAACTTCTTAATAAATCTTCAAATTGGAATGCAAATTGATCTGCGAATTACCCCAACTCCATTCTTCAAAACTGTCACTAACTCTGAACCTAAGAAACAATGAACAACATCCTATAGCATATAGTAAACAGCTCACGTGTGTCACGTTGCCTCAGATTGGACTATTGCATAAAGTTACTCCGGATGGGGCTCACGTGTGAGCCAACACGTGGTGGCCGCTAATCTAAGAGGAATTGTTCTAGGTACCGTTTAGTGGGCTACTGAGATTATAGACTCTTTCTTTTGTTTATTTGTTAGTGTCTATTTGTCTAAAACAATGTAAGTGGGTTTTGGTATGTTGTGTTTTAGTCAGGTAGGAAATGTCGAATCACAATAACATTAATCCTATTTGCTAAATAAACCATTTCGTTTCGTTACATTTCCTGGACTTGACTAGACAAATTTTTGCTCGGTACTAATTTGGCAACGATTTGTGAGTTTTAGAGACATTAGTAAACTCGTCTTATAATATGAGAAATGTAACTAATTTGATAAATAATGAGGAAAAAAGGGCATTCAGTCGTTTGAGAATTTGCATGTATGCTACAGTAATGCATGTTTTTAACGCACCGATTTTGGCAAGAGTAAATAAATATTCCCCAAAATTATGTCACTTTTTATTAAATTAAATATATCCTTTGAAAAATATCCAATAATTATTTAACTGATACAGATGAACT
Organism: Chrysodeixis includens; assembly: GCA_941860345.1. Classification (NCBI taxonomy): domain Eukaryota; kingdom Metazoa; phylum Arthropoda; class Insecta; order Lepidoptera; family Noctuidae; genus Chrysodeixis; species Chrysodeixis includens. The sequence goes on along the minus strand of OW796114.1, from coordinate 9,855,703 downwards.
GTACTATGACTATACTGATGTCGAACAGACAACCACAACCAGCTTCACAATTTTATTAGATACGAAAACGTGATAATATTAGCTTAGCTCGACTGCAGCATAAATATCCATGTGGCGTGCAATTGACAAGTCATAAACCTGGGGCTTAAAGCATATCCAGGACATTACTACGTATAACCGAGTATGATAGTCGTAAAACTCGTAAAATCTTGACATTGGTCTGGGACACAGATTAGTAAGTTAAGAGAGAGGTTTTAAACCTATATAAAGATTTCTGAGCAAAGTATAGTATGGATATGTGTTTTGTATTAGAGGGATTATTTTTATACTTAGTTTACATGAAAAAAGACGGTATTTTGCAATGTTTGGTACAAGAGAAAAAACAGAACAATTGATTGTTATTTAATTATAAAAAAAGCCTAACTATAATAATGTGTTCAAGTTTTCCAAAAAAAAAACTAATGTTGCAAAATCAAACTGCACGTCTTAGAATTACAAAATAGAAAAAATGTGTTATAAAATATGAATTTTAAAAAAATATCATAAATAAAGAGTTCATTTCAAACACTAGGTATACAAATACCCCACAATCCTGACATTAACATACGTAGATCATAAAAATATGCAACAAATGCGTAAAATTAATTCACAAGACAGCTTCCTTATTCCTAACTCTACACTCCATTTACTCTCTTCTCTGCGGCACTCGCATAACCTATTTAAGTTTATGTGAATGTCAGCTTGATCGTCCGTCTGTACGTATGTTTAAAGCCGCGTAGTTACAGGATTAAACTTACTTAAATAGGCCTAAATGCCAAGGTCTAAGGACTAATGTACTCGTAAAAAGGGATTTTGTGTGAATGTCCTCTTTTATGATGTACTTCGGACTTTGTGATTATTGCCTTTTGGTTTTATAACTTTATATGGATTTTAATAATAGAATATCGTGTAATTTTTTGGCTTTTTAGGGTTCCGCACCCAAAGGGTAAAACGGAACCCTATTACTAAGCCTCCGCTGTCTATCTCCAGGCTGTATCTCATAAACCGTGATAGCTAGAAAGCTGAAATTTTCACAAATAATGTATTTCCGTTGCCGCTATAACAACAAATACTACAGTGGGACGTATATAGGCTGGTTCATGATTATTATATGAAAATTTCCAAATTTTATTCACGACATTAATAACCTTTTCCCACTTTTGAAATTAACACTTAATTCTACACTTGAATTAGCATTGCGATTGCTTATTGACCTCTACAACCGGCACCGGTTTTCACAGCACCCCATAATAATATTGACATTTATTAATCTTTAAACTATAGTATCTAATACCTAGAATTTACGTTCGTAGCAATAAGATAGAGTAGTAAACCTAGGAACTTGTTTAACACTACCTCTGAGAGTATTATTGCAATAGTGGAAGAGAGACGCCGCTCTATGCCTTGTAGTGCCCTGCCAGTAAAATTACTTTAAAATAATAAGTCATTTTCCTCAACATTCCCACAACGCCATCTAGTCTCAAATTAAGTATACAAGAGTAACTAGTGTTACGAGTACCAGAAAACTGATAAACATACTTATATATTCCTAAACACACATATTATAGAAAAACTACACCAAGACAAAGAATAAATGATCGTGCTCATCACACAAAAATTTGTCCAGGGTGGGAACCGAACCCACGACCTCCGGTATAGCAGTCAGGGACACTAACCACTAGACCAACAGGCCCGTCTTAAGAGTTAGTGGTGCCTAGAAATAACTTGTCAAGTGCGAGTCGGTAAGATAGGACATTAAAATTTCTAGATTATTAGAGATTGCGTTTGAGATGACTCGGGCGTTATGTTTTGAACTTATGGGAGTGGGAAATGTTTGTCGTATTAATTTTAATGGTAAGAGGTTTTAGTAATGGATGTTGAGTGTGAACTGAATATTTCTTGTTATTTGTGAGAATGTAGTTGTTCTGTTTGGTTTGCTAGTCCATTTTAAGATTCTATTGCATTTCTTAGCTACTAAGTTGGTTTTGACGAATTGGGATATCTGAGTTAAATATAATTTCTCTTTTAATTTGCCATGACAGCTGTAGGGATCAGAGATCGTGGGTTCGAATTCCATCCCAAAAAAAATGTTTCTGAGATGAGGGCGAATAAAGAAGAACGATTGTTTAAATTGAGAGTTGTGAAAAAATATGCTGTTTATGCAAATAACAAAAACATCTCAAGTTAATCATTTTGTATCATCAAGACTGAATGATAATAACATTGACATTGAAAAATGAAATATTTATTAATTGTTAAGCACTTTATAACAAGTGTATAATAATATACAATTACAATCATATCAAGCACGATCTCGTAAATTACTGTATTGCGTGGCAAGTAACGACGCACGTCTGCCATTTTTTACATTTAAATAACTAGTTTATGCACTCGTCTTTGTCCGCCTGTATGTCGGTTACAGATTCAAATTGTAGCCTATGTCTTAAGCCACATTTTTAACAACTACTATACCAAATTACAGCCAAATCATTTCTGTCGTTTAAGCGTGAAGTTGTCTCAAACATACACACACATTTGTCTTTGTAATAGTAACGTGTTACAAATAAAATTACTTTTAAATTCACAATATACAAAAATCACTTAGTTACCTATAAAATATTATAATTAATTTCCTCGTACCTCCTCAGGGCATATCAAATTGCAGGGTATACATGTCGCTTTCCTTTGACAGTGTCTCGTCACATTACTGAACTGGACAGCAATGATGATCGCGCGGTAATGAGCATACGATTAAAATTGGAAGACGTTTAGGTGTCATGGTACGGGGGCGACACGACTTTGAGTTGTTTGCTGTTTTTTTTTTCGCGATTTATTGAAATGGTTATATGTAGAGTAGGTTGTAGTATAAGAATTAATAATAAAGGCTTTTATAAAAGGACACTGTAATTACAAGAAATGTGTGCATGAAAAATGACTCATCGTTCAGTAATAACAACCAGAGTAAAATTATAAGCGACATTACACTTATTTATACCCAAAACTAAAAAACACCGATTTTTATTTCGAATAATCTAATGTATTCAGTATTATTACTCCTCTTCTTTTCACTTTCTTAAGACTCTACTTAAATTGAACAGTATAAAAAAATGCTAAAGATATTTTTTTGTTTTACAAAATCTTCCCGCGTACTGTAAAAGTCTTTCTACAAAGATATAACTGGCTGATACACGCAATTTACCTGCAATATAACGCATTATAAGCGACCAGTTTTAAACGCGTTCGGGAAATAAGCGCAAAATAAGCGCTTTTTGCATTAAATTGGCGATTAATCGGCATTCTTAAAGCGAACTAGTTTATTACGTGAGGTGGGAAACCACGCCCGTTTTTGATAAAGAGCTGACTATAAGTGCACTATACTTAAGAACGCTAAATAAAGAATTGAGTATCGAGCAAGACTCATCATCATCTTCCTGCCCTGATCCCATTGTACTTGGGGTCGGCGCAACACGTTTTTTTCTTCTATTTTCCCTTATCAGACGTCACACTATTTTACTCCTTTAAAGCTATATACAATAAGACTATGCTCTACAAATTGTATATGTAGATAATTTGTTGTGCTTTTATATTTTACAAGTAGTTAACGTTATAAGTGAAATTAAATCTTATCTATACTGCCACTAACTAGTATGAGCCTAGCTCACAGAATATGTATACCTAAACTAAATCTGCGTTGTTATTATTTTTCCTTATCTGTCTGTATACCTACCCAGCGCATCCTTGAAGACGCATACTAATTTAAATAACATTTTATCACGGCGATAAGAAGGAATAATCACCTAAAGGCTCTTGTAACAAAAAAATACCTAAATTCTATGAGGTACATACTGAAAGTACCTTTTCACTAAGTTAAAAAAAACAAAAAAAGTCCTTTATTATTTTTAAAGAGATGAAGATGTTAACTTCCTGATTGTTAGATAACAGTATTTCTGGAGTTAGCTGACCGTCGCCGAGTTATTAGCGTCACTCTGTCTCTCTGTCACTGTCACCCACAAAGTTTCTGAAGTTTTCTAAAATTTAAACTTTTGTGTAACTGGAGACAGATTATAATATGCTTTTGAGGGTATTTTGGTGGAGATTGCATTTGTTTTATTAATGTGCTTAAGATAGTATAAAAGGAAAGGAAATTTAGGATATTTCAGAATTCGAGGGATTCAATTTATTTTCGAAGGTTAGTTTAATTTTATTGGTATTGAGAAATTTAATTTTTTTATTCATTCAAATCATATTGGTATGTATTCCTCAAGACCTCTACAATTATTCCTCAACATTCACACAACGCCATCTAGTCTCAAATTAATACGAGAGTAACTAGTGTTACGAGTACTAGACAACTGATAAACATACTTTTAATAAATATTTTTAAATACGATTTATCCAATAAGGGATCAGAGGTTTTACGCAACAATCAAACATTTATAGTCCTAGATTTTTCCTGTTCAACTACCTATCACAATGTAACCAACCTTTACAAAGTTCACACGTCTCCACCTCATCAAATAAAATCGTATACCAAAACGACATTTCTAAGTCCGTTAGCTGCCAGTACAAAATTTCAATAGGAAACTTATCGATACCATCTTAATTACAACCGCGAGACACTTCCGCATATCTGTCGTTAATTACACGACGCCATCTGCAATCAAATGGATTTTAATTAACTTTATATACATGAAAGTCTCGCTAAGTTTGTGCGGGTCCGTTGTACCACGATAATAAGGTAAATGACGGCATTTTGTTGATACGGTTTTGAAAGTTGGGATTGACTTATTTGCAATTTATGTTAACTCAAGAAATTAAAATGGACACAACATTATAGAGCTATAAGTAAATATAAGCATAGAATAAAGTTGATGTGTGTTATATGTATATTTCCTTTAAATACTTGGGAAATAACATAACATCGGCTTAATAATTAAAATTCAGATTAAAAATACATTTTGTACAAAGTTTCAAATAGATGAAAATAAAAACAATAAAAAACATACGACAATCGTTGTGGAAGGTAATTTCAGGATGTACTGAACCGATTTTGGAAATTATTAATGATCTAGAGAGCCACATACATTATTTGTTGTGTCATATGCTAAATTCAAATACGAATAAAGGCACGAGTTAGGTCGTCTTGTATACAAATATTAGTTATTGCACGAAAATTTGTTTGTCATCGCAAACACATCAAATAGAATTTCTAGCTATAATTGTCAATATAATGTGAATATTTTATAAACAAAAAATATAATAGGTATTGTTTTGTTATTTTTGACGCAGTTGCATGACACATGTCTTCAAGAATATCGTTTTAATATCAATCATATTAATAGACTTGTAAATAGAACTCGTTTTTTCTACTATAATTTTCCTTATTTTGTTTTACTACAGAACGTCGTGTTTCGGTGAACTCACACTCATCCAAAAAAAACGCATCAAACCAATCGTTTTTTTATATAAAATCTCATGAAAGTCCGCACTCTTCCTCGCGTTGAATGAAAAAAATATAATTTGAAGTGTGTGAGGTGAAACAATATTCATCGTTCGACACGTTCGACTCGGATAAGTCTGCGTTCACCTTTAGTAGGAATTTATGTAAATGATGTTATTGAAATACAAATGTCATTGCGGCGACTCTTTGCAATTAATATCGAAGTGTACAGGTATTGGAAAATAAATGCAATTAAAATGATACTAAATAGGAATTATTCATAGTTTTGTGTAAGTGCATTATTCTGTATCAATGATGTTTAAATACAGTTACAAAGCTCCAAGGTTTTTTTTGGCACGTGGATGACATTAATATGAGGGCGTTGCTGTGCATAGTCGCAACAAGAATCAACTCAACTGTCTGTCAAAAGTGATATTGTTCCATATATTACGACAGCATTATTTCCGATTTCAGCCACGTGACAAAAGATCCTTGTACACATTACCACTAAAATCATATTTAGACAAGGTAAAAACAAAACAAGATTTATGTTAGATGACAATGTGAACTTTCTAGTATCGAAAATAACAAGGTTCTTGCCATTTCCATACACGTGTATTCATACACAGACAATAGGTAATAAATTAAATAAATCAGACAAAAATGTCGTATCGTATCGTTTTAAACAAAGGGCACGTGCAAAAACGCCGTAAAAATCACCAAGTGTTCGGAACGTAAAATAGAAATGAATTTCAACCAGTTTCGATATCTGTTAAACTTGAGCTTTGTTTTTCATACTCTTTTTACTTCTTTTACGTGTTTTTCTACTAATTAGTTAAATAGTTATGCTTTTGAATGTACGTCTATTATTGGGAATGTGTATCTTCCTCTGCCAAAACGATTGAAACTTTGATAGCACCGATAGCCGAGTGGCATAAGGTCCAGGTACCATTGTTCGCCACGTGTCGCGGGTTCGATCCCCGCGTAGGATTAGAATTTGTGCGATCTACAAAGGCTTGTTCTGAGTCTAGGTGTGAGTCTTAGAGTGCATGTGAATTGAATGTCTGTAAATCCCCCCGCGATACAAGGATTACATTTTTTAGTGCGAGAGTTTTAAAAAAAATCTTGTTTACAATAGAATAGAGATAATTAATTAATATGCATTGTTGGATACTTCAAAGTACATAACATCGATAAACAGTAATAAAGTTATGTCAATATGCTTCTAAAATTAGTTTGCGAACATAAATCTGGTGATAATATTGTATGTATCGGCAGGAATATAGATAATGTTACATGTATAAAGTAATTAATTATTATGTCATATAGGTCCTTATCGCAAAAGATAGGGAGGTTCGGAAGGAGAAAGGAGAGGCCTTTGCCCAGCTGTGGGATTTTATATAGGCTGTAAAAAAAGTCTACTACCTATTTTTAGGTTTTGTAATAAGTGATATTTATTTTGAATTTCACTATGACAACTGGACAAACATCGTCACACATGTATTCGGTCTACTGTGTCGAGATGGTGATGACCCTTTTTTCTCTGCTTGTATGTTAAGATATTAAAGATGGGGATTACAGCTTACTATACAAGACTACTTAAAAAAGCAATGTTTTCAGTACATTTTTCTCTTTAATGTATATTAGGTTCTTGGTTTCGCCAGAAGTTCATCATCATCATTCCCCTGCCCTTATCCCAATTATTATGATTTGGGGTCGGCGCAACACGTCTTCCAGACATCATCATTCCCCTGCCCTCATCTCAATTTTTACTTGGGGTCGGCGCAACACGTCTTTTAGACATGTTGCTTAAAGTTTTGGCTATGGTTTTATAGTCGGGCCGCCTGCCTGACACTAACCCTCTTTGGGAATGCGATTGTTGGTTGTTTACCCGCCACCATTCGGGTGACCCAAGGTGCTTGGTACAGTGCACTGAGTCTTAAGGTCCATTAGTCGCCTTTTACGCCACCCAGTGGAGGATATGGGGTGGTGCTATTCTTTATATCCGGACACCACAAGGAAAGTGACGGACGAGTTAAAAGATCCTTGTAGCTTTAGAATGTGAGTAAGCAATATTGTATGAGTTTTAATTATACATATGGATTTATTTATACACATCTAAACCTTGAAAACCATACACAAGTCTACCATTGACCCGGTTAACAGTTAAATTAATAGTTAACTGAAAGATTGACTATCGTTTTAACCGGCGTAAATACTGTGGTTTATTTGTACACATATGACGCACGTACTTGTTTGATCACGATAAATATCCGTTAGATGTTCTTCAATATTTGGTTTAGTTAATTGTTCTCACGCGTAGTTTATGAAAGCTAACCTAGCAGTAGGTTTTGATGGTCTCAGTTTCTAGAAAAAGTTTTTATCTCTTTTTGTGAATTGCTAGTTCTTAAATGCCTAAGTCTGCAGTAGTTGTGGAAGCAAGATAGCGCACTACACGACGTAGAGCGGCGTCTCTCTTTATTCTAAGAGGAGTAGGCTTCCTGGTGTTGTGAAAAATTGAATGTACCTATCTTTCAAATTCAAACAATTTATTTGACATAAGTGTTGTAGTTAAAACTCCGTGTTTCAGAAGACACGTAAAAATGTGGGTCCTGATCTCTCTCAGGTCGTGCCGTCCCATCGGGCTATGAGAGTAAAGGATCAGAGAGTGCACTTGTGTTTGCGCACACGCTTGTGCACTATAATATATCCCGCGTAGCTGGCTGGTGTCATAGTAGCACTAGCCACCGTAGCCGGAATCGGTATCATTATGAAGTTACAAATGTAGGTGATTTTAGTTGCAATATTTTGCTTTCTAATTGTTTTCTTGATTTTTTTATTTATATTGAAGTCCGTATCGTGTAGGTACTTCTAACTCGTCTAGTAGCATGTATAGCATCAATATATGAATAGAAGTAAGAAACAGAGAAGAAACCGCACAAGGTCTTTCCATTTAAAATGTTCAAAAATATTTATCATTTAAAAAGCCATCCATTTCACAAATAGACGTATCCCGACCTGATAACATTTAGCTAATAACAACATTCTATTTTCAAATAACGCGTGGGTACCACCCTCAATACAGAAATAAACTCTTCAAAAAACTTTGTGTTATTCAACTCATATAAAGAGGTTTATTTATATAGACAAACTAGCTGTTGCCCGCGACTTCGCTCGCGCAAATATCAGATTTAGTGGCAAAAGCATAACCCCTCTCTGACGCAGTCGGTTAAAAAGTAGCCTATGTGTTATTCCACGGCGCCAGTTAACTTCATACCAAATTTCATCACAATTGATTTAGCCGTTTGAGCGTGAAAGAGTAACAAACATCCATACATACAAACTTTCACGTTTATAATATAAGTATAGAAGTATAGATACTTCTTTTAGATACTGTAACCTCATTTTAGATTGCAGCTTTTTAATTTTTGGCAGTGGTTTCTGAAGACTGATTTGTATTGGAATATAATAAAAAAAAACATCCACGAATTTTACACAAGCGCCATCTAGTCTCAAACTAAACAGAGCTTGCATTATGAGTACTAGACAACTGATAAACATAACACTTCTAAATAAATACATATTTTAAATAAATTACACCCAGACACAGAACAATTTTATCGTGCTCATCACACAAACATTTAATTTTGTTCTGGGTGGGCATCGAACCCATGACTTCTGGTAAAGAAGTCAGTGCCACTAACCACTAGACCAAGAGGCCCTTCAAAATATAGAGCTACAAGGATCCTTTGGCACAATTTAATACATTTATTCTTCATATTTCTAGTATTCTCTATTCCTAATAGTCTTTAAGTAACGGAATGCTCTTCAATGCTTCTTAGAAAACATGAATAAAATTGCACTTAAGTCATTTGTTAGATTAACGCCTGAGAAAGATGTGCCCTACTGTTACCTAGCTACGCGTAAACGACACTATTGTTTTCTAAACAGGTACATTTATTTGATTACAACCTTTTTTTAGTAGAAACTTAGTACTTAACATTGATTTAACATTAATACAATTATATAAGAGGTAGTGATAGGTCCTCTGGAAGTCCAGAAGTCGGTGCGTGATGAATTGCAGCGCATTCCAATCGCAACGACCAAATACGAAAGACGTTGCACAGTGGTTCTGGCTAAAACTGCCCACCAAAATCAAAATTAAAAGGTTTTTATTTCGAGTAGAACTTCTCAGGCAATTTCAAAACGTTACAGACTCTAGTTGCGCGGTTCCGAAATGTCATTCTTACCTTCTCCCCTGAGGGTGTGTGGCTTCGTGAGGATTCTCCCGCCTTACCAAAAAAGGCCCTCAAACGGTGATTAGTGACCGCACCGGCGCGATCTCTGTTCATAAGTTACATCTAGTGGCTTTCCTCACATACATTCTTCACTACCAGTCTATTCTCTGTAAGCTACGACACCAGACACATTAGCGATTAACGCTGTTTATTTCTTCGCCTTAGTTCATCCGGTGTTTGTTTTTAGTACATTTCAATCGTTCAGCGATCGTGTAAATAATTAAAATATCCGTTCGTTACTGTTTTATTCAATTTCCTGTGTTGTGTGTAATTTTATTGTTGTCCGGGTTTTAGATTTGTTTAGACCACCCTGTTTTTGTGAAAGGAAGTACAGTATTCATAAAATAGAATATGGTAGATATGAATGTGGATGGATATAGGGAAAAAGGTCGACCAAAGAAAAAATGAATGGATTGTGTGAAAGATGATATGTTATTCTGATGATATGATGATGATATGTAATTTCTTATTCACCGTGTAAGGAATCAAACAGCAAATAAGTAAGTTTGACGACACTGTTGTCAATACTACGGCCGTTTAAGCAGTTCCCTCTACTTATCTATTCTATGGTTTAACACTAGCTGCAATTTGAATACCCAACTTTCTTGTAAACTTACACAACTAGAAAACACTCACGCAATACTTTCTCATCAAAATATCTCATACAAAAGTCGCCATTGCATTTGTGAGTAATGTCACTGTCAGGTGATCTGATCAGGCTATTGTTTAAGCCGTTAATCAATAGTTAGGCGTCATCTCAGTCACTGGATGTATGGGTTGTGTGTATGAGATGTATGTATGTATGGATTGTCATTACAGGCTTGTTTTAGTCATGTGTGAACTTGCGATGAGTGTGCTTGTGTGATTGTGTTGTGACATGTAAGTGATTTTTTGTATTTTTGGTGATTAATAATTGTGATATAACAGATTTTGATATTGCTGTGTACTCAAAAATGAAAATCAAAAGGTTTTTATTTCGTTTAGTAGGCCTTCCTCAGGCACTTTCACGTTTTAAATAATATAGCGTTTGGAAATTGAATTGTGGAAACCTTTACTTAATTATAAAGTGACTTGTTTCTGAACAAATCTTTGAATAGTTTTAGGAACAATCTTAATTAAATTTTAAGGGTTTACTTACACGTATTTGTCGGGATATCCCGACTACTTTCAGACCCAACCGGAGTCCTTGATCATGAACTGACACGGCGGGGTCGCGATTCGTTTTCAATTTATGTTTTATTTAATCTAGTATAATTATATAATAATGATATTTAACCAGCTTACCCATGCCATCTTAAAATACGTGTATTAAATAAAAACTTAAAAAAACGGTATAAAGTTTCTGAAACGGAAAAATTCTATCTTACGAATAAATGGACAAACAGCGACTCTTTAAATGCTATTAGAAATTAAGTCAAGATAAATAAATCAAAGCAGTTGATAAATTTATCTTTAACTCTAATTACATTCATTAAGAGGCGACGAAGCAACTGGACTCATACTTATCAAATTAAAATCAAAACTATATTTTATTCGTGTCTTGTGATTGATCAATTTCGAATTTTACTTAATTTATTTACTGAATCGTTTAGTAAATAATAATATATTTCACGACTTTCACACAGCGTCATCGTAGTTTAGTATTAATTGTTAACCTTTTAAAGTAATAAGAATTAGTGTCTTGATTGTTTCACGGATATGACGTGTTATTTTTTTGTCATTCTGTTTCTTTATTTAGTGTATTTGTAATAATAGTTATATTTTTTTGCTATTTTCTTCCAACTGTAATTAAAATTAGGGTATTGATTCTTTTGTTATACCTATTTTATTTTATATTAATGAACTGAAGAGTAACGTTAAAAATGTAGGGAATTTGTGAAATGTCTAAATATATTGATCTTAATTCCTAGACTTCCTAGTATTAAAACCTACACACAAAAAACAAACACTAATAAGCCTTTTCTTGTTTCAGATTCCCCACTCCAAAACAAAATGATACCACACTCGCTGTAATTCAAGATTGAACCTTATACGCCTAAATTTAAAGTGCAGTTCTAAATAAACCGGGTATATGTGTGAAAAGGGGGTGCGTAGTGATAAAATGACGAACATTACCCCTGAAACAAGGATTATGATGATGCGGTCTAACGATGGAAGAAACAGTTATAGGAGACAGGTATGTACAAACAATTACACATAAATTAGTGTACCAATAAATTATGTGTGTGAATTAACGCGCACGTTCTGCGTTGATTCACGAATTAACGCGTAACTATCGCGTTGATTCACGTAAACGTTTTGGTGGTGGTCCTGCAGGGAATTGTAAGAAATTGCTTAAGGCCCAATTCGTTGAGCGTTGCGGGTTAAAATTATGGCCTATAACGCTCATCAATAAAATGGTTTATTATTGGTAATAATATTCGAAATGGGTTGCAGTAGGTCCTGAGTTTAACCCCTATCACAAAATTATAAATTTCATCTCTTTATAACATTAGAATAAATAAAGGGAATAGAACGTAAAACTATCACGTTAATTCACATATACGCTTTGGCAATAGTTTTAATTATAAATTATCAAAAAATATGTAAAGATTGTTTGCATAAAACACAAATCAAATTTTATTTGCATTAATTTCGTATAAATTTTAATTATTTTGAAATACACGCGGTGAGATCTATTGCATAGGCCATACGTCTTAGAGAATTATAAATATTCAAGACAACTACGCAATTAACATACTTACGCACGAATATTAAACTGCAGGTTAAATTTAAGTAGTTTTTAACGACTATCTGTCTAGTAAACCTTAAAATAACCAAGGGCCATACCTTTCTAAAGTGAAGGCAGTTGTGTAAGCGTGATAGCGCACTACAAGGCATAGAGCGGCGTCTCTCTTCCACAACTGCAATAATGCTACTTTAAGATATGGTTGTAGGCTTTCAGATAGTTATAAGGTTTAAAGATCCTTTGAAAGGGTCTGTTGGTCACTCGTGGCTCTTGAGAGAGAGAAGTGGAAGAAGAGTAGGGAGGCCTTCGCCCAGCAGTGGCTAGTAATAATAATCTCCATAATTTACAATCGTCTTGTAGCTACCTTGGGCCGTCTATGTCTGTTCTTCCATAGGACAGGGCTGGATGGCTCTTAGTAGGTTAGCAATATTCACTAAGGGCAAAGCTTGCGGGGTTCGGACCTCGACTTAGTAACGCGCTAACAATTTTATTAAGGCAATACCGCTAAAGATCATTAGATCTAAGTTTCGTTATTTAAGGGGTTTTTGGTCTAGTTTGGCGGGTTCGTACCAGTTTAATCTAAAGGTAGAGGATAATAGAAAACACAGTGGATTTAAAGGACGAAATAAGCACCAAACCAAAGAAAACTGATCCCATCGTTTCGTTGGATGAGGATGATTTAAAACTGATTGTATTTTCAGTATTCACAGCTATATCCATCAAATCTACCATAACAAGTACCGTTTCACCATTCATACCTTTGTAAGGTTTATATCAGTTCCTGATCCGTTAAACCAAGGAATTCTGGAGATAGTTTCATATCCTTTAAGTTTTAAGCGGAGCAAAATAACCTAATAACGGTACTTCGTAAGATTTAAGGATATTTTTATAAGCATTGTAGCACAATTATCATAATTATCGGAAGCTATAATAGCCCAGTGGTAAAATCGCGGGTCGGGATCCAAATCAATGGTCTTGAGTTCGATCCTCACGGTACGCATCGACTTCGAGCGTTTAAGAAATAACTACAGCTTCCGTGTTTAGAAAGGCACGTTATAATGTGTATCCTCCGCCTGATCTCTCTCCAGTCGTGTCGGATTGCCGTCTCATCGGATTGCCGTTCCATAGGACTACGCTAGTAAAGGAACAGAGAGTGTACTTGTGTCCGCGCACACGCTTGTGCACTATAATATGCCCCGCGTAGCAGACTGGTGTCATAGTAACACTAGCCGCCGTGGCCGAAATCTCTGTGGACATTAGTATAATTATCATTTCAACTCGAAGTCATTCACTGCTGGGCCATCCTATACTCAGCTGTGGGTCCCCCTTTTTTCTACCACTTTTCTCTGTATTAGTGAGACTATAAGTATCTTTAAATTGGATAGACAGACCAAACCGAAACTTACCGAAAAAGGTATGAGAGATGTTACATATTTGTGAGCTGTACTGAGATCAGTCAAAGAGCATCATTGAAAGTGATATTTGATAACAAACCTCGGTCATTTGCAATAATATTTTACTAGACGCTCACGGCAGCATTTCAAATCATTACAAAAGAAATATGTCATTTTCTAAGTCAGATAACTATAGTGCGATGAGGATCTTTTGGCACGTGGTCGAAATTGGAACTAATGCCGTCGTATATGAAAATCCATTACTTTTGATAGACAGTTGACTTGATTATTGTTGCAAATATGTACACTAGCGCTCTCGTGTTAATGTCATTTACGTGCCAAAAGATCCTTGTAGCTCTTACTAACTTTGTCTGTGACTGACCTGTATTATAGTACGCTAGTATCATAATACAAGTTAGACAAAGGCGATAACTCAAATTATAGTAGAGGCCAAATGAACGATGACTCAAAAGATCTGCTTGTTCTGGCTTAAAAATAGTGTTGTTACTAATTAAAGATACATTCTAGTCCAGTTCTAAATTCCGTTGAATTCGGTCACTGTTTGTCATTGAATTGATTGAATACTACGTTTTTATACACCATGTATATTGCTTAACAAAGTATAAACGTCAGAAATTTTCGATATAAAATTTGATGCAACTGTATTTAAATTATTATTTTAGTTTAGGAAATTAAAAATACATTTTGAAACGAGTATATTCTTACTATTAATTACTGGGAAACAGAAAAAAGTTTTAAGAATAGGCCTTATCATACATAATAATGATTGATTCGCGACCATTTGAATCAGATTTCAACAAAAATACTTAAAATAAAACAAAATTTGACCCATAACTGTTAACTGTAAGTTCCATCAATACTGATAATCTCATAGAAAATTATAACGCAACGAAATCGATCGCAAATCCCATCGCTTGACACCCAAGAATTTAAACGCTATCAAACGCTAAGCTATTAATTTCATAGATTAGTCCAAATACCATCGAGTTTATAATATAGTCGTTCAAAAACATGAATAATAATAGATATATCAAAACCCATCATAATAAAATAATAATATAAACAAATTAAAATCGAATCTCATAATAATTACATTTAAATAAATTATACGTTCGGCATTTGTTTCACAATCCGTCAATTTCAGTGACATGAAACTATCATTTTAGATATAAAACACCCTTATATTCATAACAATAGAGTTGAAAATCATTTGACAAAAATATGAATATAAATTTGTCAACGCCAAACGTCATCATGCGGTTGATATGATTCGTATTCAGTTAGAATAAGGTTGAGTTTGGAATATTTTGTTGTTGTAGCACTTTTGTGTAGGGGATAGAATGTATGGCAGTGTGTCGGTCGTTGACCCGTCGAAATGTTAGAAGTCTAGCGGACGCTTTCTGATAATATAGGGATGTGGATGTGTATCGAGGTCGATGTATTTATCGTAGAGGATGGGCTTGGGGATGTTGTAATGTTGTGATGACATGTTTAGTAGATGTGAGTTTTTTCGTGTTGTTTAGTTTTTGGCGAATACGGAAGAAGGAATGATATCTTAATTGGAATTTGATGAGTTGTGGTATCTAAACTAGATCATTTAAGCTTTTTTGTTCACTTTTTTATGACTAGAAATAAAAAATGCTTTGAAGATTTTATCCGAATAAATAGTACAACATTTCATGTCGCGGTAAAAAATAATTTCAAGATGCACAATCATAAATAATCGTTCTTGCATCAACACAGTAACATTAATAGCCCAATTCATCTTTATTAAACTTAAATTCAAATAAATTGTTTTAATAAATCTTACTCACGCACAAAAAACATCGATAAATAACTAGCACCACTTCTATCGATATATCGAGTTACATCACTAAACGCCCATTCACACATGGCGCGGGAAACATTGATCGATCCTCTGAACGTGTACACCACCCTGTATACGTTTGTAGACAAATGATATATTTCTATGTTCCGTAGGAATGTGAGAAAAAAAAAGATATTCGAGAAAAACGGGTCGTGTGTGTGTCGAGTTTAAATTATGTCACCGAAGTTAGTGTTTGTGCTGTGTGGGAACTGATCTACGTTAAAATATCTTTTTATATGGTTCACTATTTAAGTAGAAATTTAAAATTTGTAGTAGTCATCTTAAAGGAAAATAATAAAAATGTGTGATAAAATTCGAAATGACAGGAGATTTTTCAAAGATAGATACAGTATTACTATGTATATTACATAGTAAAAATATGTTGAATTAACAAAACTAAAGGAAACAGTTGATATTTGTGACAGGTGCATCTAGGAACCTACTGTGGATAATAACGTCAAATTATACTAATTTTCTGAAGTTACTGTTAATCAATAAAGTAAGCATCACGAAAATAAAATTATCGCTTATACTAGAAATTGTACAATAAAATACTTCTAGAAACATCGCAAATAAAAATGGTACCAAAACAATCATATTTTACAAAAAACCAAAACAATCGCAGTACAAAAAAAAACATCGATATGGACAATGCACATCCCTAGCGGCCCATTTACACATGGTGCTTGAAACATTGATCGATCCTATACGTTTACAAACACCCTATGTCTTTGTTCTTTAGACACGTACATTTTGTTTCATTTGTTATTGAAAGAAAAATACATGAAAATATTGTTTATTTGTTCTCGTATAATGTTATTGAGTTATAGCGTTCTTTATGAGATTGAATGAATGATTTTGTTTATGTTTCAAATATAACAGGTTCATGCAAATCATTTTTTTGTGTGTTTCGTTTCTTTTTGGTTGTTATGATGACTGGAATAGCTCATTTTGTGTGGAATATTGATATTTAGTGCAGATCTAGAATGATAGAGGCGTAGTTACTGAGAGATGCCTAAATATAAATTTAAGTTTGTACGTTTGTCATTTGTATCTCTCTGTTCAATTTGTGAAAATAATTTTATTCTTTTGAAAATATGTATTTCTAAAATTTCACGTTTTTGAAAACGTGAAATTTTGAACATGATCATGATCATTTGACATGGACTTAAACTTAATTGTTTACTCGTGTATGCAGGTTTTTGCTCTTTACATCAACCATACAGCAAGAAAGAGAAGACTATACGATATATTAAACGTGTGCAGTCCTCATTAATCTAATTAATATCACTAAAAGCATTCAGGCGCCAATATTTATTTATAAATTCGCCACTCACTCTTACTGATGTTCAAATCTTAAAATTAATGATTAAACAAAATCCTGCCAACAGGAAAAAATGGAACGTTAAAACTAATTTGCACGCCTTAACTAAAGCTAAAGTATTTTTAGCACCTCTTACCACTTATTAAAGTAATATTATTGCAATTGTGGAAAAGAGACGCCGCTCTACGCCATGTAGTGCGCTGTCACGCTTCTACAATTGTAATAATATTATTTTAATGAAAAGCCAGCCAAGTGCGAGTCGGACTCGCGCACGAAGGGTTCTGTACTATTCTCTATACACTGCGAAAGTTTGATGCTTCTACCTATTACCGTCTTTAATATAAAGCAAAAAATACGAAAAGCACGTTTATTGTATTGGGACGGGTTTGTTATATGCAACATAACAACATTTTTTAGTATTTGTAGTTATAGCGGCAACGAAAGTACATCATTTGTGAAAATTTCAGCATTCTAGTTATCACGGTTTATGAGATACAGCCTGGAGACAGACAGAACAGCGGAGTCTTAGTAATAGGGTTCCGTTTTACCCTTTGGGTACGGAACCCTAAAAAGTGGTGGCAGGCCAAATTATACGTTATTTAGTTAATAGACGTCAATTAGTCCCAATATAACTGTTTTACATTGATATTTAAATTAAAATGAAAGCGTATAATCATCTTAAAGGTGGTCCCAAATATATTCAAGATAACTACAAGTTACAACTATATATTAGTGTAATGTTTTTCTCCAAACGGTAATTTTGTTTTAAATTATTTTAAACAGTAGGTTATGAAATTGCTTTAAATATTATGTGAAAATAGGGCTCGGTACTTCCGTTCATTTGTTATTAGTTGAAACATAGTAATGATGAAGTGTCTTTTTGATAGTTCAAAATAAGAATTACATATTTGAATATTTGAAAAAAATGTCGTGATAACAAATCCACACATAAAACCACAAGGCCACCTTGCGGTTTTATGTGTGGATTTGAGTGCTCGTGGTGCAAGTTTGATCTCCAGTGCTGGCAAAGTACCTACTTATATGACTTTTTCAAAGTTATATGTACTTTCTGAATTGTTCTAAGACACTACTGACAAACATTAAAGAAAATCATCGTAAGGAAACCTGGATTCCAAATATTGGAATCTGAAATTTCCAATCCGCAGTGAGCTAGCGTGGTAATCAATGTTCAAACCTTCCCTATATGAGGAGAAGCCTGGGCCAAGCAGTGGGGCGTATATAGGCTGGTTTATTATTATTATGATGATATTAACACAAAACTGAAACTGACGTAGCAACAGTAAACAGACCTTGCAGATAACATTAAAGAATTTCTACTTTTACTCAAGGACACATTTTCGTTGACAACTATTTTCTGTTCTATTTGTGATTTTGTATCAAATATTTTTGGCGGAAATTAGAAGGTCGCGGTCGTTTACCGGAAATATTATTTACAAGTATTTACCAAATAGTTTTTTGCTAGCATTAAGTAAAATATTTGTTCAAATATGACACTACGGAAGTGTTTATTATCCGATGGTACTTTTTCTTCCATCGATTACTGCTAAACAAAGTATGTATGTCGGAGACTTGTCTTGTATGATATTTTTGTTCTGATTTTGGGTGTCTTTGAGCATTTAAGTAAAATCACAGTAAATATGAGAGCAAATCAAACCAACCTAAACACCCTTAAACACTAAAGTATTACGCCTTCATTTCATTACAGACTATTACTTGCTTCTGGCGGCATCGTCAGTCCAGATAAATGCTATAATCCTAAATGATTACCCAGGAAAAACATTACCTATATACAACCTTATGTCTGCAACCTTAATCCGAAGTCATCAAATTAATAGACGACCAATAAGTGCCTATTACACATAGGTATACGTACTCCTACTAATATTATAAATGCAAAAGTTTGTGAGTATGGATGCATGTTTGGTACTCTTTCACGCTTAAACGGTATAACAAATTTGAAAATCTTTTTTTGTTTTCCGGGGTGTAACGCCAATGTCTTCAACCCACGCTGAGGGCACGGAGTGGGGATATGTCGGACTCCCACCGACTAAAAACACCCGAGCCCCTTCTACTACCTAAGCCAGAGTCACGGAATCGCTCGCGCATGCTCTGCGTGACTCTGACTCTAGCTGGCGGTAGCTTACACCCTGGGTTAACACATAGATTACTTTATGCTGCATTTTGATATCCATATCAACGCAAACGGAACCGAAGAAAATGCTAGTGTTACATAATTTACAAAAGAGGTTAATACGGTGTTACCATGTCCAGTGATCTTTGAATACAAGTTATTTCTACGACATATCGAATTGATGTTATATACGGTTTATTATGTTGTAAGCTATCGCTTTTAAATGCCATATAGGCAGTTAAATTAATTTCAATTAGGATATTACTCGGCTCATCTCTATTTTATGTGGCCCTTTAAGGAATTGGTAAGGCTGTAATGAGTTTAATATAATTAAGTACTTGTATACATCTTGGCTTTTACTTATCTTACTCGCAATTTTGGGATAATAATAGGTATTTGAAGTGATAAAAATGATCCGAATTGCAGAAAAGTATATTTCATTTAATTTCATTAAACAATCGGAACGACACCACTTTTGAAACTTTAAATACCATAAGAGGTCTGAAAGGTATTTTGACCTAATTTTGGTGCATGTGTAGGCAAGAAAATTGAAGTGGTATTTAGTGTTCACCAATTGAGATGTATTAAATTGTGATTTTGTATTTAACCCAAGTCTTACAAAACTACATCCATCTCTTTCTCCCACAGATCCTGGCAGCTCTCGCCGTCTCGCTCGGGCCCTTCGCGGCTGGGCTCAGCAAGGGCTACATGTCCCCAGCGATAGCCTCCATGCAGGACCCTAAGGGTCACAACGGTACCTTCACAGTCAGCGACCAACAGGCCAGTTGGATTGCTAGTCTTAGTTTATTAGGTAAGTCCTTAAATATACAAATAGATCTAGTCAGATCATGATAATTTAATTTTGTTCTTCGAAAATTCAAAGTCCTGTGTCCCTGTGACGAGCAGGACTGTTCCTTCGTGGAAGCAAAACGCGCAGAATATTGAGAGACGGTCCAATCGTACATTTAAACTATTTGCTAATACAGTATTTATTATTGGAATTAAAATGCCTAATCCTGAGAGCAGAAAATTTACAACAACTAACGAAGATATTGCTGTTTCGCAATATATAGTTTTCTAAAATTACAAATTGATTTAAAAAAAATACATACATTTTCCTTTATAGATAATGAATCTGATAAAAATAGCACAAGACAAAAGTTCAATCCTAAACCCACAAATATTGTCGGAGAAAGATCCTTAAAACAAACAATCATACATCACAAAGATAGCCAGTAATCTCCAAGGTTTCCTTTCTATCGTTTTGCTATTCCACTGTAGTATCACTTTCCTTCCTTATGCGTAACACAAGTTAATTGATGTCAATGTATTGCCCTGGTGGTCGTTGACATAAGGGTTAGTAGTCAACTCTAGTTACATCGAAGACGTCATCAATTCACGATTTAATGAGTTCAAGTAGAGTTGTATCGGTAAATTGATTTGTTCTAGGTTTTTTGTAGACTTTACCTTTATAGCACTTGTTAATCAATTTTTGTACCTCGTATTTACTTTAAATAGACTAAGATTTTTGTGTAGTTTTCTAGGTGTTATATTACACTTTTAGAATCGTCGAAGTCAGGTTTAATTTTATTGATAGGAATCTTTAATAGTTGTAAATTATCGCGCCATAAAATCACTACCATGAAAAAATATACGTGAGCAATTTTATCCGTGATTATTAAGTTAAGTCACCTACATCATGCAAAGCTTTTATTGTATTGAAGATCAATTCTCCAAGTAAGTATCAATATCTTTAAAGTCACCATGAATCCATTGTTGGGCAGAGGCTGAAAAGCAAAATATTTTCCAGCGTTTAATTTTTCTTGTACTTCCATTTCTGCTCTATAGGTCACAAGTACAGATGGCCTAGCACTACCTCTTGTAGTATGACTGTTGAAGTCGTGGGAGGGAGATGACGCACTACATTTTGTAGAGCGGCGTCTCGCTTCCACGCCTTTCAAATTTGCAAAAGTACTATTTTTGCCTTACCTTAAGACTTTGTCCCTCCGTTTGAGGAGTAAGGTTTCGGTTATAAAAACTACAATTGTGGTCCATTCTCCACGGCTGGGACATGCGCGATTTGCAATAGCTGTGTTTTTTCAACCGTCACACCTATTCGTCCATTGTTCGGCCCCTCTTTTTGTATCAACGTAATGTTCTAATTCGATTTGTTTAGAATTGAATCCATTGGGGTACTGTTTAGAACATTTACGTAGTGTTTACTGTATGGTGTTGTATGGTTGGTGCTAACCGCGAAATTGGGATTTTGTTCACTACTATGGGTTATTAGGTAAGCTTGACAAATGTGTTGTTTTCTGATGATAATAATGCGAACGAAGTCGTGACAGACCTAGTAAATACCTTCTAGAAAATACTAGAATAAAATTATTTTAAACAAATCATGTTTTGATCAAATATAAGTACGGAACTAAAGCGTATTCATAACATATTTTAACGGTGGTCGACTGTAGTAAGAAAAGTTTTGAACATGATCAATAAACGTGACTCTAAATGCGCTTGTGTTTAGTATAAAATATTAGTTAAACCGGAGCATGTTTTGTGTTAAACATTATCACACGTGCGTAATAAGGGCAAGGCAAAGCTATCTAAAATTTAGACTTCAACAAGCTTTTGAAGGTAAGATCTAAGTATATGTAAAAGGACTGGTTGATATTACAAGCGATAAAAAGTCAGATGGACTTGAATAAAGTTTACTTACTTATGTGTAACATAAGAAAGATGTGTTATGAGAACTAGACAACCGATAAACATACTTATATAATTATAAATACTTACATACTATAGATAAATTACACCCAGACACAGAACAAATAATCGTGTTCATCACACAAATATTAAATTAGTCCTAGGTGGGAATCGAACCCACGACCTCCTGATAGTAAAGCAGTCACGGTCACTGATCACTAGACCAACAGGCCCGTCACAATTCGTTCTAGACGTTTCTTTTCCAAACATCTTTTTCCCGATCAAAAATGGCTTCCGAACCAAGATATATTGATTGACGAAAGCTTATATACAGATGCCGCTAAACATCTTCGAGATCAATCTCTTTACATTAAGCGATTTGAACATCCGTTGATGTTTCGCCTCTGATCTTAAAACACTTCGTCTGAGTTATTATGTATCATGTGTCTTCGCTTATGTGCTGCGTGGGCTGTTCATGTAGTTATGTAGTTAGTAAATAATTTAGGATAGTTTAAAAGCGATTCTTTGTAAAGAGACCGTGGGTTTTTAAAAATCGATTGATGTTTGATGAGTCTTTGAAGACGCTTAATATTTTGATTGACTTTTGTGAGACTAAAAGCTTATTTCAGATTTTTGTTAAATAGATTTAAAAAATGATGATGATACCCTTACTCTATGCGTTAGTTGAAGCAACTGGGTACAATAAAATACTTACACGCAGAGAATACATGTATTCATACAGCTTATATAAAAATCAAAAACTCATATAGCTTTTATCTGACACTAGACACAAAAACCTCGGTTGCGCCCTTAAAAACCAACCAACAATTAAAAAAAACTGACAACCTAAAACACCACTTCAAAAACAATTGAACAACAATTTCAAAGCGAAAATTCTTTCTACAATTCATATCATCCTCATATCTCTTTTCACATGAACCTCGCTCTTGAACTCACAAACGCAGAAACTTTTGACTTATCTACAAACTTCCTGCTCCCATTTCGTAAGGAATTTCTTGCGTTATCACCGAAAATGCAAGCGTAATGAGCTTAGCAGTGAGTAATGACTTGATATAATACTTTGGCTTAATGATTAGGTACAGTATGTAGGTTATAGGTTTGACCCAAAAAGATTGGCATTAATGGTGATAAAAAGCTCCTTAATACTTGAGGTATAGACGATTTTAAGGATGTCATTTTCTGAAACGAAGTTGAGTGTATTTTTTGTTACTATTAGGATCTTAATTCATAAGTATTGTAAGAAAATAATGACTAAAGGGGATGGATATTAAACCTATATTTGCTAACCCTATATGCCTCGGTAAGAAAACTATTTAGTAATAAATTTATGAGTCAACGTAGCAACGTAAACGCGCAGCACAACTTGAGAAATCATTGATTTCTATCTCTTTTTGTTGAGAAAAGGAACGATATCATGGTATTCCCTCATTTCCTGGGATACGATTTTAAATCCCATTCCAGAATTCAACTTTCCGTCACTAACATCCGGGAATGTGCCAGAAACTCATCTGTTCTGTGTCTAGTAGCAATTTATCTTTAATATGTATATATTTAGTAATTATGTTTATCAGTGGTCTAGTACTCAACATAAGCTACGTATAAAATTGTTGAGGAATATTTATTTATTTATATTCTTACATCTTGTCAATGTTATAAAATTAGTAACTTCATCATTATAGTTCAAAAAACCTTGTTGCTTCCTTACATTGATCTCAAACCTGCAAACACACTCACAAAACGCAAGGTTTCCGAACCAACTTATCCTCCATAATTACTAAAACATCTAAGTTTCGCAAACAAGTTTCCGTGTTTGCAAAACACTTTAACAGTTACTGAAACACATGTCTGTCTGTCTGTTTGTTAGTGTGTAATAACTAAACTCTTAATGATTATTTGTGAGCTTTTAGTAACTTAGGTAGGGTAAATATACCGACGGATTTAGCTTTGCACTTTGTTTCTCGTTAAGGGTATGTGGAGTTTTGCTTTTTGAGTTGTGTTTTTGGTTACTAATTGGCAAACATAGTTAGTTAAGAGTTTGTTAAGTGATTTGTGTGGTATCCTTCACGATGGATTATGCATATTAATATTTAAATGCCAAAGATTTTTTCAATCTGCAATTGCTTGTTCTGAATCTGGTTGACATTGTGCATGTGAACTTAATTTCTAAGTGCGGGTGACGTCAAGAAAAATAAACTATTTTCGTCTTTGTATTATGTTTTTCTAGCACAATAATCAGAAAATAATTACCATTATTAAAAAAAATGTTTGATGCTTTAAAAGCTGAGTTTTTTCAGTAGACTTCGTTTAAGTCTTCATCATGGTATCTTGGTACTTCTAGCCAGTGCCCTATTACGTGCTGCGGGTATCAATTACCATGATAAAAAATAGCCTACGTAAGTACTTTCATTCGAGTAGGCGGAACTTTGGTATTTACAATATTAGTACGCATTCAATTATAAAATCAGGAAGCATTTACTCTATGCTAATTAAAGTTTCCGTACCCTTTGTAAACTTAAAGTTAAAATGACTTTAAAACCACTTAAACTTAATAAACAAACGCTGGTCATTGTTTAACAGTGAAGAACAATTAGTTAAGCTTTTACATACAAACATAACCTACCACCAGTAAATCTGTTGGTGAAAGGAGACGGCGCTCTACACGACATAGAGTGCTATCTCTTTTCCACAAATGTTTTACTTCAAGAGGTGGTAGTAGACATTTGACAGGTCAATACTAGTTTTAATTTCGTTTTATTTTTCCATTTATGTTGATTTGTTCTTGCGATTGTTCTGTTGGATGTATTTCAAGGTCAATGAAAGTGTTTTTGCAGTTTGCTTTAAAGATAGAGTCAATAGCTTTCATTAGTATTAGGATTTGCGTTGTTTTTAGTCACTGAACAAATACAGGTGTAGTGATACAAAAAGCTTTTGACATTAACATGATTGTTGGGTAAATTCGCAAGATAAATTAACTCAAATATCCATTAAAAGTGGTAAATTGCCATATATGACAGCATTATTCCAATTTCTGTCGCAAGCCAATAGATCCTTGTAGCACTATAACCAACATCCTCATTCGAGAATGACACTAAGCGAAATATCGGTCTTAGTTATCATGCTATCTTTGTCATTGCCAAAGAGACAAACAGAGAAAAAATATATTGAACAAACATCACTTTCTCAAGTATTAGTCGTTAGACCAATGTTAAAGTAATTTGCTCATCTTCAAAAAGTCATTAATGCAATGAGGTTGAAATCTTACAAATCGAATTATTAACTAAACCACTACTAGGTTAATAACCCGCGACATTGAAACATCATAAATATTAATAGTGAACGTAACCTACTTGTGATACTTTATCACCGAAACGAATCGACCGAATTTGATGGGTTGTAGTTAAATCACGTGCTGTTATAATGATTTAATTTTATACGTTTACGGTTGTTTCGTTAGTTTCACGGAGTTATGAATGGGGACACATTTTGTTATACGAATAAGATATTATTATGTTAGCACAACTTTTAACACGTCATTATATTCAATCGAGTACTGTGCATTTAAATCGGTTCCACGATTAATTTAAGAAATCGATAGTTCATAGTTGTTGCGTATTTGTTGAAGTAATTTAATTTCATTGTATTTTCTTACATCTACGAGTACACCTTAGTCCTACTATACACATTTTTGATTAACTAATAACGATTAACTGATAAGTGCCTATTACATATTTTTTGTTATTACTATATTTATTAAATATAGCGATGACTGGAAAGCTTTCAATCATTGTTTTGGAAATGCACTAGCTTTTTTGCCAAAAATGATCTATTCATATACCCAAAAGTAACATTTAACGACGATATGTATCCATTTAGACTATTTTCAAATCTATTTTCTCATGAGACCTAAAGTGTGTCACTTTAAACAATATTAAATAATACATGTATGACCACACAATCAATATAATATAACCCTTTTCTCTTCCTCCTTCAATTTGATTGTCCGCAATTTTGGCGGCGTGTCAATAACCCCAAAGGACCTACCATCAGCTCTGAAAGTTATATTACTGCAGTTGTGGAAGAGAGACGCCGCTATACGAGGTGTAGTGCTCTGTCACGCTTCCACATCTGTAGTAATATTACTTTAAGGTAATGGTAGGAACTTTGGTTCATTGATATTAGTGCCGACATATATTTAACTGCAATTCACGTTATGTAATATTTGTCTCGAAATACATTGTGTATTAAAACAATTGAAGGTTTGTAAAATCGAATGTGACGGGTGGGAAATAAAACATACAACGCCATCTAGTCTCAAACTATGCAGAGCTTGTATTATGAGTACTAGACAACTGATAAACATACTTATATTATACTTACTTCTAAATGCATACATACTATAGATAAATTACACCCAGACACAGTAAAAATTATCGTACTCGTCACACAAACATTTGTCCTGGGTGGGAATCGAACACACTAGACCAACAGGCCAGTCAAAATTTTGATTGACGGTGCGGACCGCTGAGTGGTTATAGATTACTATGCAAATACCGATGTGTTTGT
Organism: Chrysodeixis includens; assembly: GCA_941860345.1. Lineage (NCBI taxonomy): Eukaryota > Metazoa > Arthropoda > Insecta > Lepidoptera > Noctuidae > Chrysodeixis > Chrysodeixis includens. The sequence goes on along the minus strand of OW796114.1, from coordinate 9,829,150 downwards.
GTTGAGTTCGAACCCCGCGTTATGATTCGAATAATTGTGAAACACCTCACGACATGAAAGATATTAACTGTTTTTTGCAAGAATCGTAAAAGCACGTTTTTTGAACGTTTTCAAGTCTCTAAAACCCTTTCATAGTTATTATTACTGTTAAAAACTTACGGCAATTTGCAACTCAGACTTTTATTCTGTGTACCTGTGTTCCGATCTGTATCCTCACAATTCGCGAACTGTTACCATTATAAATCACTTTGAGCATTAAATCATGGCCCCAGCAAACACAAAACACATTTTACCAACAATTATGCTGTCCGCACCTAATATTTAAAGTCTAATGTACAGTACGATAAAGAAATACGGTCGACGTACGAAATAAGTATCGATTTATTGAGATATCGATTCTGGATTCGATTTAAGAACTGAGAAGTCGATTGAATGTGTAAAGGGTGTTCTGTTAATGCATTTTCTTAGATAAATAGTATTGTATACTTACTTATCAATATTTGTGTTGTAAATGATATGAATTAAGTGTTATACTTTCACGACAAAATTAATAAATTTGATTCAACGATTTCGATGCAATATGTAATATTGATAGCTTACATTTTAAGACAAAGAATATAACTAGGCTACTTTGTACAACGAAAACCTTTCCAGTATCGAGTAACGTCACGGGCAAATACTAGTATTGAAATTTATGTTTTACTTTCAATCATAAAGCAATTCAAATTTAATTCGCAATAAGAATACAATTCCATTAATGTACTAAAATTAATTAATCCATCAAAGGAAACTAGAACTAATTAATTAATCGAAACTCGAAATGTCAATTCAGAATCGATTCAAATCAATTCTATTCGATTAAAATCCGCATCTCAACTCTCGCCGCAGTGAATACCAATAAATTGGCGGGAAAGATAAATAAACCAACCAATTTGCTATTCGTTAACTTTCATAGTTTACGTAGTATTAAACATAAGTTTAATTTTCTACCTGTTTTGTGTTAACGTGTATAAAACAGTTACACTGGTCTAATTCCGTTCATTCGTTTCTCGAAATTTTATATTTTAAACAAAGTTCGCAATGTTTTGTGAAAAGCTTTATTTATTTAAGCTGTTGATATTATATATCTCGGTAAAACGCGTCAGCAATTACAAACGATCATTGGACAATTATTGCTCTCAAATTTATTATAACTCTAATATATATTTTTACAGCAACTATTGTGCAAAATTCGATATTAACTACTTTTCCTGAATACCGAATAACTTTGCAAAAAATATGATATATTGATGTAAAAAGCAACAATTGTGCAAATTTTGTTATCGCTTTGCTTTTGCTGTGCTTTGCTGCTGTATTTTGCTCTTGTAATATCACTGCAGGTTTTATTCTGACCTTGTTGATTAGCTAATACAAACACCTATTCATTTTACGAATGTGTTAGTCAAGCTTCAGTTGAAGTTTGGGTTAGAATACTAATTATATGACACGCCATTAAAATATTATAGTTATTGAAGTACCGGTGGTGTAACTAGTATGTTTAAGGAGGTTATAACCATAAATATGTGAAATACATTAGCTTTTAACTGATTTATAGATTTTTTTATGGTTTAATAGATTGATGTCAATTTTTTTAATTAACTATATTGGTAAAAATATGTATAAAAATAGAATTACGTCGTCGGTAGTAAAAAAAATAAAAATGATTTCATTTCAATCTCGTCTTCCTTTATACTAAACTAGCGACCCGCCCCAGCTTCTCACGAGTGCAATACTGATGTATTATACATAGAAACCTACGCCTTGAAACATACTATCTATAAAAAAACACATCAAAATCCATTGCGTGGTTTTAAAGATTTGAGCTTACTTAGGGACAGACAGACAGCAGGAAGCCACTTTGTTTTATAATTTTAACCGACTTTAAAAATCGGTTTGTCTCGATTTGTCTGTGTGTATGTTTTTATCAATATTAGTTCCGTCTTTTAGGCTTGAACTAGTTCTCTCAAAGTTCCTTAAGACAACTAGTTTCTAGATATAGTGATAAGAAAATCCAAATAAACAACAATTACTCTATGTTCAAGATATTGGTATCTAAATTACATTAATAGCATTTAAATTCAAAGTATTTTATATCTAAAACTGACACTTAATTTCGGTATCAACTGTACTATTGTGATAGCATGCAACCTACCACTATAACTTACCTAAATAAGACTTGTAGTTGAGAAAGCGAGAGAGCGCTTTACAATGCATAGAGCGGCGTCTTTCTCCCACAACTGCAATAATCTTACTTTAACATATCGTGGTAGTTGAACAGTAATTGGTGCTCGGATCTCGCAACGATTTGTCACGTCAAATATAAACTACAGCTATCGGCTTTGAATGTAAGCAAAGAGAAAATTTGTATTTATGAGAGCAGTCTTAATAGCAGCTATTGAGCAAGGAAACAATTGACGGTTTGGTAGGCCTATTGTTCGTCTATCAGGGTACTTACTGTAACCAAAATCAAAAGGTTTTCATTTCGAGTAGGCCTTCTCAGGCACTTTCAAAACGTTACTGACTAGTCGCACGGTTCCAAAGTGTCATTCTTGTGGAGAAGAACCGGCAAGAAACTCCATAATAACGCGGTGAATGCGAAAGCGAATCCCGTGCTCTGTTCATAGGCAGAAGAGGACGATCCAGTGTTTTTAGCTGGTAAGAGTTCGACAAGCCTCCGTCGAGGATAGTCCATGATGAATACCACTGGGACACCAAAAAGAAGAGTTTATGATAATATAGCAGGACGGAAGCAGTATTAAAAGAGAGATAGTAGATTGTAATCTGCATAGTGGCATCTCGTATTATAATTTTACAACAGTTATGCCTTAAAAGCTTAGTGTTAGTACAGATTTTGTTTTTTAAAAAAAGGCAGGCTTCTTCGTGTATTTTTTGAAAACACAAGCCTCCTTTCTTAAACTTTAAAGCAGCTTAAATTATATATTTTATTGTTCAGATGAACGCAAAAATACGTGTCTCATGTTTTTCAATTATCTATCTGACGGACTGATTAGATTATTACTTTTCGTACCCTGCCATCACCCCCATTTTGACATATTCAGCAAGCCTATTGTTCATTAGGTTCTAAGATTTTAGCAAACACCTCAAATAAAACGCTGTCCTTAGTTCTAATCTCGTCTCAAGGCAGTCCTAGATACATGCATTCAACCGCTTCAGATACATAATATTTACTTAATCTTTCTTAATTAATTCCGTGCACTTGTTAAGATATAACTGGATTAAACTGGTTTATAGCTTCTGAGAAGATACCAGCCTCTTTGTCTTTACAATTCAATGTAGTATTCAATACACTACAAGAATAAACCATTCTTGTTGTGTTACACTTAGGATCTTCATTTCGGCCTTTAGTTACTGTATATACTTATGTTTACTGTATTTATTAATTGTTTTCTTGAGCTTAAATGTTTTTGTATATTTTCTTTTTCGTTAAGTCATTCCTCAAGAGACCAATTCCCAAGAGACTAGTGTAGTGTTTTATAGTACTCAAATTCTATATATACTTAGTAATCTTATCTTATTTTCGAATACAATAAATATCAATTACAGCAAGTTTCGAATTCAATTCAATAAAAAAGCCTTCAAGTACAAAACAATGTAGCTAAAATATATTCTTGTATAAAAATCTGATAACTATCTATTTATTTCTAATTTACATACATCCATACTTGTAGGACAAAACCTCCTTTTAAATTTCAACAAAAACTGCGCAAACACTTTTCCTAAATAGAATCTACAAAGAAAGGCAAAGAACCCATAAGAAACAGTGAAACAGTCTACGTGATCGTTTTATCTTTCCCCTTTTCCTTTTCAATTGGACCAAAGTCTTAATCTTTTAGCGCCAATACATGGACGTAGCCTTCTTTATCTTTGGCTGTCTTTTACCCACTTGAGATAGGAGAGGATAATGGGTTTAAAGTTTAGCGTGTTTGAGAACTCTTTTTATAGTACTTTTAACTTGTATTGTATATTTATAAGGGCTTATTGTATATATATATATTTTGATTGATTGGAAGAAATTGATAAAACTTTAAAGTTCAACGATGTAGTTTTTTTGTTCGTGAAGAAAGCATTGTGATCAATGTTTGTTCGTTCTCTTTACGAAAACCCTTTATAAATGTAAGATGATGTGTAACGTATGTTACTGCTAATAGTATAGATAGGTTTGTGTTAAAAAATAACAGAGGAGTTCAGAAAACAGATAAAAATGCTTTTCTGTATGAGAATATGATATTGTTTTGTAAGCAGTAGGTGGGTGGGTTTTATTTAGGCTAAATCCACTGGGAAACCCTAAATTACTTAATCTAATCCTTTTCCAAAATCATTGGAATATTCATCAAAACGCGTGACATAGGAATTACCTCCAATAAGGTAGTAATCCTATTCAAACTTACACGAAACCACTAACACTTATAAGGTTAATCTAAATATAAATCCAAGCGTTCAAAATTAATTAACCCCATGTAGCCATAAGCTACTGTTAAACCGAAATAACGTAATTGTCTGACAGTGAACAACAAAATCGTGCAGCCTATTCGTAGATGCAAATCATGGAACAAGCTTTTGGGGTCCAGCGTACAACCGACCGATAACTGTGACACTTTGGGTCCAAGGACTGCGCCTTGGGCAACGCCTAAGAACAAAACCGTTGAACGTTGTTAAAAGGAGACAACGCTATTTACAGTGTTCTGTATTCTCGCTTACACAGCTGTCATATTCTTGTTTAAAGAGTTCGTGATAAAGACTCTGGACCTTAGATCCTTGTAGTTGTGCCACTTCCATAAACGGTACGATATTACGACGGTAAATTTTGAAATTTCTAGGCACGGTTGTTGTCTGTGTAAGTAATATTCTAGTCTAGTAAAATAGACCTCCTACTTTGCTTTGGTTTAGAAACGATTTTGCTGTTGTTCATTGGGTATTAGACACATTTTTATGAGCTGCAGGTCCAATAGATTTGTTATATTTGTTGGTAAGTCTGTTTGAAATTGTCCTTTACATAACTTTGAAATTTATCAGTTTTGTTGTCTGTTACATTGCTAATGATATTTAAATGGGAAATATCGGATTTAATAAGATAGATATCTGGTTTAGCAACGCTAATTAAGGAATAGTTGCTTGTCATATTAATGTGACTGCAATGAAGATAAATGGAAATTACGACACTCAACTTGTCGAAGCAAAATTAAAGAAAGGAGTAACAATAAAATTAATCACTACATGGCTTAAAACGAAAGCCTTCATGTCGGTTCGTTTTTAAGTATGCTTAGATCTATAAAACTATGCAATGGATTTTGATGAGATTTGATATAGATATAATCTTTTGGGAAAAGGGTTTTTATTTATTACTCCCGTGCAAAGCTGAGATAGGTCGCTAATTGTAAAGGAAAAGAATTCAATATGTGCAATACAGCAAAAGAAACAGCAAAATATAGTCATTACCGTCGCGACAACTGCTAATATACTAATTAAAGACGGCTAAGATTCTTACAAAATACGCCATATAACGTTTTTTAATTCCACAACTTCACAAGCACACAAACATTACAATATACATATCAACAATACATCTATCGATAAGATCTTAATCTATGCCAATAATACGAAATTCACTTTATATGCTAAACATGGCATGTTTGCCGTGTCAATGTCAATTATTGTTGAACATAGTCTCTGCTTAAGTATTTATTATTGAGATAAAGGTAGTTGCTTCTACATTAAATTCTAAGCGTCTAAGTGTCTAAGCAGTATTTACTTTTATTTATTTACAGATTATCTACTGCAATCTGATAGCAATTTATGGATTCTGAGGACCTAGTATCATATTTTCTAAGTAATATTATTGCGAAGGAAAGAGACTCACGCGGTTAGGAAGGTGCTGGACATGAATGTGGATGGATATTGAGGAAGAGGACGACCAAAGAAACAATGGATGGATTGTGTGAAAGATGATATAGATGCAAAGGGTGTTGCTTGCGAGATGACGTCAGATAGGAATGTATGGAAGAAGAAGACATGCTGCGCTGATCCCAAGTAAAAAATAGGATAAGGGCATAATGAAGATGATTATTGCAGTTGTGAAAGCGTGATAGAACACTACACGGCATAGAGCGGCGTCTCTCTTCCACAACTGCAATGAGACTACTTTTAGAAGTGGTGTAGGGCCTCTCGTGGCAATTTATAGATTCTGAACGGTCAAGTTCATTTGCTTGACGTAGCATTACTTACAAAGTTATTGAAGTGAAATATTTGGTTTCGCAAGTAAACGTTGTGAATGTTTAAGTTGTTGTCTTGTGTTTTTGTAACTAGAATCTTCTTAAATAATATTGTTTGATAGTTTTTTGACTGGAGATGTGATATTTGTTCAGATATAACCTTGAATAAAGGAGTTTACAAGAATTTTATTAAAGTGGTACTCTGATTGGGTGGATAGATAACCATGTACAACTTCCTCTTTCTTTCTGATATCTAGAGTCTTAGCAATTTCTGTGTCAATTATTTTTTTATTGGAGTAAATACGCGATTCGATTACAACATAAGTATCATATTTAGTTATATTTTTAAGGTAAAATATGTAATTATGTGTAAGTTTTTTGTAATTTGTAATTGTTACTTTAATTTTAATAGAGACTCATTGACCCCACAGTCAAACCATTGCTACGGTTTTGTGGGGCTTAGTTTATAAGAACCTTACCTGTAAGAAATAAAGATAAATAAATAATAAAATATTTTATACTAGCTGTTGCCCACGACTTTGCCCGCGCTTGAGTCGCTCATAGCCTGACGTGGTTAATTGTCTATGGTTCTCCCCTACCTCCCCCTTTCAAACGTTACGTAGTTAATGGTCTTAGATAGGCTATATAGTCGGCATTCAAGAAAAATCCGTATAAGGTATTACGTACTCTTTAGCAATGGCAGTAATAAGTTAACGTAATTAGGTGATTGGGTGTTTTAGAGCCTGTAGTTATATTTTCTAAGTGTCGGTTAATTATTGGCAGCAATCTTTAATAGTGGTTTAGAAAATTTACGCTTGGACAAGTGTTGAAACTAGCTTGAGTAGTATAATTTGCTATACTTAATTTTATTTTCAACTAGCTGTGCCTGCAACTTTGTTCGCGTGGATTGAACAAAAAAGTGAATTAGTTAATTTTATGACTAATTGCCAATAAAAGTACCGTCAAAATCGGTCCAGTCATTTAAGAGATTAGCCCGAAAACGATACTAATGCCGTCATAAATGCAAAACCATCACTTTTGACAGACAGTTGAGTTGACTTTTGTTGCATATTACGACAAAGCCCTCATGTTAATGTCATCCACGTGCCAAAAGATCCTTGTACTTGTAAGACTCCCTACAAGACACAAATGCTACTAGAATCTACCTACGCACAATTTCTATTTTAAACCAAAGACAAAATACTATGGAATTTTACTCAAATCGTAAAATAGTACTCCTCATTCCTTCCATTCCAAGCAATAATCTAGATTTACGTAGTATTTGTTAACACAATCAAAACCGTTACTTCTTCGAAACTATTGTGTGTTAAAGAGACGGTGATATTTGTCTGTATAGACTCATCTCTATCTTTTTTGAGTCTTCATTGGATAGCCCAATGAAGCAGTCAAAGCGCTAAGGTTATTTGCAAGGATCTTTTATAAAAAGGTATTTTTTTATTTTCGTTGTAACAGTATAAAAAGCGGCTGTGATATACTAGTGTAATATTTTTGACCTATTTAGCAAATCAGTATTGAGAATAAATTAATTTATAATGGGCTTAGGGGGGGCTGCGGGGTGTTCGTGAAAGATATCGCTCGCCTGGCACCCAAAGGGCTCCAGGAGGAACATAGTGGGTTTTAGTCAGTAAAAGTCTGACACTCCCTCCCGCTGCACTCATTCATCATTGATCGGGTCATTTGATGAGTCCTCACGACAAAAGAAAAAAAAAACTAAAACATAGCATAGTGGGTTTTGAATTTCCACGGGAAAAAAATACATAATATCTTCAGGTAAAACCGCGTGATATCACTAGTTATTCCCTTATAGTCTACTAAAATCTAACACCAGCATCGTAAATAGTACCTTGATTACATGCAAACATAAATATGTCATATTATCTGCATATAAATAGTTGCCCCGCGGCTTTGTCTGTGCTACAACGGATTTATAGTTCGTTTGAATCGTACGCGTGACGTACCTACGGCCTAAATATTCTTAGAGATTGTTAGATTAGATTTCCGTAAGATTTGATTAGGTTAGGAATAAAAATGAAATTGTTATGAAATACTTTGATTATGATTAAAATGGGTTAGGTTATGTGAGATTTTTTCCTGAAAAGTGTTTGAATGGTCTTAGTGCGGGTATAATTTTAAATTATCTTTAATTAATATTTGTTTCGGTTATAACTCGGTTAAGGAATCCGAATCAAATGAAGCGTTTTGTTAGTAGGTATATTCCTTTTCTTCTATTTAACTTGCTAGATAACTTTAGAAATTGTGGTAGGCCATCAAACCAGGGTACTGATACGCAGAAAGTGTAAAATTTTAGCCCAATTTGAGAAAAGCACTGTTTTCCTTTGATTTCACAACCAAAAAAAAAAGATTTTTAGCAAGCTGTTCGACAATTACATCCAGTTCTTATTAAAACATTACTTGTCATCACCTTATCCATCCACAGAGTTATAAATCTCTTAGATATTATGCCTATAAAGGTGATAGATTTATTAACCAGATGGATTGACAATAATGATTTGTTACTAACTCCTAAATCCGGAATCGAATTCGTGACTCCACGGTCTGAGATAATATTTGGTAGACTTATCGACGTCTGCTTAATAATAATTTATTGCTACACTAGCTTTGCCCGCGGGTTTGTTTGCGTTATAACTGATTTATGTTGCTGGAATATTTATAGTTTACACCCAGTCATAGATATTAGATGTCAAAGATTTTGTAATTTTTGTTTGACGCTGTGATGACCAACTGTTACCGCTGTACTGCCAAGTCAGACGTCTCAAATATGAACACCAGTTGTGTATCGACTTTTTGAAAAAAATATCACTGCTTCCGCGTTTTTGGAGGCATGTAAAAATTTGGGTTCTGCGCCTGATCTCTGTCCAGTCGTAGTCGGATTAATTTATATTAATAGTAAAACCATAAAGGCGCCAGTTATAAAAAAAAACTCATTATCATTCCCCTGCCCTTTTCCCAATTATTATTTGGGGTCGACGCAGCATGTCTCCTTCCACACATTCCTATCTGACGTCATCTCGCAAGTCACACTCTTTGCAGCCATATCATCTTTCACACTATCCATCCATCGTTTCAAAAAATAAAACTATATCTACTATGCTTAACACTTGTCTTACACAAACTATTAAATCGTAGTACGATCATATTATTTACTACTCGTATTAACAGCAAGTAAACTCGTACCGTAACTTTCTTAAGAGAAATCTCTGATCATCTCGGTTGACGCTAAGCCTCTTCGTACACGAGGCAACAGGTCTGCGATCGCTTACAACTTTTGTCTTTAGTGACTAGTGTCTGTGTGTGTATTTAAATGAGTTTCTTATTTCCAGTAACTCGTAGAATTCGTATACAGAGGGATTAACTAGTCTTTGGATATTTTTTACACATTGCTGTATCCAGAAAGCAATGGATGATATTATTATTCTAAGCATTAAAAATTTAACACAAAAGTTAATGACAGATGTATTTTAGGTAACCCCAAATGTTTTGACAGCAATTTGTAGTTAAAAAAATGTATAGTATAGACTATAGTTTATAGTCATTGCAAAGCAGTTTTGTAATAAATTAAAATAAATGCATGGCAAAGAACTAAATACATTAAGTCACTTAGTTTTTAACCAATTGGTGAAATCGCTCTTAACAGTGTAAAAGCAACTTTTCTCCATTCAATTTCCATTCAATGGTTATACTATGCATTGTCTACGGGTTTGCTTGCTAAGTGAAAATAATGTGTTGAATACTATCAAGATTAAGTACTTGTAAACTTGGTGGTAAAATGGAAAGGTGAACGTTGTTATTATGTAAGGCTATAGGGTTACTATTTTTCCGATTTTTATCATTTATTTCCTACTTACATTTTTCCATAAAGAAAATGTGAAAGTAGCCGTAAAGGGATTTTCCAGTACTCTTATAAAAACGCCAGCATTAAATTCAAATGGTCACCCATCAAAAGGCAAACCTTGACAAAGGTTGCTTAACCTTGACCAACACATCACTTGAACACCTTGGTAACAATTAACATGATTTGTTACCTAACCGTAATAAACAATTTACTATCATTTTTCATAACACGACCACACAATTTTTCCATAATATTTCAAAATCGATAAAACCAAAAAAGTTATAAATATATCATTATTGGTAATTGAATTACTCGCTGGTCCCTTCGAGCTATACACGATACGGTTAAATTACGATATTATGGTAATATCAATAAATTGCTGGCAAGCCCTGCATGGCGTAAATAACCTATAAATCATGACGTCATATTTAGTGCGGTATTTAATGTTGAACAGAAAGCACTGATGGCCTAGTGGTATGAACGTTGGACTACTAAACCACAGGTCGTGGGTTCAAATCCCGGCAGACACCAATGTCTTTTTGAATTTATGTGCGTATTAAGTAGTTGTCACTTGCTAAAATACGTGTCGTGACGAAAGCAGCATACCTAAGAAAGGGTGCTTAAAGCTAAATGACACCAAATTGTAAACCAACCCAGTAAGAAATATATTAAACTGTTCATCACTCTTGAAGTACTGAATACTAAGCACTATTGAATTACCACTAATGTAATCATCAAAGACTTGAAACTTTAACACTGCATTAGAACGTCGGGGAAATATATTCTTTATCGACAATTGAACATGAATGGTCAGTCTGATACTTTTGACAGATTTGTCAGTATTAGTAGTATTCAAAGGAGTGTTAATTGTCAATAAGCTCTGTAGGTAACAAAAAAAAAACAAATGAATGCAGTAGACTGAACTACCGATACAGATGTGCCTATTATTAAAATATTTCCAATAGAAATAGCTGATATATACCTTAAAACGTAGATTCTCACGACTGACATCGTCATTGCGTATTTTTTTTCATCCATTTCTAGCATTCAGCTATCCATTGTCCATTATTTTTCTATTACCGTTTATAATATTTTGCTTCTCATTTCCTGAAGCTTTGTTTACAATCCATTCATCTTTGTTTGTCTTATCCTATGCATCATTCTCTGTCATAGTTTCCATCCCTTGTCAAAAGATGTGTATGAGGCAAACCATTTTCAATGAATTGTCTTTCAGTAGCTATCTTGTTATTATTTTCTGTATAAAATCGTTTTTATGTACTACATCAAGTACCTATCAAATATTATGGAGTTACAAGCTTTTGCACGTGACTTTGCCAGCGCGAATGTCGGTTATAGCGGCAAAAATATTACTTTTCTCTGACGCAGTCGGTTAGAAAAGTAGTCTAAATATTAACCCAGGGTCTCAGCTAACTCTATACAAAATTTCATTGAAATTAAGCCGTTTGAGCGTGAAAGAGTAACAAACATCTATCCATACTTACAAACTTTTGGGGTTTATAATAGTAGTAGGATTTCACTTTAAAGATCATGCTCAGATTCTTGAACTACGGATGGAAATACCTACTCTTTTTTTTTTTTTTTTTTTTTTTTTTTTTTTTAATAACACCACTCCCGCACTAAGAAATTTAATCCTTGTATCGCGAGGGGTTTCACAGACATTCAATTCACATGCACAAAGACACCCAGACTCAGAACAAGCATTTGTGGAACGCACAAATTCTTGTCCTACGCGGGGATCGAACCCGCGACACGTCGCGTACAGTGGTAATTGGCGTGGCGACCTATACCACTCGGCTATCCGTGCATCAAACACACTCAGACTGGTGAAAACCCGAAACACATTTCCACCACGTCAATCCATTTGGTTCAAAAATATACCGTCTAATTGCAGAAAAACCAATTCTCTACTATAAGTTCTTATAGCAAGATTTATTCAATGTGCAAGTGAGATACTGATATATTAAATTTATTCTGCCGTCTCGTTTCTACAATGACAATAGTCTTTCTTTCAAATTTCATGGTAGAGGCACTACGACTTTTAAATTGACGCAACACCAATCGAAACCAAACAATCACATAACATTTTTATTCACATTCACCATCAATCTTATTCACCATTACCCTATTTTTCGCAATCGGTAAAAGCCAATAAATCAATAAATACATTAAAACATTACTCTAAATTGAGTTGCAACCTGAATACCGACTGTAGTGAAAATAAAAGTGGTGAACGTCTCGAGAATAATTTATTACTTGAAGTGACAGCCGGTATTCGAGAAGACATTGTTTTTCGTTGATAAAGGCCATCTCTCAGCAAGTGAGGAATGAACTCTTTTGGATGCTGCACATTCTTAGTTATTCATTTCGGGCAGGATTAGCATTGACTTCATCGCTGGATATAACTCTTGGGATTATACGCTTTTGTCGTCAACCTGTATTTCGTTAGCGGCTAAATTGAGTATATATTAAAATTAATTTTTATTTTAAATTAATTAATATTGAAATAATTTTAAATTTACTATCTTTGCTAAAAGATAGAAATCAGGAAGTATAAGATGCGTTTTCTAAATTTCTCTAGAGCTTTTAGTCTTATCTTCGTATGCTCTATGAAGATCATTGAATATACAATCTTTATGTCCATCTTCATAAGTGAAAACCTATTTTAATTTACTGAGCTAAAAGTACTTTTCCGTTTACCTGCTTAGATTAGAATACTTTTCTTCCTCATCCCATTCTAATTGGATACCTATCCAATTATAGAATTTTCTAAAAGCTTAAGTAGTTTTTCTATAAGAGTGGCACTTTGGAACCGTACAACTAGAATCAATAAATTAAAGTTTCGAAAGTGCCTAGAAAAGGCTACTTGAAATGAAAAAAAAAAAATATTTGGCTTTGATTTTGAGCTTCATTTTCTAATTAAGTAACACATTGTAGCTAGAACAACAATACGAGTACATACCCGTTCCTAATTGAAAAACGAAACTCCTGAATCCGAGATTCCCTTTCATTCCAAATGCGTCCTTAACAGGAATATACAAATTGAAGGATAGCACACTCATTTGTTTATTTTCCGTCTCTTCAAGTTTGCGAAACAAGAAATATTGCACTCGCATCATCAATTAATGTTCAAGTGAGTATGTCGGAACGTTTCGGAAACGTCTTAGGGCTGGCAAAGATAAAAAGAATTTGGGAATTTCAGATTTAAGTGTTGATGTAATGTCATGTTCGATCATTAAGAATTTTTTGGTGTTTTGAGCAAATTTTTTTAAACACAAAATATTTTTTGGAAATTGTTTGAAAAATCGCTTGAGCCATATTTTAAGTTAAAGTAACAAAACAAGTCCAAGAAGATCATTCATCATTTTAAAATGAAGTTGTGTATTTTGTGTTTCCATTCAAACGTTTCTTTTTCATTCAGTCTTTTCTGATTTAGACAAATTATCATTTATGTTGAAGATGGTATTACTACAAGAGATATTTTTAAAGAATGTCTTAGCAAGAATATTACAAAATAGTAAGCAGAAGATACTTAATTAATTTTACAGCTATGCTTAATAATAAAACTTGATTAGTTTTGTTCCCTCATGATAAGTAACTACATTTAATGTATTCGCGACTCAAATGCTTTTACCGCTTGACTATTAATTACCAAGAGCTTAAATACTTTTGACTTCAGCTAAAGAAAGTAGACGTAGTATTATTATTAAGAGCCGTTAGTGTCCCACAGTAGGGCAAAGGCCTGTCTTATTAATTCCACTTGTCACTGTGTATGTCTAAACAGTTACTGAATATTTTACTGTTATAGGAAGTAATTCGATACATTTTGGGATTATTTATTTGAAGAAATTTAAGTAGTAGTTAATTACAATTATGAAATATTGCTTTTTAAAAGGGAGATTATGTTCACATGTCCATTATTGGACCGTAATAGGCTGATTTTAATTGAAATGAAAATAATTAAAATATACAAGATTTTTTAAACGACCAAAATAGTTTTTTGAAAACAACAGCTTAGACAATACTAGCGTAAAATTTCCCCAAAAAAACTTGATATTTATAGTTTTACCAAGACTTTCCAAGAAATTTCCATTTTCATTTACACCCCTGAAAAACAGCGATGGAAGTTAAACCAAAACACATACAGTTAGATGAAATCAAATGTTTAATACTACGCCAGATAATCTGCTACGTCTCAAGAATCATTCCGCACCAGACGAAAATAAACCGCACAGACAGACAGACATACTCCGATGATATAAATAGTTAACGCAATCGCTCAAACCGGACCGTTTTCAATTAATAGGTGTGTTTCATTTGAATTATTTACTCCGTTTTGATTGATACGACATGAAACAGAACATGGTAGACATATGGACAGTCTGATTTCGTTTAATTCTAGGTAAAGATTCGTATTTTTCCTATGTGAGTCAATCAGAAGGGTATTCGCGTGCAGTGTGATGTTTGTGAGAGTTACCGCTCACCCGGCACTCAAAGGGCTCCAGGAGGAACATAGTGGGTTTTAGTCAGTAAATGTCTGACACTCCCTCCCGCTGCGCCCACAGAGGGCGGGGTCATTTGATGATTTCCCAAGAAAAAAAAGGCTATTAGGCTATAGCCTAATAGGTGTGTGTTGAAATATCAGAACCTAAAACAATACCTACTGATGATTATATTATTGAGATTGGTTTTAAAACTCCTTTCTAATGGTCATATTGACATAACCATTCATTTATCGATTTAGTATTCACAATAAGAAAAGGTGTATTTATGCTCGGATAGACAATAAATACACCATATATAATTGAAAATGTATCTGAGAACCTTCCCCAGATACATTTAAAACAATTTTAAATTATAGTATATTATGAAGAATCAAACGCTGAATTTATATTAAGTTCTGGCAATATCCTTTCGATTTTTGTGAAAACCCACAAAAGTTAACTTTTTACCACTGGTTTGTATGCAATATAAACAATAAAATCTACAATCATTAACGCTGATCAATAAAACACATTGAATCGACAGGTTAACGTCACGTGACTTGCCGAAAAGGAATGTCATTTCCATACTTTCGAAGCTTGCTCGTAAAAATGTCACTTGTCTACAAAAATAGATGTGGTTTTAAATTAAATTTATACTTTCATTACACGTGCATAAACAAATCAAAGAGAAACTAACATATTACATCATTTGTACCTTCTTAAGAACAATTGAATGTATTATTTAAAAATATTAGACGTATGTTATTAATAGCAATTTAAAAATGTTAAACAAGCGTCTTATAACAGCAGTTGAGTAACAGTTAATAATATTAGCATAGGTATGCTGATAAAAATGTTGTTTACATAATTGGCGAATACTTTTGATACTAGATTTTGATGTTAATTTGAACGACTTTCGGTTTTATTTAAATAGTCTATGCGATCTTAGAGGAATGCGCAAGTATTTGTCTCAAACTTTCAAAAATAGATTTTTGTCAATTCGAGATTATTATTTTTGTTGAAATGAGGTCATTTATTTATTTTATTTATAGTTTATGTAAACAGAAACAGGATGAGAAAACACAACATACCAAACAAGATGTACAAAATTGATTTACACTTTGGAAAACCAAAACTAAGAAAAACATCAAATAATTCGATACTTTGGAAGGTTTTTTAGATCTAACACGTATACAATTTTACAATGACAGAGACCAGTTTCTAGGTGAAATTTCCAGTAAAATTTACTAGGTGATGAAGAAAAAATAAACAATTTCAATCCCAGAATTTTCCTTAACCCTTTGCCAATAATTTTACAGTCGGTCCAACACACACATTAAACATCGCGAAGTCAAAGACAAGACGAGTATCTGTCCCTTTTTCTAAGAAACAATGTTCTCAAAGAAACTTAGGAATGTCGCAAATGTTTTGTATGAGATCTTATTGTTTGTATGGCATTACGCAAATGCTGGTTACCCTTTCAATAAGCCGACTGTTTATTAAATATTTTCGTTGTTTTCGAAATTGTCTTGTTTTTGTTTTTGAAGGTTATTCACCGTGCGATGTTTGTTTGTTTTTATTTTAATTAGCATTCGATGGAATGTTGCTGTTTAGTCTGATTTTGGATTTGGGTTTTAATTAAAGTTTCATTGAACTATGGTGCGTTATTTTGCAGTTCATTTCCATTTCCCAAAAGGTCATCGATATGCACAGCCTTTGTTATCCTAATTCTTATCAAATACCTCTATAAGATCTTTTTAAGGTAGATTTTTGTGGTTATGAGGAAAAAAATATAATATTAATGTTTTTGTAAAAGCAGTAGCTATTTTGAATGAAAAGTTGTATCCAAAAGCTTAAGTAGATAAACGTTTTTCTGTAAACCTAATTGTCATAACAAATTTACCTGTCTAGCTTAACAATTAAAATTATCACATTCTAATTTGTGAGGAACACGACCATTTGTTTTGTGTCTGGGAGTAATTTAACTATAACATGTTTGTATTTAGAAATATATAAGTATGTTTATCATTGTCTAGTACTCATAACACAAGTTACTCTCTCTACCTAATTTAAGACTAGATGGCGTTATGGGAATGTCGAACAAATTTATTTATCATTTAAATTCCTCTTCTCTTGTCCCCAGGAGCCTTCGTCGGCGGCATCTTAGGTGGGTTGGCGATGCGCCTGGGCAGGAGAACTGTCCTGATCGCGACAGCTATCCCCTACACACTGGCGTGGTTGGCAACGGCACTGTCCACTGGAGTCCACATGATATCAGCCGCGTCATTCTGCGGTGGAATGCTAATATGCTGTATCAATATGACGACACAAGTAAGTAATTTTAAAGAATAGTGAATTAATAAAATATAACACGTTACAATTTGTAGAAAGCGATAGTAAATTCCAAAAAAAAAATGGTTTCTAGACACATTTTCATCGTCTCATGAAAAGTAGTTTGTAAAGAAACATTATTTATGTTATTATTTTTTTAATTCATTTCTAAATTCCTGACACTTGTATCGAAATATGCATGACCTTTGGCCACCGCTTACATTATTTCTTTGACACCAATATTGTTTGACCTTTGACAGTATAGGTCTCATTTAAAACCCCTTAGTGACGTAACAAATATATCTAACAAAGCCAACATATTCAATACAAAAACAGCTGAAGTCCGACTAGGAAATACTAAAATAACATTAATAGAAAACCGCATTTCTAAGGAGAAAGCTTAAGAAGGCTTTATATGACCAATTAGAGGTACCATAAAACATTATAGGGCCCATATAGGGGATAAATACCATTACGTTTGTCAATCGCATCGGAACATTAAAATTGAATGGTCGGCCCTTTATCTGACTTATACTCTTAGGCCGAATGCAGACTTTCTGACAACCTAATGTCTCCATAAATTCTATTACTACCAATGATTTGCATCTAAGAATAATAGGACCTTGCCTGAATATTTGATTTGGAGTCTTAAATAAGGATATTGTATCCTTTCCTATTTACATTGAGAAATGGTGAATAGCCTTTGGGAGTAAGGCGTGTGCATTTACTATGGACTCTAAAAGGAAGACTGTTCTTGTTGTAAAAAAAGACATTGGTACGCACAGGGTGAAGTAACAAATCATTCCCACTTTGGCAACTAACCTTAATACCATATATTCTTGACTCAAAGAAAACAAAAATAATTTGCAGTGATAGAACCTACTATACTACCTCAGATTTCGTTGAAAATTAAACCGGGTCAGCATCCGAAAATTACACACATCCCGTCTACACACATCCTTTCGGCGTATTATTCCTTGTAGTACCAGAACTATCATTGCTCAAATCCTATGTTATTGTGCGTTTACCCTTTTATGGATTACATAACGCTCACGTTTCGCAAAAGTACTAAACCCTAAGACAGTAATTGGCAACCATCGTTAAATTTTAACAACTGATGTTGTATTGCATCGGTCAGCTTAGTATTTTGTGTTTAATCCTCAAAGGTTTCCCACACTGCATCTATACACGTATATTCAACTTTATCATTTACGATTTTCGTTTCATCATCAATTTTATCTATAGTAATTACATCAGCATTAATTTCAAAGACGTTTATAAAATCTATGTTAGTTTCAATCAGATAAATTCTTGCAGGATCCTCTAATGACACTTAAGAGAGTATCTGATGCAAAAAATAAACACAATCTTCTACAAATAAATTCGATAAATATTGCTAAAGATATTACGGCGATATAAAGTAGAAATTAACATTTTAAAAGCACCAATTGTACTGTGCACTTTAACTTTTAGGTTTTCTGAAATACACACACATTTGTACGTGGCTAATACTTCCATACACAACAAAAGACATTCTATAATCTCAATAGCATTATAGGTTAAACAGCTAGTAAGTGTAAATACCCTTCAAATAACACGAGTCACACGTATCGACATTCAATGGTCCAGGGCTTGCAAGCCTAACAATTGCCCATTCGATTTTACTTATTGTTATAGAAACGACCATTCGCAATGCACCACGGTCCTACGTGCTGTGCACTTTTCGGAATCGTGAGATCTTTGACAGACATCACTTGTCACTATTGTATCGATATAGACTTGATAATCGCAGATGCGACAGAAAAATATCACGGTTTCTTGCCTATCAGTTGATATTGGATGCTCAGATGTCAAAGGCTTGTGACAAACGAAGCAAATACATAAACTTAAAAAATATTTGGCAATTATGGTACATATCTCGTATAATTTGATAAAATTATAGAATTAAATTTAGTAAGAAATGAATGATTTGTGAAAGAGATAATAAAATACACAGTTCCAAAAATAGGTTTGGATTTAACAGTAAATTTGATGCTTGACGATAAATATAATTAATCAAATTATCTGTGCTGTCACATGATTTTGGATAATACGATAAAAGGCCTATAAATAAACTTATGAATGATTATGACTACATTGTATTTTATGACGATTCTTTCTCAACCTAATTTATTTCTAGCATAAAGTCCCTTCATTTGAATGTGACTGCTGCTTTATTTTGTATTGTATTGAAGCCTCTGGTTACACCATCATCTTTGTCTCCACACACAAATTGAATAACAAATACAAAATCCTTATCAGGAATAACAGCTTATAAGGTAGTCTTCAGTATTCTATTCAGAGCACACGTCATAAACCCATCACTGCTTATTCATCCCATAACACGCGAGTTTTACAACCTGTCGCTTTAATAAACCCTTCTTTACATAAATACTCTTTGCCATTCCGAGAACGAGCCATAAAAAGGCATTACAATGTATATGCACAAGTTCTTAAGTATTATTTATGTTAAATAATCTATTGTTAAACAATTTTACGGTAATATGTAAAATTTTCTTACTGGGAGCTCTTAAGGCAGGACAACTTTTATAATGGACGCGAGATGGCGCTGTACTAGACGTAGTGTTGTCTCGATTCAACAATGATAGTTGTATTTTAATCGATCTTAGTAAAGGCATTGGTACCGAATATTTTAATAAATAATGCGTAATAAAACTCTATCGTGAAGTAATTTTAATCAAATATATTGTGGGAACGCTGACATAAGTGTCAGATACTGTCGGGAATCCCAATATCTTGATAGAAAATCGAATTTTGATTGTCCTATCTTCGAGATTGGAGTTATTGTTAGACCGCTTTGATCTTTAACACGTGTTGTGTGTTCTGATTGATCTTGTGATAAGGGAGACAATGATAAGGAAACAAGTGAATACACTCTGCCAATCTTGGCAATGTCAAGGTGGGAAGGCGTTGGAAATGATTGCAGAAGCGATTTAAGATTTTGTTTAGGTTTTGATGAATGAGAAACACGTGGTTTTGTAAATGTTGCTAAATTTTCCTCTTCAAACCACTAATAAATACAACTAATTTTCGTAAGTTTGTAAGAATTGGATGAACGGTGTTTGTAACTCTTTCATGCTTAAACAGCTGGAGTGAGTGTTAGTTGACTTTAAACTAACAGACAGGCTACTTTTTTACAGATAGTTTTAGACAGGGGTAATGTTTTTGCAGCTATAACCAACGTTTGCTCGGGTAAAGTCACGGACCACAGCTATTAGTGAATGCGGATGAATGCATTGCATGCGAATGAGGCAAAACCAAACTCAAAGGTAATAAAAGACCGAATTAGCGTTTTCTTTGACCTTAAGGTCTACTTAATAGCCTAAATAAAAAAAAAACAATTCTTGTCCTTGTAATATTTTTTCATAAACCAATGACCGTAGAATACTTAACTACCGTGGTGGTCAATACCAGTTTCCTTTACCATCTGAGTTCGGACTAATTTCTTCAGCTTGAATGCCAAACCTCCCAGCTCAAACACTAAATGAGGTGCCACGGTCGTTACCAGAGTTATTACTTCACATATTCTTAAACACGAGACTGCACGTTGTGGTGGCATTGACGCATTTCCATACGTTTCAACAATGAATTGTAAAACTTAAGTATTGTGGCGAATCTTTAATGAATTTTATGTTATGTTTTTGAGGTTATATTATCGCTGGGTGGGCTAGACCACCGTTAAAGTTTCTAAGTTTCTTGGTTTGCTTTCTCGTGGTTTAAAATGATACCTATTTTCTCTTTTACGGATATGTCATGGTAGAGTTGTTTAAAATGAACGGAAAATTGCAATGGTACGTATACAATAGATGATAAATTTAAAACTTTGGACATAAAGGAAAATTTCTTGGAAATTATTTTTTGGAAAATTTCTAGGTTAACAAGATTTACTTAAGGAACTCAGTAAGCAAGACCCCCAACTATACAAAACCGTAACTGTAAAACTCATTCGTTTAATACACCAAAATTAATTTGCACAGCTTTATTGACACTTCTTTTTGATAGTCTCTTTCACTTTTATATGTTACCAGCTCTTAAAATATTACCCTTTTCAGACACAGTCGGTTGAAAATAACCTGTAGTAATCCAGCTTACTCCATATTAAATTTCAACAAGATTAATCCAGCTGTTTAAGCTTGAACAAGTAACTAACATCCAACATCCATACTTACAAACTTTCGCCTTTATAATATTAGTAGTATAACGAAACCATCATTACGTTTTTGAAATCTTCCAGAGTCAAAAGCAGCGTTTCACAATTTTTCCTTTTTGAATTATTGTCCATACAACAGTTGACAATCAACCATCCCTTTATAAGTTACATGAACTTTGATACAAAAAACAAAATACTATCAAACGCTTTTACGATGGCGTGGGCTCTACACATCAACATCACTTTTATTACAAACCTATGTTAAAGAAGCTATAGTACAAGATAAAACTAATAACAATCAAAATAAACAAAAGAAAGTGCTATAAAACCACGATTTGATACGCCCACGATATAACGAAAAGCAAGATACAAATGCTTTGCTCTCAAAATTAATTGTCTATAAAAATACAGTTGAAAATAAAGTTTCATAATGTATTGTAAATCTTTATTTGTTTCGTAATGGCGAGAAAAATGTCTGATACGTCATTAGACGGTTGTTTGGGTTTCAATCTCTAAATGAATTTGTTGTTTTGTGTAAGATTTATAATTTTCAACTGTGTGGTCCAAAAGAATTATTGTTGGATGTAGGAAAGTAACGTCGAAATTCCTAAAGACGTTGACGTAAATAAAGTGCCAATAAGTCTAATGAGCAACAAATTTTTAGAATGTATCGCACAAACTTACAACAATTTGGGAAAGCGGTATTACCGTACTACACAGTCAAAATTAATTAGGAATACAAAGACTTTTGCTAATAAACTTTTTTCTATTGTTCACAGGTTTACGTCACAGAGATTGCAGTTCCAGAAATCAGGGGCTGTCTTAGCTCAGTTCTCAAGATCCTCAGTCAAATCGGCATCCTAATTTCCTTCTCTATTGGCGCTTATTTGAACTGGTACCAACTAGCGTTAATGGTAGCCGCTGCACCAATACTCCTGTTCTTCGCACTTTTCTTCATACCAGAAACCCCCTCTTCTCTTCTTCTTAGAGGAAGGGAGCAAGAAGCAGAAGAATCCTTGCAATGGCTCCGAGGACCAGAAGCTGATATTCGACAGGAACTCGCGACTATAAGGACCAATATTCTCGCAAGTAAGCTCTTCAATGGCGGCAACGCTGGAAAGTTTAAGGCGTTGCTCTCAAAAAGAATGACAAGACCAGTTCTGATTACTTGTGGATTAATGTTCTTCCAAAGGTTCACAGGAGCCAATCTATTCAATTTCTACGCTGTGAAAATGTTTAAGAAGACATTCAGGTCAATGAACCCTCATGGTGGAGCTATAGCTACTAGTGTAGCTCAACTCCTTGCTTCATGTCTATCAGGAATGCTTATCGACAATGTCGGAAGACTGCCTTTACTAATGATAAGTGGAGTAATGATGTCCATAGCTCTAGCTGGCTTCGGATCTTACGCATACTACGAAGAGGTCTTCAGAAACGCGTCAGATTTAATGCACTCTGAGCCAGGATCGTACGACTGGATACCTCTGCTCTGCGTCTTAACGTTTACAATCGCGTTTTCGTTAGGTATCAGTCCAATCTCCTCGTTACTTATCGGAGAACTTTTTCCCCTTGAGTATAGGAGTACTGGCAGCGCGTTAGCCACTAGCTTCAGTCATCTCTGTGGCTTCGTGAATGTGAAAACGGCAGCTGATTTCCAAGATTACATCGGTCTATATGGGCTATTTTGGATGTACGCTGGCATATCAGTTCTTTGTCTATTATTTGTGGTACTATTCGTGCCAGAAACGAAAGGCCGTGAGATCGATGAAATGGATCCGAAATACGTGGAATCATTGTGTATTAATCGATAATCTCTCAAGTATTAACCAAGGAGGATTGTTTTCTAGAAGGTCAGATGAAATCGTAGACGATTTCCCGCAACAGAGGCACTGCTTTGCTAGTCACAGAGAGTGCAATGAATTATAAGGTGATAAGCAGGTCTCTGTTAACTGGACAATTGACCGCTGGACAGCGTGTCTTGTCTCCGACCAGTATTAATCTAAGTATTCCTTTTCTGTGCCTTTATCTTAAAAGTTCCTGTTTTCATCACAAGACTTGAAATTGCATCGAGAGTGCTAAAATGGTGCTTTGTCGTGGTGTTAAAATGTATTATACTTTTAATTCAATGTTTTTGTTGAATTGTTTGTTGACATAATATCTATGAATACTTGTGTATTATATAATTTTGTGATTAAGGTCTTCCATGATGCAATTTCGAAATTTTTCTATTTTCCTGTAGAATTGTATCGATGTTATTGAGATCTGAATATTCTCAGTTATTATGTATTTGAAACTAGTGATATTTTTTTTGTAAATATTTAGTTTATTGTGTAGACTACTTATAAGCGAAAGAAATCTAATATAAGTTAATGAAATTCACTATACCACTAATTTAGTCTTGTAAAAAAACTTCATACTTCTCTCAGTGTTTTAAAAAGTACACAATCTTAAAAAAACCCAGTCAATAAAAACAAGCATAATTTGTTTCGGCAATAATGTGATAATATTGCTGTCTTTCTTCAATACGTAATGTTAGAAAGAGATAACTAGATACTAAGCTAACTCAGTGTCAATTTTAATAAAAATGTAATGTTTTATTATTTTGTAGATTTATCTTCGCTTGTGGGGTGGTCGAGTAATTTGGTTACGGTTGGTTTATAGATAAATATGGAAAATATAACACATTTTATAAAAAAACCTATAAATAATTGTCTAATTTTAAAGTAATTTTAGTCAATACAACCATACTTTTATGCATGTAAATGCAACTATCATTACAAAAACAAAAAATATTATTTTTATTAATTGTATAAATAAATTATTTTTTTCAAATCCTTGTTTGTCTAAAACCAACCAATACCATTTATTTTTATGTACGGGTACGATACAGTTGCGAGCACAAGTGCTCACAAAGTATTTTATAAAAAAAATATACAAAATTGTATGAATGTTTATTGTTAACGAAATTTGTATATCAATTTTTATCGTTAATTGTATAAAAATATTTGTATTAGTACAAAAATATGGTAAATATTTGTCATCCAGTGCTGGAATAAAAATAAACGCAAAATTATACAAATTTTCACAATCATTTTGGTGCTAAAACCGGCCTTGCATTTTAAAGATTTTTTTTTCATATTTACCTAGATGTTTTATTATTAGCAAATGTATATAGAAACAGTATTATTAAGTTTTGTAAATATTATATATTTCATAGATATTTATGTAGTAAGTTGTGTAATAAACACGTTGCCATAAAAGGAAGCTATTATATTGATTTGTACTTAAAAATCGAATTTAAGTGTTTCAATAAAAATCTTTGTGACCCTAATACTTTTTTGTTTTCGTTACACCTGCAATACCTTGTCCACAAAAATTATATTCAGTCTGTAATTAATACAATTCCAGGTAAATTGTGATAACACACATCTTTAAAGGTTTTTCCGACTTTTCGATGTAGTTGTGTCTTAGAAATAAATATCACAGCTTCCGTTAGCGGCAGTGATAGCCTAGCGGTATGAGCGTTGGACTGCCAAGTCAAAGGTTGTAAGTTCAAATTTCGGCACATACCAATGACCTTTTGAATTCTTGCGCGTATTAAAAAGTAATTATCGCTTCCTTAAAACGATGAAGGAAAATATCGTGAGGAAACCAGCACATCTGTGAAAAAATGTTTTTAAACTTTAACGACTTGTACATATTGTCCCAAAATATTTATTTATTTATATATTGTAGACAAAAAACGGGTCTTCTCGTCATTTTTTCAAGGGCGGATGGTTTAATCTCTGATACCAGGTTGTTCAATCAATCATAGAGAAGAAGTAGCTTCCGTGTTTCAGAAGGCACGTTAAAATAATCATTTGTCTGATCTCATTCCGGTCGTATCGGATTGCCGTCCTATCGGCCAATGAGAGTAAGGAACAGAGAGTGCACTTGTGTTTGCTTACACGCTTGTGCATTGTAATGTCTTGCGTAGCTGGCTGGTATCATAGCAACACTAGCCGCCGTGGCCGAAATCAGTCTGGACATATTATTTAGAGGTTTTTCTCAAATCATTGAAAAACAAAGACGTATTTTTATATTTCCTGATTGATATTATTAATATTTGTAATCCATAAAAGGTCATATTTTTCCTTTCAAAAACTATAACAAAGTCACCTTGTACCTTCTACCTTCAAATATACCATGTATAAATACAGCTATAATGGTCACTATGTGAAATAAATCATAATTAAAATATACATTTAACACTTCTATACATAACTGTCCTTGATCGACGCTCCAATGAAATTGATCAATCTCTATAGATATATAAAATTCTCGTGTCACAATGTTAAATTCCACACCTACTCATCTCACCTACTCTCAAACGACTGGACTGATTCTCTTAAAATTTTGTAACCATATCTCGGTCTGAGAATCGGCCAACATCTACTTTTTATACCCAAATTCTTTTTTATTTTTGACAAACCTCTTTTTTCGTGAAAGCACTAGGTACTAATGCGTACGAAGTTGCGGGCAACAGCTAGTAAAATAATATAGGTATAATTATTATTACAAACGTAAGTGAGTATGTTGTCACCATTGTACACCATTATACTATTACATAGTGATGTCATCCGTGGCAAGTCCATTGACATAATATCATATGTTGTGTGTTTCTATAGGAAATAATGGAAATACATGATTGATAACTCATAAATATAATGGTTCAAAATCCAACCAAAACGTAGAGAAAACACGAAGCATATCATTTCTAAAGTATATGACTTTAGGTCAGTCATCGAAAAAAAATGCATCTCAATATACTTAGTTCATTTAATTGCTAAGTAATAGAAAGTAAATTTCGGTATCGTAGTTTGTACTTAAACGCCTGATAAAATGTTATAGCAATCAGTTTATGACTGTAGTATTCTCATTTTTTTTACTCAACTTTTTTATGCTTATGACAGTTTTCAACCTAATTTAATGTACTTTACATTAAATTAGGTTGAAAACTCTCATAAGCCTAGCACCACAATTATAATGACGACAAAGTCGGCTTCCAATACAGTCGAACACTGCATTTTACATTGCAGCAACTGCCTACATGACTTCTACAAATAACTTCAAGGATAAAACAGAATTCCGTAGCCAGATTGGTTGTAGAGACAAACAGCAGAAATTTCTTTGATCCAAGCTACACAAACTGTATGAATTAAAATCAATAAAAATACAAGCACCAATAAATTATCGTTCAATTCATAATGGACCGTGCAGAATCGAAATAACCTCATCTTAAAGTACTTATAACTCGAGATGTGCCCGTCAAGTGGCTATTGGTATTAAATGCTACAGATTCGAATCCACTCCAGTCGATCAAGTAGTTTTTAAAATAGATCTATGAAACAAAATATCTCTTATAGATTATTTTAGATAAGTTCATGATAATCTCTAGGACAAAGCACCTAACTTTGTAGGTAAGCTACTTTTCTTCGAGCGCTTACACCGAGGAATCGTTCAAATACATTTACTAACAATTCAGTAATTAAAACTATTGTTTTGAACAGATGTTAGTAATAACACTTGTTCTACGAATTTCCTCGTACTATTAAAGGTTCTATCACAAGCGTCGGTGGTGTAATGGTCAGCATAGTTGCCTTCCAAGCAGTTGATCCGGGTTCGATTCCCGGCCGACGCACACTTTTGCTTTGTAATGTTCCAGTCAATATTGCCTTTTTTTTGTTCAAGCAAAAAAGGATAATATTGACTTCTCCTGGGTGGGGATCAAACCCACGACTTCTGGTATCGCAGTCAGGGCCACTAACCACTAGACCAACAGGCCAGTAGTAAGACTGTTGCAGTTTTTGCAGCTAGACGTTGCTCTACGCCGTGAAATACACTAACTTGTATATTTAAGCTATATGGAAGCTCTAATCAAGTGCACCAAAAAGTAAAAGATTAAAGGAACTGCACCGACAAGGGCTAATGAATAAGCAATTAAGATCTTAAATAGGGATGACATGGTACGAAAAGTAAAAATCTGATTAGTCCGTTACATAGATAGTAAAAAAATATTTGGTAGATACGTTTTTAGGTTTATCTGAACAGTAATAAATGTCAAAGATAAGCTGCTTTAAAGTTTTGGAGATAGGCTTGCGACGTAACGCATTCGCATAATTTGTACGAAAAAGTGTCGTCATTCGACTGTCACGGCTATTGACTGTAGTTTGTTCAATTTTGGTTTGCGAGACAAAAGAAAAAAATACGTGTCCAATAATACCTATTCATTAAACTACACGACGGGCATTAAAAACGTTGTCATAGTTCCTATTAATGATAGCAATAAAATTCAATTGATTACTAGATCACGTTTTAAAAACATTTTGCTAACAGTTCAACAATAATTAAAACCATTGTCATAAACAGATGTTTAATAGCACTTGTTCTACGAATCACTCGTACTCTAATATTTAAGGTTCTATCATAAGCGTCGGTGGTGTAATGGTCAGCATAGTTGCCTTCCAAGCAGTTGATCCGGGTTCGATTCCCGGCCGACGCACACTTTTGCTTTTTAATGTACTCTAAGCAAGCAAAATAGGGCGACATAGAATGGGTTCGGACCCAGTCTATTACTATTTAGACTACCATCGGCTTTTATAGTATTTTAGGGTCTGCAGTTTCTTCATTTGAAGATTAATTCTAATCTGATCTCCGCAACCAATTTTTCTAAGTTACAATGTACGTCATAGTAATACTAGTTACGAGACAGTATCATTTCTCAACATTCCCACAGCGCCATCTAGTCTCAAATTAAGTAGGTACACGAGAGTAACTTGTGTTATGAGTTCTAGACAAATGATAAAAGTAGATACCACAAAATAGATAAATTAAACCCAGACACAGAACAAATAATCGTGCTCATCACACAAACACTAGTCCTGGGTGGACAGATGGAATCGAACCCACGACCTCCAGTATAGCAGTCAGGGTCACTAACCACTAGACCAACAGGCCAGTCGTAATTTTTTACATGATTTTTGAGACTCTAAAGCCGCATTTTCATTAGAAGACATTTGTCCTGCAAGTCTATCGCGAACCGAAATTCACGTGTCCCGCACGATGTTCTCCCGATGTCGCTTAAGACATTTATGGGTCGCGCAACTCTTCATTGACTATGACTGGCCAATATGAAAACGAGTCGTACGTCACGATACATTGTCTCACAACTTTTGCAGAGACAAACCTACGTGATATTGAGAGAGAAGTATCTGTGACATTTCGCCTAGTTTATATGCGGTTGAAGGCTCTCCATTTGTAAAAGACCATTACCCATCCAGATAATTTCAGAGAGAGAAACTCAGCTAAGAGGATACAACACAATTAATAGTATTATTTATTAAACATGGATTACTTTTGGACGATATCGTAAATTGATTAGTCTCTATTGTTCATAATAACAAAAGACTATTTAATTTACTTACGAGTCTATTAATTTGACCGTTGTTAAGAGTGTAAACCAAATATCAAAGACTTATAACAGGCGTTGGTGGTGTAATGGTCAGCATAGTTGCCTTCCAAGCAGTTGATCCGGGTTCGATTCCCGGCCTGCGCACTTATCTTTTTTGTTTTCTGTATAATTTCATCAGCAGCAGGATTTCATTGGAGATAATTGTTAACAATGTATTTGGAAATCTGGTTGTCTTAATCCATTTAGTTTGCCGTTGACCGTACAGTCACGAGCAAAAACATGCATAATAAACATGTAAACATGACCAAACAATTGAAGTTTAAGTTCTAGTCAAATGATTTATGAAATCGTGATGTTTTCTTTCAAATTAAACATTTTATGTTTAGCTTATAATATCAGGAATATTCCATAACAGCTTCAGAAAATTCGCAAAAGATGTACTGTTTGGTCCTGTTTACATGTGTTTGCTCGTGACTGTACCAGTAGAGATCAGGGCTAATCCCAACAGTGTGCTAACTTCACTAAGTCTAGCTAAATTAGTTCCAATGGGTGTTAGTCTGTTAGTCCATGCCAATTGCAACTAGTTACTATACGGATGCTTTCAAGGATATGAGACGTGCCTGTTTGTGTGGAGTAGATTAGTATAGAGAAGGAAATTAGACTTAGACTGCACTGGTAGCCGAGTGGCAATAGGTAAATCAGTTACCATTGTGCACAACAAATGATCGTGCTCATCACACTAAGGTTTATCTTAGGTGAGAATCGAACCCACGACCTAGGGTATAGCAGTCAGAGCAACTAACCACTGGACCAACAGGCCTGTCTGAAGAAATAATTTTTTGATAAACTTAGCTTCCGAAAGCCGACTGAAAATGTCTGTTTACTTGTAACGTTTTTTGCTTCACTGCGTTTACGTAAAACGGGGTAGAAAGGGAATTGAAAGGACGACAAAGATCCCAAAGATGACACTGCCTTCATCCTACTGACCTACTAAAAGCCAATGCCATCGCTATCATTTCCATAATGAAAACAAATTTATTTAAATAAACGATCCGCGTTTCAAGCTAAAAATAATTCAAGATCAAAATAATTCATTACGCTTTTAATCACTTTAAAACTTGAGCTTGCTTCAATGTTTGGCCACTAAAAACAATATTACAGTGTGCATTATTGAGTCATGGAATTTTAGCACAAGAGCGGAAACATTACGACTATCGAGGCAAGGAGATGGTACACTAAAGAGCCTAGCGTTGTCTCTCTTCTACAACTTACAAAGTCTTACTGTTATTTAATAAGGTGGTAGAGAGAAAAACTCGAGGATTACGTGGTAAGGAAGGTGGACAAGAATGTGGATGGATATAGGGGAAGAAGACGACCAAAGAAACGATGGATGGATTGTGTGAAAGATGATATGGCTGCAAAAACTGTGATTTGCGAGACGACGTCAGACAGGATCGTGTGGAAGAAGACATGCTGCGCCGACCCCAAATCATAATTGGGATAAGAGCAGGGGGATTGATATCTACTGCAAAGAGAAGCTGAGTCGCCTCGGATACAGAACTTGAAGAAAAACAACAGAGTTATCTTCGAAAGTCGATGTGATAGCGATGTTGTTGTTGAAATGAATGAATGATAGGGACACGAAGAAATAATTTAGTTTTTCGTGTTTTCCTTGTGGAAATAAGAGAACTTATCTAAAAGGCTGGCTTCATACAATTTCTCTCTTTTCCATTCCTCAAAAGTCACATCTAGTTTTTTTTAATATCACTTAAACTCATATTTTCGTCATTAATATTAAGCTGAAAACTCGTCTATCTAATGGCCACAACATCAGTAAACGTTATAATTACTAAATAGATTAATTTCGAACGGATAGATGTTGGGCATTCCGTAATCTTGTTCTTTTAATTTATCCATCAAACTGAATTAGGAAAAAGAGGGGTTCAATTTTATAATTAAATTTTTTCTTGAATCTTCCTCTGTTTGGAAGCGAAACTGTGTTTCTGCTAACAATAGTATTGATATTATGTCCTTTAGAGACAAGTGAAAAACGGAGACGAGTAAAAAGTACTGACTGGAATTCTTAAACTGGATTTAAGACTTTGAGGGACCAGTTGGTCTAGTGGTTAGTGGCCCTAACTGCTATGTCGGAGGTCGTAGGTTCGATCTCCACCTAGGACAAATGTTTGTGTGATAAGCACGATCATTTGTTTGTTAGTTCTCTAGTACTCATAATACAAGCTCTGCTTAGTTTGAGACTAGATGGCGTTGTGTGAAAGTCGTGAAATATTTATTAAAACTACCTACTCTCATTATTTTTGATAAATTTAATATTTGATATTTCCATACATTTCAGCAATCCCACCAGCATTTTCAAAATCAACTGTTAATTTTTAAATGGAATATTACAACTTTCCTTTTGCAGCCCTTAGAACAATAGGCTACATTTCATTTAGACAAAAAACTTCCAGGACATATATTTTAATGAGAAAAATAATAAAGTCTGGTGTTAATACATCAGGGCTGCCGCAATGAATCGCGGTTGGCAATAATAACATCCGCCCGGGCCTTATATTTTATACTTATACCGACCTTAGGCCTACCCTGTGTAGAGTAGGTGAAAAGCAGAGGTTGCTGTCATAGAGTGGACTGTTTTAAAAGAATACTGGTCGGCAACTGTTCTACTTATTCTAAGGCCTCTTTCCATATAGAAATGGCTTAATTAATATTATTTGAAAAGCGTGTATTTGTATATGATTAACCAAAAGACAGTTTTTTTTCAAAATTCATATATTTTTAAATATGTGAGTTTCCGCTATTTTGGAATAAACTGCAAGTGACAATTTGATTATATTATTTACATAAAATGAAATAAAATGTATAAGGATTTGGGAAGGCTATTGTCAACTTCATTTTTTCTCATCACTTTTGCGAGGAAAGTTGTGTTTACTTTTCAACAAGCTGTTTGTTTATCATTTCATAATCAAGTATTAAATGTATGTTAATTTTTCAACGTAGATCTTTTATCTACATAAATAGAAACTATTGTTCTATAAAGACTTCAATACTTTTTCTACATCTGTGCAAATAAGTTCAATGTGTCTAGTTGTTTATCCTAGCCATTTGTTGTTGTCGTTCAGTTTATTTAACAACCCTAACACATGCGTCGGTGGTGTAATGGTCAGCATAGTTGCCTTCCAAGCAGTTGATCTGGGTTCGATTCCCGGCCGACGCACATCTTTTATCCCTTCAAAATTTTATTTTAGTTTCTATTAAATCATTTTTTAATATACAAACCAAGCATTTGGTAGCTAAGTATTTAGTGTTAAGGAATCTTAAATGTTGTTTAATTAGTTGACATGCAATCCCAAACTATATTAATTAAATAGTACACATATTGCGAAGCATGCTTGCGAACATTAATATTTAGTTCCTATATTATTATTGCTGTAACTGTCAAATCTTAAGCAACAAAACAGGAACAAAAAAATCTGTAGAGCTTTCATCGATGCATTAACATTCCATACCTTTCACTCTTCAAGAGTACGATTGCTCTTTTCCCTTACAAGCCAATGTTCTCTGTCTCCAGCATTACTCTGTGCAACCCCATTTAAGATGTAAACACATAAGTATAGGCCTCCGGGTGTGCGGGACGCTCGCCGCTCAGTCGTCGCGGCGCACTGCCGCTGTTAACACGCTGGGGCCACGTCGCTCCGCAAAAAAATACAACAAAAAAAAGTAATTATCTATCATTTATTCCTCCAAAAAACTCAATTAAAATCGGAGTAAAATTCTTATAAAAAAATAATTGATAAGTGTTTTTTTAACCAATAAGCGCATTGCAGTAACAGTTTGATCGTCGAATGTTTTGAATTGTTATACTCTTTTACAAACCGAAAAATAAATTTGGACTAAATGTCTCCTTATAATGTTTTTTCTTTTTTTAGATAATGTAAAGGTTAAGTGTAATATCGTCAATTCGGAATGCCTTTTTGTGGATTATGACGGGTTGAATCAAGTGAGTTTGTTGAAACTTATTGATTGTAGCAAACATCGTAGCGGGATGACTGTAGCTCGTAGCTTAGCGCCTTATTATTTTTTTATTAGCAATTATTTTTATTTTCTCTTTTTTATTGTAGGCTAGTTAAGTAGTAAGCTTTGTTTTTTATTATAACAACATTTTTATATTCTTGTCGTAACCTGCAAAGAAAATAATAAAATTAATGAATTTTTCAAGCTGAAATTCTGACCGTAGCGAAATATCGTAGAACGTTGCTTTATTTGAAAGAAAAGTCAATTAAGTATGGCTCTTAAGTTTCGTAGGTTGGAATTATTTATCGGCCTAATTAACATTAGGGATTAATTAATGGAACTCTTACAAGTTAGCCGAAATTATCTGCCAGCAGAAAATTACGAGAACTTGACCTGACTTTGAACTTGACACCTGATTCGTTACTGAAAATGATAAGAAAATCTATCATTAGTTCGAATAGAAAACGACTTTTTCTTTTCTTTTGTATTTGACACCGTATTTATTAGTTTCTATTTTATTCATATACCTACCTGTCTATATTAGCTTTTCTCTATACTTGGTGTAGAATTTGAATTTTCATGCTTACCTTTGTCAGATTTCAAATAGCACGTAGTCTGCACTTAACAAGTTTGAGAAATCCTTTAGGTTTCCTAGGTTTTTGTCTCAAAGACATTTAAAAATATACTAGCGGAAAAAACCTAACACAAATCCAAAATTAATCTCGTTTTGTTTTATTGTAAAAAAACGTACTTATAAAGTGGTATTTTTCTACATGTTTTGAACTTTCCAAAAAAGGAATAATAATACATTTTTTAATTAGTTAGAAAACTATGCTATAATTAGACCAAAAATAATTATATTTAAACCCTTAAATAAAACCATCCATTGTCTATACTAGTTAGTGTTAAGAAGTAGAAAAATCTAAGAAAATAACCTACATTTTCAATTAACCAATGCCATTACCAAAAACATAGACATGACACAACATACTTGTACACATAGAAGATAATCTATATCTTAATCCCTAATTCCCCTCTATCACCTACAAAACGACCAACATTCAAAACACGCCATCCATTGCTGCTATAATCCACAAAGACTCAGTACTATCAGTTCAAAAACCGCAGTGTACTACAAACTTATTGTGTACCGTCTGTGGTATTAGGGGTTAGGCTATCTGAATGACTGCCATAACATAATATGAGTACTTGGGATCTAGTTTTATGGTTCACGAGGAGACTGGTGTTATCTGTTCTTAAAGATCTATACAGGCTTCAATCTAGGCTTTGTATGAGAATTTTGTGAAGAATTATGGCTCTGATATCTTGAAGAAGTAGCTTTTGTAGCTAAAGAGGTTTTAACAATGCAAAAATTTGTGACAATGCAAAAATGTTTTTTTTTTAAACCTAAATCACTGATCACATTATGACGCAGAACTGGGTGTCAAATAGGCATATTATTATTATTACAGTGACATGTGGTCGGTGAAAAGTGCAGTCTTTCATCTGCAGTGAGATATCAACAGTTCTTAATGATAATAATTATACTAAAGCGTAGAGTCTTCTAACGACTAGTAAAAGATTTTCACCCAAAAACACACAAATTCGGGAGGAAAGGATAGGGAAGGTCTTTTAACTGTATTTAAACTTGCATAGCAACACATAGTCGTACATAATCTGTCTGACTGTTGCAGTTGTGGAAGCGAAACGCCGCACTACACGGCGTATTGCGGTATCTCGTTTCCACAACTGCAGTAGCCTTACATAAAGAGGTAGGAGCTCTCAGAGGTTCTAACATGCAGTAAAGTCCAACTAACATTATAAACGCGAAAGTTTGTAAGAAGTGGTGGATGAATAGATGGTTGTTACTCTTTCACGCACAGATATCTGGATCAACTTGTAAAAATTCAGTATGGAGTTAGTTGACACTCTGGGTTAACACATAGACTACTTTTTCAACGACTGCGTCAGAGTAAGGTTATGTTTTTGCAGCTATAACCAACATTCACGCGCTAGCTAGCATAAAAATATACGTCATTTTCTACCTATTATGCGGATATTACTATAGACCACTATTAAAAACTACATCCACCAAAAACCGTCCAAAATTACAAACTTATCAAAATTCTCCATTCTGGGATATAATAATAGGACCTAAAGAATAGCAGAGCAAAACTGTTATACAATGTACACAGTCTCGTCCATTACGCCGACTCATTAACCGTCGTACAAGCAGTGATCCTGGCTAAGCTGTTGACATGTCGTGTTACACTGTTTAGTCTGGCTAAATTAGTACTTTAGAGGACGTTGGAACCCCGACCCGAGCGATGTGTGCTCATAAAAATTGTCGTTCATGTAAAATTTTGTTGCGGGTTTAATTTAATGAAGAGTATGATGAACTTGTAGTACGAGTATACCTAATGCTTGAGTTTGTCTATTGCAATTTATTTTCTCGAATAGTTTTAATTATATGACGGTTTAAAAGGGATCTACGTTCGCCTCGGTTTTCCCATGGATGGGTGAGCATTTGTAAAACATATTAAGCTTGCTTCAAGTAAACTGTACTGACAACCATTCTTGCTATGGGAAATTGACGATACCGTGACCCAGTATATTTTTCTGTAACCATCAGGGGACTTAGGACTTGTCAGAGATTTGCACAGCATGTGCAATCCCGCGACTCTGGCGTAGACGAGATCCTTCTCATGACTCTGGATACAACGTAGAAATCTTGCGTGATGTCATTAGCGTTACATACTGGAGAAATAAGGGGGCTTACAAACATCTCTAGCAACACTGCTGTTTACGTCAGTGAGTCTCGCTTACATGCTCAACTGCATTAAAACCGTGATCTGATAGTGCTAAGTGCAATAGGCTATAATTATAAAACAGTCCTCAGCTCCATTCAATAAGACTGGTAACCAACCCCGATATAGCTTGGGAAATGCCTACACAGAAGAAATTCAGAAGGCCGTATTGTTACAACTTCGTACACATTCCGCCTGTTTCTTCAACAAAATCTTATTTATTCAAACCTATTTTATTTCGTAAAGTTTTGATGTTCTACTTCTCAGTCAGCAGTGATTTATGATGAAACTTTTAGATCTATTGAGAGGAGATTGAGGACAGGTTTCCTATCAGAAAAGTATTGCTAACTTGATACTGGTCGTTTTTTATTTCGTCCTACTTTTTGTTTTTATCTTGTAAGATGGTACGATGGCATTCTAATGTCAACTTGGATCTGTTAGCTATTAAAACTAACAATGAATAAAAACTTTGGAAGAATAACTTGTTAAAAACCTTTTGATAACACTCGCCGTAGTCTTCCACACTTAAATTGAATTTATGGCGGAATTAATAATGGCCAAGGCTAAGTTCGTATCGAAATATTTCAAAAAAGTTAAATTGTCGTATAAATGGCTTGGACAATAATTAATCTTAACTATAAGAGCAATTTTTTTGATCTGATTAGCTAAGAACAAAAAAGAGGTTTCTATCTAAACAGCCTTATTGACCGACCTTTCTTTATTGAATATCGTTATTTTCTATTACTAAAATACCTTATCAAAATGTAAACAGCAATATAGGTATTATAATTAAATCCTCTATACTAAATCCCAAACCTTTGCCACTCGAGTTCAATCTATTCCAATTCTCTCCACGTCTTAAACACATAAATCTATTGAATCCCATCCAATATCCCATACAGTCGTTTATACAGATAATGTACCATTAAATGAATCCGTTTCAATATGGGTAATGATACGAAAATTGCTTTTATGTTGATACCCATATGATATTTGCATGATTTGGTTAGATAGCCCGGTTCTGATTAAAAAAGCACTACTGTAAATGGCAATAATAAACTTTAAAGAAGGCGATATGCAGAAAAAAATGCTTGTCCGCCAATATAAATTTTGTTCGGTTAATAACGATTTTGTATTATATTTAATCCATAAAAAACGGCTTATTTTGAACAATTGTCTTCATAAATGCCCGATGACGCATACTGAAAATAAGAACAAAAGAATAAAGTAAAACAAAGTTATTTTGGCATTCAGTCTCATGAAATTCAGCTAAATATAGTTTCTTTCATGAACACTTATCTGTTCTGATCAGATCTCTATCAGATCCTGTAACTAGGTAAAAAATACAACATAAAGATTTATTAAAGTTCGTTAAGCCAAAACATATCTTTTTCATAAATTATTTCAATGATTTCGAAGTAATTGTTATCAACATTTTTTTTAATTTGTCATATTTATGATACTGATAGTTGAGGTCAAAGATAAGTGTGTTATAATTGAAATTCTAATCTATAATTAACATGTTATATTTACATGTATAACGTCAAGCGATAGAAAATTTTATCCCCACAGTCATATGCGTTGGTGGTGTAATGGTCAGCATAGTTGCCTTCCAAGCAGTTGATCCGGGTTCGATTCCCGGCCTACGCAGTAATCTTTTTGCATTTTTCATCGTTTATTTATTTATACTATCACGTTATTGGTCACTTTTCAGCAATTTTTAACATATATCATACATAATTTTCAAGTTAAAAGTATAATAAAAAACCGACTCTTTACAACATACTAAGTAAACACACAGAAACCACATTAATTCCCTTTCTAAAAACATTAAAAGCTACATTATAAAGGACCTTGAATTTTAAAACCTCAGGCCGAAAATCCTTACGTAACGCGGTCCATCCCTTCAAGGGAAAGCCACACATTTTTACACCCCCCCCCCTTCCCGTCTCTGTTCCTTATAGCAACCCCCCCCCCCCCCAACCCCGCCCTATTGGACCCTAAAACTTAAAGATAGTGAATTTCTCGTGAATTAAGCGACCTATTTTAGTATAAGTAACTTTTTACTTCATTGGATATTTTTTTTTGGGATCCTCTTGAACAATATTTCGTGTAAGATTGTTATAAAGATGTATGTACACGTTCATTTGAGCTAATATGCTTTGTAGCATATTTTCTTAATAGAGGTAGAACTATTATAGTTCAAAAGACAAATTGTTAGTCCTTTGTCATTAACAGAACTAGGTTCAATTGTAAGTAGGTTTGTTGAGTGTATGGAGTGCTACATTATCACTCGTTGTACGCGATAAACATTTTTATAATACCTAGGTTAGTTTTTTTTTTATTAAATCAAGAGTCTACATATACTCGCAATTATACGTCACATGTTTTGTGTAAATGTAATGTACATGTATGTCACATGTAAATGTGTAGTTTTCTTAAAGATTTCGAGGGAATAGTATCTATTAGATATTTAGCTGTTTTTATTATTATGTAAAAATATCTAGCAAAAGAAATTGTACCTAACATTTTTCTACACCTAACCTTATGTATGTACGTTCTACATACATACTGTTATAAACGTTGATAGTTTATAGATTGCTTATAAATCGAAGGGCCTTTTGTATTTTTAATTAAAATAGTAAAAGCTTCGTACAGTAAAAAAAGCCAAGAAGATGGATGACATGAAGGTTGATAGAAGTGAAGGAGACATTGATACAGGCTTGACGGATAGCTGAGATAGATGAAAAGAAAATTGTATCATGTTTACTAGAAATATAAAGGAAACCAATACGTTTTTGTAAAATACGTAAAGCAATTTTGGCTAAAATTAGGTTAGCAAGTATAGGCATCCACTTTGTAGGAGTCACAGAAAAAAAACTTTACATGACTTTCACATAAGGCCATCTAGTCTTAAATTACACAGAGCTTGTATTTTGAGTACTAGACAACTTATAAATATATTTGTATACACAGAACAAAAAGGTCGCGCTCATCACACAAACATTTTCCCTGGATGGAAATCAAACCCACGACCTCCGATAGAGCAGTCAGGCTCACTAACCACTAGACCAACAGAACAGTCAAATAGTAGTGGTAGTCTCAATCGATAAAAAAACATCATGAATATTAAACAAATGAGTACAGATAAAGATTATAAAAAAGAGAGGCGTTTTTAATGATGTAGCACAAAAAGGGCTTAAAAAACGTTTAAAAATAAAAACTTACCTATATTTCCCGATAAATCCATTATACCCAGTCCCCTTTGAGTTTCCAAAGCTATACATAGATGCATCATTCGGAGAAACATTCCTTTCCGATCGCAATACAATGCATACCTTTGATGGTATTAAAATATTCGTCGAACGTGGATCGAAGGTTCCGGAACATTTTCATACATTCCCCTCTATGTATTATGCTGAATAGCAAGTGAACTGTTAGTGAAGTATTAAAATGGTTGGGATTATTGTTCTAGCACATTGAATGGTGGAAATGGAATTCTTTTTGGACATGCAAAATGCTTTTTGTAATTGATGTGAGGAATAGGTGTCTATTTGTGGATAGATGTTGTAGTTATGTTCCATTAGTTGGAAAATAATAAGACGTAAAAGTAAAAAATAAATAAAAAAAAAACATCTAAATCAATTTTTTTTTGTACCTACCAATGTAAGTTTGACAAGTTTTTAAGTCTTACGACTGTTATTTGAGTGTAAAACGCGAAACAAACCAATGATTTCAAAACAATTTAACTTTAAACGGTATAAGATTGTGTTAGTTAAATCGCATCAAATACAAATTATTTAAATACGACTACAAAACCAAACAATACACTACTGATAAATACAAAAACGACAAAAGAAGATAAGATACAGATAAAAGACACACAAAAAACAGAACATCAATAAAATGAAGTACATATTTTTTGTAGATTTTGACAGTCGAGTAAGCTCCACAATTTGCGGGCCCAGGTGTGAGTCGAGCCCAACTGAGGCTCCCGATATAGATGGAAGCGAAACTTCCACTCATAAAAAACTCTAGTTCCAATGAATTTGTTAAGTAATTGTTCTTGTTCTAGACTTCGTAATGATAGAACTTGGATCTGTTGGATTTGATGGACTTGTAACTGAACCTTTGCCTTATTTGGTTTGCTAGTCTCTGACTCACTCTAAGCCTGTCTGATAGACTTACTGTGGTTAGAAACTTTGAAAGGCCCTAAGATCATTATTATTTTATTATGGATATAAAAAACTCGATGTGAACGCCACAATTACTAATGTTACTAAACTTTTAATGTGTCAACCAGTAAAATGTGGTGTGGAAGTTAAATAAGCAGTCACATAATAAAAAAATCATCTGTAGCCAATTATGAGACTCGAAGCCAAATCCAACGTAACTTTAAGATAGAGCTTGGCAGAGATCATTTAGTATAGGTATAGGTAGGAAAGTAGGCCATTCCTTTTTTCTGCCACTTTTCCCTGGATAGCACGTCCTACATCCAACTGCCTTCAATTAATACAAAATATCCAATCAGCAACAAAACCTGACCCAACAATAATAACGCTATCAACAAAATTATTAAACCAACAAATTCAACAAATATTTTCATAACCCGATTCCCAAGGAATCCTTAGAAAATATTAACGAAACCGAATTCTGTTATAATTACACTTGCGCCGAACAATGGAGCGTGACGGGAATTTTCCATTTCAATCAATAGCTTTCCATTTTGTTTGTCAAAAGTATTCACAATGGGACCACCGTCTGTGTAATGACTGTTCTAATTAATTGTTGCCATGAATGTTATTATTTCTTCACGGTTTTCGAACTTCGCTGCTCTTTTGACATTTTGAGGTCGTGTCGGGTCTATTGTAAATGCCTTGTATTGAACATTTAAAATGTTTTTTACTACAGGCGCATTTAGAACAAAATGCTTTTTATGATTAGACATTGTCGCAGGAATTTAGATAATTTCTAGCCTCGTGTATTTTTTCCAAAGAATGTGTGTTATTTTAATAATAATTTTCTAAAACGTCTTAGTACTATGTCCTAAAGTAGGACTGATTTCATGGTCGAACCGAGAACGTATTTTTCACAGTCGGTCGTCACGACTGTACTATGCGCAGACAAGTCAAATTAATATCGAACCATTGTTTCTCCTTGCCCTCAAACTCACCATCCAGAACAAAAGCTTTCAATCAGTAGCATGCAAATCAGAACATCATTGTTTATTTAAGGCCTCCCAAATTCCAAATCTAAGGAAATTAGACTCTACACTAACAGTTATAAAGTCGGATATTACTAATGATGTTGGCCTCAATACTTATGTAACCAATTTAGGCGTTTCATCAAATCCCCATTTCGGTACCGTAGACATTTGACAAATGGTTTTCTGTCACAAAAACTGACCGCAACTTACATTCAGGTGGTTAAAACGTTATAACGGTTTACTCACGCGTATTTATCGGGATAGCCCGACTAGTTTCGGACCCAACCGGAGTCCTTAATCATGAGCTGACGCGGCGGCGGGGGTCGCGAGTCGAACTTGAATTAACTAATGAGAAATACGTTTTAAGTATGAATCATCCTCACGAAAGTTATTATAAAAAAAAAAAAAAAAAAAAAAAAAAAAAAAAAAAAAAAAACATTCAGGTGGGGTCCGGACCCGAAGACCTGCTTGATGGATACATCCTCGTTTATCATGTATTACTTCAGTTTAGTTTTTATGTTGTAATGTATTCAAATACATGGGTAATGGTAATGTCGAGAGGGAAATTTAAGAGAATTGTGTGAAAGAAACGTTTGGGAGAGCACAGTTAAAACGGAATACTTTAATACATAATAAGTAAAATCGCATACAAAGACAGATAGACAGCCGTTTTATGTCGGTATGTCATGAAATTTGACATTTATTCTTAGAGCTTGGAAAAAAGGCTAGTCAAAAAGCTAAATTTTTTTAAGTAGGTGCGCCAAATTTAAAAAAAGAAGTGAAAATAGTAATAAAGAGTAGGACTAACTGTTCGCCTAACTTTAAGCCAAAAATAAAAATGTCTGTTCTCCTTTCAAGGAAATGGTTAGGACCTAAGAAAATTCAAATTTAGACGTCCAACATTGTCCAGAGTAATTTATAAGAATATGATGTTATAATTACTTTTCTCTGAAAAAAGTACATGTAATATATAAGTAGGACATGAAATCTTATATTTTTTCCACCATTTTCACATTACATCAAGTGCCTAAATGCATATTTCCGATCCAATACCCAGACACCCTCACATCATCTCTGATAGCAATAACTCAACATATTGGAAGTCTGTTCTCCGTTCCACTTGACATGAATCCGATTTCATCAAAAAGAATACGTACCGCGATACAGGGACAGATAAATCGTATGTTGCCAATATAGAGGAGGACTTTTGAGTATGAATAAGAGGAACTGTAAGAAGAAATAGAATGTAATGATGACAATATTCCTATGGATGGAGAGGAAGAGGAAGGCTAAAGAAAAGATGAATGGATTGTCTAATTAATTATAATTATGAAAGAAAAGGAGTAATTGTAACGTCTGATAGGGAGAAAGGAAAAAAAGTGTTGCCCCGACGCCAACTAAAATCGGATAAGGGCAGGAAGATGATGACAGACCTTATGCTTTGCCGGAAGCCTACTTAGTTCCGACATTTTGACTCTGCTGGCGCAGTTAGAAAAAAAAAATCGATGCTTTAGCAAAATTGACACAGTTACATTTACAGTATTCATTTAAATACAAAACCTGAAGTTTAATTACCTAAGAAAACAGTAATTAGATTAGAGAAAATTTGAAATTGAATTTGTAGGAACTTTCATATTTGTTAAAAATGAAGTGACTAGGTGTACCTACTTCTATATCTTATTCATACTCAAAGGTCCTAGATCTCTGTAAAGCCAAGTAAATGTATGTAACGGGATCTAGACGAGTAATAATATCGGGACTGTCTTCCTACAAGTTATTTCTTTCGTTTTAGCTATTGTGTAAGGGGCAGATAAAGACAAAGATCGCAGAACAAATTTGGTCTTTTGGTCCCTTTTGTAACCGACTCCAAAATCATATTTGATTCAAACATTACGCATTTTTTAAATGTTTTTTTTTTATTTGCTCCCGCACTATGGCATTTATTCCTCACAATGAATGGGGTTTTACAGACATTTAGATCATATGCACAAAAACACCCAGACTCAGAAGAAGCATTTGTGGATTGCACAAATTCTTGGTCACACACAGTCGTAATTGGCGTGGTGACCTCTACCACTCGGCTATCTGTGCAGTCATTAATGATACCATTCAAGCATTAAATAATAACAATAAAATTTCAGTAGATAAGCTTCAAACACTAGAAAGTTGGACAAAACCTTCAAATGATATGCGTTAACAATCAAAATGTTTTGGGTCAAACTAAAAACCCCCAGGTTATATGTAAAAGTATTTTATTGTCTCTCCCTTTTAACATACTCATTTTCTTAACGACGACAATTTTTAGCTAAACCTCACAACAACATCACTGGCTTTAGCAAGTAAGAAATAAATAACACTTTTCTACCTATCCCATTAAAAACGTA
Source organism: Chrysodeixis includens (assembly GCA_941860345.1). NCBI lineage: Eukaryota > Metazoa > Arthropoda > Insecta > Lepidoptera > Noctuidae > Chrysodeixis > Chrysodeixis includens. The sequence continues at coordinate 9,786,085 of OW796114.1, read as the reverse complement.
GCAAACAAGAACTCAACGGAGAATATTGTAAAATGTAGAATCCTATTTGAAAAATACGCCAATTAGGTCAAGCTTAGTGCACCGGAGGAAATGTGGCGCGTTCCATTATTCAATAATGTGCTGCTTGATGTTTTCTAGTGGATACAGGGAAATACCAGGGAATGGAAAGAAAATAGTGACATAAAACAAATAATTAAAGATTTAAATGTGTAGACGGGAAAGGCAGATGGTATTGGATTAAGGCGAGTAGGTATGCTTAATATACAACGTGTAGAAACAGACGCAAGACAACTTAAAAGTGTCTTTGCATAGAAATAATAACTGTTCTTCAAGAAAACCAGTATATCGTCAAAAACTAAATCCTTACTGGAAAATATTTTCGTTAGTTTACTAAACATTAGCTGACGGGATGACCGAGAGATCTTTCTGAATATTTTTTTTTGTATTATTTTTCTGTTATTACCGTAACCTGTCGTCTTTTTTTAGGCTCAATTAATATCTTTTTATTTGATTACTAGATTCCGCGCGCGGCTCCGCCCGCGTGGTGCGTTAACTCGCAATAAAAAGTAGCCTATGTCACTCAGTGAAGATGCGGCTTTTTAATGGTGAAAGAATTTTCAAAATCGGTTCAGTAGTTTCAGAGATTACCCATTACATACAAACTTACAAATTTTACCTCTTTATAATATTAGTATAGATAATGTACTGAAGTGACAAGTCACAGTCACGTCACTTCTCGCAAGGGAATGCCATTGCCATTTTGCCATGCCATGCCATTTGAAGTATTCTACTCGTTTTCTACTCTAATACCATGTAAAATTCTGCTAAATCCGACGAAGAATACTTTTAAAACATATACGAAAAAAACTAACTATTAAATCCCGTATTTCATTTCATAGTTCAACCATTCCATATTTCATTTAGCTTTTATCATGTGCATATGAAATTGAATCCAGTCAGTCCCGTCATTGGCGCGCATTTAAATACAGATCCGATTAGATTGACAGATTGAAACGTCAATCACAATAGCAATCATAGTTATGGTCGCGTATTGATGGAACAGAAGGTATGGAATGAGTCACGGAAATGTATTACAAGTGGAGTAAAGCTTTTTGCTGTGTTATTAATGTATTTCTACGTTTATTTTGATATATTGTGTCGCATTTTTTTGTAATGTATGATTGAATTTAAGTATGACTGTGATTTTATTGTCACCTTATTGTATTTAATTGAATGTATGCACAAATCTAGAATGTGAAAGTTTAAGAAATCTGAGAAAAAAGTATATTATATACCTTTGTTGTCCCATAGCTGAGTATTGTATCCGTAACTATTGCCTACTGCTGGTGGTAAAAAACAATCCTACTTTTTTTGCATAGTCTTAGTTTGATAGGAACTTGAAAAATTTAAGCTAGAGTTAGGGTTCACAAATAAAGATGATTGATTGATAGAGCTATAACTATACTGCAAGCTTATTTTTTGTGTCACACATGTTATCTCAGTTGTTTTAATTACTCTAAATTAAACATCTATTACTATAATGTAACACTTCCCTTGACTGCTAATTCAATTCATTCTTATATTGAACCTAAATATGATAGTTTCCAACAAACTGTCACAATAGCTTCCTTTCTCACCTCCTATCAAATAAAACAGTTACATTATTACGAAACTTCTGCAACATTTTTGTCATACAATAATACCCACCGGTCATTTTATTATCCGGACAGTCGGACTTAACTGGATCAAACCGGATTCCGCTGGATTTCACTCGATTAATCCGGTACGTGTTAATGTTGATCCGTATCGACTTTTAGCTGCCCGTATTGTTTTTACGACGAACTGACGATTTAAATTTTTTGAGAAACGTGATAATATGAAAAGTTGTCTGTAAGACTATAGAATCAGCTTTTCTTTTGTTTCCATAATAAAATTAAAGGCTTCTCCTAGTATAAAAGCGACCAAGTGCGAGTCGGACTCGCACACTGCTACTAACTAGATCTCGTTCAAACCTTTTTTTTTTCATTTTATTCATTTATTATTTCAGAACTTACAGAGGGGGGACACAATATACCGCTTTGTAAGAGTCTTTTGCGCAAACCATTTAGTTAAGAAAAAAAAATTATAAACTTTAATATTTTTAAAGACATATCAATAGATACCCCACATGTATGGGTTTGATAAAAATGAAAGGAATACTCACGCTTGCTTACTTACAGATTGACGGTTAATGATTCCAAATTTTGAATCCGTTTTTTTACGAGGCTTAGTACGCATACACACCAATTTTAGTCCATGGATGCTGTTACAGCAAATAGGTCATCTAATATGATACCGTCTTCACACACACAACAGACAACACACAGCTTTAAAACCTCACACGTTATCCCAAATCAGCTTGATCCCTTCAGTAAAATTTATGAGAATTTGATAAGGGCGCAAACGATGTCGTTTGCAACACATCGGAAGCCGCCGGACCCGGGCGATCTCTATCTGATACATAAGTGAGAATACCTTGAAATAATATGTGGGTATATTGTAATGGGAGATAAAGGTCTGTTAAAGATAATTTTGATGGGCAGATGTTTAGAAACTATTGGTTTGAATTTCTGCATTTTTTTTGTGGTAGAGATATAGATGATTTTAGACTGGCCTGTTGGTTCAGTGGTTAGTGATTTCGTCTGCTAGATCGGAGGTCGTGGGTTCGATTCCCAGGACAAATGTTTGTATGATGAGAACGATAATTTGTTCTGTGTTTTTGGGTGTGATTTATCTATAAAATATGTAACTATGTATTAGCACAGGCTACTTGGTATACTTAATTTTAGACCGGATGGCGTTGAGTAAATCTTAAGACATATTGTAAAGACTTTCAATTAGTATGTTTTTAACATCACATTTTTTAGGATCTCCATGAGGGTTAAATCTTTTTATTCATCAATATTTTTTTACATAAGAGTATAAAATATTAAATTGTTTTACTTTTCACAAAACATATTCATGTTAAACTATATTCAGTTAAAGCAGATAAAATACCCATATGGATTTTCCATGAAAAAGGAACATTCTGTTTATCCAAACTTCGCAAAACTTCAGCAGGTTAATCCGTATTATTCCGTATTGTTGTATATCCTGTTTTATTCACTGTCTATCACGGGAATTGAGTCAGCACAGGTATTTCTCAAAATTTCGGACCCATCAACTATTGGTTCTGACTAAAACTGTAATCTGCCTGTGAGCCTTTGATGCGTATGTTCTGAGCTTTGTTTGTAGATAAATTCTAAGAATATACCTCTCTAGCTGAAAACATAGAAATATTATCGTAAAACATAGTCCTACTTGCAAAAACATTACCTTACTCTGACTTTTTTGGTCAAAAAGTAGCCTATGTCTATCCAGGGTGTCAGCTGACTCCAACTGACATAACAAATTTTACAAAAATGATCCCGCCGTTTGAGATGGAGTAACAAACATCCATCCATACTCACAAACTTTCCCGTTTATACTTCTCCATTGATACATGAGTGTAAAAATCGTTTCAGTGGTGACTCACTTAACATTTTAGACATGAAAGCGTAAGGAAAGTCTATAAAATTCATGCCTAAAAAGCAGTCTGGAGACTAAACTAGTCTAGTCTCGTCCTTGGACAGCTGTTCCTACTTTGCCAAATTGCAATTTAGCAGAAGTGCCCACTGCCCATAGTCTCTTGGTTGAATACATTTTAATGGCAGTTGTAAACGTGCCAAAACTGGTATATTACTATAAAATCTACCGGCCGCTACATTGGCTTGAAAATTGAATGTCCTCTTCAACATATCAACTCGCTATCTTCCAGAGTATAGGCAAAAGCATCACTTTTAGATGGAGATAAGTTTTATGCAATAATGAAATTGTGGTCTAAGCTATCCGAAGGATTTTAAAGAAGAGGACGACCAAAGAACGATGGATGGATTGTGTGAAAGATGATATGGCTGCCAAGAGTGTCACTTATAAGATGGCGTCAGATAGGAACGTGTGAAAGAAGAAGACGTGCTGCGCCGACCCCAAATATTAATTGGGAGAAGGGCAGGGGAATGATGATGATGATAATGATGTAATCCGAATGATTTTGACCGACGTTATCCGAGTGATTTTGATCGACGTTATCGGAAATAGATTTGTGTGTTTATTTAAAATTTTAACCTAAACATGTTAAATACATGATCAATCCGTTTCGCATGAGTATGATAAAAATATCGACACAAACAATGACCTGGTACATTTGAACACCAGTTGTACAAATAAGTCTGTTAAAGCACCTACAGATGCGATTCCACAAGTGCAGGCATGGCTAGTGACAGCGAGGGATGGATTTAAGAATCGTTTCACTTACCTAACCTTTCTCAGACTTCTATTGATGAAGCGAGGCTATTGGAACTTTATAACACGCCTCTTTTAAGTAACTTAAAATAGAGAAGAGTATTTTGGACTATTATTATTACAGCAAAAACTATTTGGCATAATGATAGAACATCACCATCTCTATCAGCCCTGGATAATCCATTGTTAGATAATCCATTGGGTATAGGCCCGCCTTTGTTTCTCTCATTCTCCTCAATCACTTGCTCTTCGCATTAATTTACCAATTACCTATACCGTATTTTTATACTATCTGCCCATCACATCCTTGGTCTTTCGCAAACAATACCAAGTGTTGGCCACCACGACAGGACTTGCAAATTTAACTATTAAACCCATAAATAGTTTAAAATAGAAACGTCAAAATATATCGTTAAACGTTTTTGTATATATGTGTCACAAGCACGTAATAAAAGTTATTTCTTTCTTTCATTCATACCGTTAGCATTTTTTTTCTCCAAACGATAAATATCCAATGATTTATTAATCCATCTGATAAACATGAAAATTTTATCATCATCCCATTATAGTATACATTCACCATTTATTACCACCGCGGTAACATCCATTACTCCTTAAACCACATCTATAAATAACAAAAACACATAATCAGAAATCAAGGTAGAACAATTAAAATTAAACATGCTTTTAATTTTAATTGGGACGATAGCGCGACACAATGGGACATTAAGCCAGGCTGCTACGCTAACATCAACTGTACAAATATTTCTGTTATTCGAATTGAAATTGTGAATTATGTAGAAATTGTTGGTATTCATGAAATTCTGAATAAAGGTTTTGTGGTGATTTGTCAAATGAGATTTGTTAATTATGAGTAAGATATAGACAGATTTTTACCATAGTTACCTATTCTTATGAAAACATATTTTATCTACGTTTGTTTTCAAACTTTACTCATTACTGCAATTTAATTTGTCTTGTTCTTAAAGTTTTAATAGAATTCCTAGCTTATTCTACTCTATACGAATGTCTTTTGTAGGAACGATCTTAAATGCATTTGTTTTACTGGTTTTTCATTATAGTTTTAGTTGAAAAATATTAATAATCTTACTAAATATTTATAAACGCAAAATTTTGTATTAATTGATGGACGGATGTTGCGTACTCTTTCGAGCTTAAACGGCTAAACTAATTTGGACACAATTATTAGTAAGTATAGAGTTAGCTGACATTCTAGATAAATACATTAGTCAATGATTACCAGCTAGGTATAACCAACATCGACGCGGGCGATGCTGCAGGAAAACTAGTAATGTCTATGATATTTTCTTGACATTTTGAGTTTGTGTAGGTATAGGTAGTTAAAATTGAACCAAATTCCCACTGCCACGAAATTACCATATACGAGGTAATGACTGGCATGGCTTCACAAGTTTCGGTGCCAAAGAGTATGCCAAGATAGCATTTTAAATAGTGGGTCAAGATGATAAGCTATGCAGGGTACGAGAATCTCTGTTTTATGTAGATCGATGGCAATCTTATTAATATTGAGATAAGGCTCAAATTTATGTAACAGACAAACAATGGAATCAAGATGCTGTATTAGCTCCAAAATGAGCTGCGAATACAATAAAGGTAGAAGAAACAAAAGAAACGAAAACCGAATGTCATTTGTTTCAAATGCATATTCTTTTAGCGTAAATCCTTTTCGACATTAATGAAGTCAACTTCTATATTTCTCAAATTTGTCTTAAATCAGCACTTTACTTGTTACAATTTTACTAATGCATTTTTTGTTACCATACAATTACCTTACTCATGCATTAAATTAGAAAGCCAAGTACCGTTGTACCTTCTAAATGCGTACTTCAAATATTAGTTGACATGTCTTGCACAACCCTGTTTGTTTGTTTAGAATGTTATGGGGTATTAACACTTTCGTCAGTTGTCACCATAAAACACGGCAGTTTAGAGTGTTAAGTGTGTTTATTAACGTGTCTAGTAAGTGTAGGGAAAAAGGGATGTAAATATAAGTATGGGAGATAGTATAAGAATGAATGATTTTGTGGATGTCGTTAAGCAAAAGATTGTTGAATAGGTCTTGAATGTTGATTGGAAGGTGTAAACAGAAATAATTTCTGTCATAATACCTTTTTTAATATCATTTAGTTTAGGGCACCAATATGGATGACAATGAAAATGTGGACCCAGTAACATACGTCCAGGTATTGAAAATACACGAGAAAATCCAACAAGCGCTGTCCCGATTAATCACAAAAGCTTCACAGCAAACATTTCTCTTCAAAACATTAAAGTTAAAACAAGCGAAAATTCAAAGCAAGCAAACCAGCATTTACTACAATTTCCTCATCCAAACAACAAAACTCGAAAACATAAATACGAAAATTTATAAAATACACTCCATAAAAGCAGAAACATGCAGGAAATATAAAAATACTGGGGCTCGGAGAAAACGCGATACCTTTCCTACCGGGGCCCCGACAAAAGCATCGGAAATGGAAGAGGAACTCCATATTTTTTCGCAAACCGAATAACTACGTATATACAGTAACTAGCGACCTACCCCAGCTTCGCACGGGTGAAATACGAGTATTAATGTATTATACACAATTAATTATAACATTTTATGGTTCTATCGTTTGTAGTTTAGGAAGCGTATGGAAAATAAGTAACTTCTTTGGTTGATTTTTTTCAGTTTGTGTCCGAAAAATCCAAATATCTTACGGAACCCTATTTTTTTTCAAAATAAAATATAGTCTATGCTACTCGTGGATAATGTAGCTTTCGAATGGTGAAAGAATTTTTAAAATCGGTCCAGTAGTTTTTGAGCCTATTCATTACAAACAAACAAACAAACAAAGTTTTTCTCTTTATTACATATATATATATATAATATACACCGTGATTTTTAGGTCGTTTTAAAAAAGTCGTCCACACAATGTATCCGTCATAAAATACTTCTAGGCGCGAATATAATTTTTTTATCATTAATTAAAATAATATGCATGAAAAAAATAAATAATACATTGGAAATATGAAACATCCTGTTAAAAATGTTTACGTATCAAACTGTTGAAGATACATGCTACATACTTACTGCGAAAATTATGATTGCAATAGTAAGACAGCTGTTTTACGCTAAGGTGAATGACCTGTGATAAGACGCCGCCGCGCCGCCCGCGCGGCCCCTTTGGCACAAGGTTCGGACCGCGCTCACTACAGAGTGTTCGTAAAACTGCCTTGTGTCATAATAATGAATAATATTTTTATTCATTCAAATCTTAAAAAAAACATATTTTTTTATTATAAACGTTTACTAGTCATTGGATACATGAACTGGGCTGCTTTTTTAAAACGACCTAAAAGTCACGGTGTATAATACTAGTGTAGACTAGGAATACAGAACGAAGTCAAAATGAATGCAGATACAACATGTAAACAAGTTTTGCAATGTTTAGATTCTGGTTGCAGATTATGAATGCGTTGCCCTAGATATGCTCGTATATTCGTTTATTTTGTCCAACTCTGCAGCCTGTTTGAGTTGTTCTCGGTTTATGATGAAAAGAATTTGGCTTTTGGCTGTTGACTGTTGACTGGAACTGAAAACCTTCTATTTTAAAGGCATGCATTTTCATAGTAGTTTATTGCAAACCTATATGTTCTGACAAAATTTTTCAACTGCTCAGATTTTTTTGCATCTGCATTAGGATTGATTTAAAGTCTATTTAGCCAAAAAAACAGTTTTCGTTCTAAATTATAGATAACATCTACAATCCAGTGAGTCTGTAGTCTGGTTTTCAGAATAAAAAGGTCTTCAACAGTTTAAATCGAACGACTTTACATTTCTCCAGCACTTTCATCTTTAACTCAATCTTCAGTTACTTCAAGCAAAAAAATAATCCATTTCTCGTACTGCGACAAATTTACTTCCAAAGTCTACAATCCGTCCAGTCATGTCCTTTTCAACGTTAATGCGAAAAACATTACTTCATACAATTTCCGAGTGTACCTTGAAGGTTGCTTTAGCAATTTTAGCAATTAATACAATACGATTTGGCACCGACTCGCACCGCACTGCGACAAATATCAGCCTAACTACTACTTCATCAGAATATTTTGTATCGAGTATCGCAAACAAATGGTATGGGGATGTCGTAGATGTGAGTGAGAAACAATTGAGGTTTGAAGGATTGTGTTCAGTTTTAGGTTTAGGGTAATGATTTGTTAGTGTTACGTATGTATGGAGTCTTGGAATGATATGGATTTCGATTTTGTAATGTTTAACAACTTTAAAGGTGCTCTGGTCTTGGCTAGGCTGATATGGGTAGCTTTCTGAACGAAGTTGAATTTCAGGATTTTGTTTTTCTATATTTTTATTTGAATAAGGGTTTTTGAAGTTTGTTGATTGTTTTGGTCTTAATTACTTATTTGATCATTCCAGTTTTAAGGTTTGAGAAATAGGGATCATACGGATAGACGCATTATAGTTGTTGTTTTTTTCTTGTCCTGTAGCGTCCTACTGCTGGGCAGAGGCCTTAGCCAAGTCCTTCCACGATTCTCTATCTTGCGCCGCTTCGAACCAGTCCTCGCGGTTATTTTATTCAAATAGTTACAAGTTTTAACTAGAAATAAAATGTATTTAGTCTCTTGTTACGTACTCTTGTTATGTATTTAGTATCTATGTAATGCAATACGAATATTAAAAAAGCTTAAAGAAAATCTTAGAATTTAAAATCTACCAGACTACAAACAGAGGTATTTTCATCCACGTTTCTCTAGAAATGTCTCCAGTATATAAGAGGGTTTATTTATAGGAAAACATAATATTTTTCTAGTATTTCCTGGTATTCCGCCAGAATACTGCGTCCCCACAATACTAGCTTAAATCTTACTGAAATTTACTTCGTTATGATAGGAAAACGAATGAAAATATATTATAGGAATGCAGCATTTTCTTTTGCGAAGTAAAAAGTATTTTTCAAGTGACAACATTTAATCCCGGATTTATTTTGAATTCTGCAATTCTGCAAGGAAATAAATAAATTTCTCCAAGAAAGCAAATAAAATCAAGGAATATATGCCACATATTTTTTTTTGTTTTGTTATTTGCCTGATTACATAAATAAACATTTCTGTCTTTTTGCACCCCATAGTATAGTTTTCGTAACATAAATTTCGACAATGAATTTAATTTACAGCGCAATGTTGGACACACTTCCCAAACAGTAAAATAATGTTTCAAAATGTGAAAAAGTCCACATTTTTTAGGCCTAAGATGCTTTCTGGCTTATCCGCTTCTGCGTAATCTTTGAGTTTTCAAACAAAATCCTTTTTATTTAGATTTAGATAATGTCTTGTCGCTGTCACCTTAATTTCACTTCTCTTTTGGCAGTTCTTACTATGTAAATATCCGGCAAAAAAAGTTTATTTAGTTTTTGAGTTATGTCTGTTTTTTTAGATAATTTTATTCCAACAAAAAAAACTTGTGTCGATAATTTTTGAAATCTTTACTCTTGGGCTTCCAACTCGACGTAAAACTGCATATTTTACAATAACATCTATACATCTACATCGTGTGTATAAACAGCTGAAATTCAGTAAATGCTGTAAAACTGAACCTATAGCCCAAATCTCCAAAAGGCCTACAACCAAAGTTCCAAAAGCAATAAGTATCAAATAAAGAAATCGTTCGAAACATTACATTGCAACCAGATTCAGAAGGATTTCCTTATGTAATTCTCGTAAACCTTTTACAATCGCGTACAGGAAACCACACATCTGAAAAAACACGTTTACACTGACAGCACCTTACTAGAACGTAATAAGAGTGATTTTTCATTGCCATAATTTGCGTACAATACACCACACATGTGGCACAATACATCTACCCAAACAACACCTTGTACCTATGTGATAAAGGCGATTTTTCCATGATACAATCGCGTACTCTAAACCTCACACAGTACGTTTACGTTAACAGCATCTTATTGCGACGGGATAAGACTGATTTTCCGTTGTTACAACTGCGTACAGTAAACCACACATGTCACATATAAACCTTGTTTTAAAAGGACCTTATCACGACTTGATAAGGATGATTTTCCTTTGTTACAATTGTGTCTACGGTACAGTTTTTGGGGCAAGGCTACGGGATATAGGTGACCTTCACCCTATTTTGTTCGTCTTATAGAATTTTCGTGTTTCTAATTTATTTGGTTTCCTTATTGCATGAGATTGTTTGAAACAAGTTTTTGCCTGAAAAGAAAATGCGTATTTATGAAATTCGTATAAAACCTGTGCATTTTGAGTGGCCTGTTGGTCTAGTGGTAAGTCGACCTGACTGCTATACCAGAGCTCGTGGGTTCGATTCCTACCCAGGAATAATGTTTATGTGATAAGCGCAATCGTTTATTCTTTGTCTGAGTGTAATTTATGCATAAATATCTATTTGGAAGTATATACTCGTAAGTCGGAAGTATATCAGTTGTCTAGTAGGTACTCACAATACAAGCTCTACTTAGTTTGATGGAGTTGTGTGAAAGTTTGTCGACAAAAAGGTTTATCTATGTGTGATCTCTTTCAACGTAACTCCATTTTTTTTAAACGAATTAGATATAATAATATGTAATATCGTTGGTATCTTTACACATACTAAAACATGATTTAGTTTTAGGTCTTGGGTAGTCTCTAAAATTATGTCGCTCTCTAGTCTGTTTTTTTTCCTGTGGCTTTCAAAGGATTTCAAACAATACTCTTTTACATTAGAGCTTAAAATAGTATTTTTAATTAAAATTAATTACCTGTGAATTACCGGTCCAGCAGTAGACTGCGATAGGCTGATAACGATGATAAGATACCAGTGATAGAAAATAATGGAAAATAGCGTACCTTTGCTTTAGCATACAGTGAAACAGTTCACATTAAAATCATAAGCCTAAACTTTCCCAACACTAAACAAATGCCTGCATTACAAAGGCTGTATCTAAGTATTCTTTTTCAATATTCTCGACGCCTGTAAACTGAATTAGAGTGGGAACCACAGCGAGTGTTGTGTCGTTTAGTTTAAACGTTCGAGGAGATTTATCGATGGACCGCCACGTACCGCACTGCGCCAGACGGGACAGCGGCCTAGTGATGTAGAGTATAATATCGATAATATTAAATTATCTTTAATCTTTTGTCGACAATGGAAAGTTATTTATTATGTTGTTAGCTATTCATTTATAACCGATGATAGAAGTTTTATAAGATGTCTCAATTTCATTACTTTTGTTGTTAGCTCTGAGGGCTAGACTTTCAATTTATCTTTCAAATTATTTAATTACCATTTAATTATAGTGTAATTGAATAAAATATCTAAATAATTCAGTCTTGAGTGTAGTCATAGTAAAATTTAAGAATATAAAAATAATAATAAACCAGCCTATAAACCTCCTACGGCTGGGCACAGGCCTCTTCCCATACAAGGAAGGTTTGAGCATTGATTACTACGTTAGCTCACTGCGGATTGGAGATCACAGATTACAGGTTTGGAATCCAGGTTTCCTCACGATGTTTTCCTTTGCCGTTTGTCTGTAGCGTCTTTGGATAATTAAAAAAATACATATATCTTTAAAAAAGGCACATTGTTACTTGCATGCGGATTGAACTTTCACCTCTCGCACACAAATCCATAAATTGAACCGCAAGGCCACCACGTTTTCACGAAAAGTCGTTTATCGATACATTAAAAAGATGACCTAGTCACTTTCCCACCCCTAGCGTACAGTTTTGCGGCGCCCGGGACGCTCATTCACAAAATGGAATGTTATTATATTAAAGAAGTTATTTTGCATGCCAGAAAGTATTATTTATCTTCAAGCTTTTGTTTTTAGGGGATCAGTTGAGTTGTGGTTTTATATAGATTACGTTACTTTAGCTTTTAGTAAATTCCTGTAAATTTTACTTTCAAAAGAGACTTATGTTACGCTTTTTACTTAACTTCTTATTTATTCTTATCCGTTGTTTTAAGTCTTTTAAGATACTTGACAGATGCTTAGTAATTGAATCAAGTTAAAAATGTATTTTTCTAGCCTGTAGTGTCCCACTGCTGGGCACAGGCCTCCCCCAACTCCTTCCACGAATCTATTGTGTTTATCGTTTTTACCTGAAGTTCTACTTTACCAACAAAACTTTTACTTCTCAAGCCTGAAATTACACACACACACACAAACACAAATTTACATCATATACCAAAATTATTCAGTACCATTTCATACTATTAGACTCCTTCAAGATGACGCCTTGTAGACATACGGGACCACAGCGCAATGTCTTACATCTAATTGGATTCTGTACGCAAATGTCTCCTATTACCTCTGTTCTTCATTACAATTGTATGTGGGTTTTCATTTCTTTTAGAAGGGAACGTCCTACTTATAATTATAAACGCGAAAGTTTGTAAGTATGGATGTTTGATACTCTTTCACGCTTAAAAAACTAAACCAGTTTGAGTGCAATTTTGTATGGAGTTTACTGACATCCAGGATTATCACATAGGCTACTGTTTGCCTGGCTTCGTTAAAAGAGGTTAATGTTTTGCAGCTCTATCGGGGCGGGGGATGCAGAGAGAAAAAGGAATTAATAATACCTAATAGACATTTGTACAATGCGGATAAAATGTATGAGAATAACGGCATAATCCCATTGCTATTGTATTTTATTGGTAAAGCGAATGACAATTGAAAATACTGCATTGTTAAAAGTTATTTTTTTCCCGGCGGAAAAAAGGATTTATTAGAATTCCGTATCACATATGTTATGGAAACCAGCAATCATAATATTGTTGTCCATATAATGAAATGTACGGGTAAAAGCACTTTATCTAAAGTGAAATCTGAATGATGTTAGTACCGTACGTATAATATAATACAATATGAGTAGGACTCACATAAAACATGCTTTAAATAAAACCTTCGCCGGGGCAGATAAAAAAGGCCCTATACCTCTTGCTAACAACCCTTTACGACAATACACCATTGTGTTTTTAAGCCCACATTCACATTAAATATGGCTTCTGTAAAATGACCGTAAAATCTGGCGACCTCGCTAAAAAGGTACAACATAAAAACGTTACGCACCTACAATTTAACTATCCATTTTTACACCTTCGTAATGTCGTCGTAAAAACAGGACAGAATACCTCACAGACCGCGCGACCCATTCCGAAGACACAAATCCCAAGAATCTCGCCAATCTCTCATTAATATGCGATTCTTTTCTTTCCAGGCGGGAAAAATCTAATAAGGGGACAATGGCCGGCTCCCGGGAGAGATTGCTCTATGAAAGGAGGCCTGATTACGAATATGAATACGAATTCAGGCGGCGATATGAACAGTGCGACACGGGGACCCAGCGGCAGAGCAATCGATACAACCTGGAGAGGCGCCGCGATGTACACGAGCGACCCCGACGCAAGAACGGATACGTTTACGAAGATATTTACTCCGATTTCGACGAAGCACAAGGTCGATTATCCCTCTTCAGGCCTATTAGGCCCGAGTATTTGAACCTCCCGACAACTTACGACATCAAATACAATTCCTTGCCCAGAAATTATTACAACTACGAGGACAGGAACAATCGGAGGTACAAGAAGGATCATTACGACTTTAGAATCGAAAATGAGCGACGAACGCGGGAATCTTATGAATCTTATAGGAAAGCAATCGAAACCAGACCAAAAGAAACTAATTCGAATACTAAAATTTCTTTGAATGTTCCAACGCATTCTAGTTTAAAGAGTACACCAAAAAATGTGGCTGTTTGCAAGCCACATCGGATCACTGATAAGAACGCTCGCTATTGGACAACGGACCCACCCGAGCGCGGCCGGAATCGTCCGAAGAAGGCCGAAGAACCAAAAAAGAACGTAAAATTCTCTGAAGTGTCGGGCTGTAACCGAAAAATGGTGGTTGACGATCCGATTTGCGGGAGAAAACTGGTGCCAGTGAGAGAGTTGGAGGTGTCATTGGACCAGATGATACAGAACGGTTATTTTGAGAAGCATAACATTCCGATAGCCAAGCCTATAGGGGGGGCGGTGAAGGAAGAGGTGAAGGGGGCAGCGGGCAGTGCGGTGCCAAACGGGAAGTGCTTATCGGGAACCGCCGGGAAGGAACAACTGCCTAGGAAAACACGCCACCTGCCACAGGTGAGACCTAGTTTTTTTTACGAACTGTTGATCTTATTTTGTATACCGTAAATTTACGATTTTTGAATATTTTGAACGATTTTAGGTACCTACATATTTGCTATAACTTCGGTTAGTGAAAATAAATAATTAATCGATTCAATATTTATTAGCCTGCTCGATATTTCCATACATTCGCGGGCTGCTTAAAAAAATAAAAATATTTTTATCATAGTTCAGAGAGAGGAGATTCCCAGTACATCGACATATTTTACGACAATTTTTGTCACACTCCAAACAAAATTCACAACACCAAATTAATAATCTCATTAAAATTATCTCTCAAGACCACAATTTAATATATTAATGCAATTGTTCTTTTATCAACGTAAAAACCTCCGCTGCGTTTGACATTTAGAGTGTTAGAATATTGTCCATTGTCTCGCTGGTACTTGGTAGCTCTCGCTTCAAGCTGCGATGCACAGCCACAATAGGCTGATTAATATACAGGAGAGAATAGAGCTTGGGAAAATAATATTCATCTTTTAATTCTTGGTGTTAAGTGGATAATGGTATCGGATTTTGAAACTGTTGCAAGTTGTTTGAGGGTTTAAAATGCATTAAATGATACTGGAACTAAAAGGAATAATAACATGATGATATTTTTATGTAGCCTGTCTGAGATCCCACTGCTGGGCAAAGGCCTCTCTCTTTTTTCCTAGCCAACTTTTTAATAGGGGGGATAAGAAGAAAAAAATGTGTGTTTGTATGACTGCAAAGAGTGTTACTTGCGAGATGACGTCAGATAGGAACGTATGGAAGAAGAAGACATGCTGCGCCGACCCCGAATAATAATTGGGATAAAAGCAGCGGAATCATGTTGTCAAAACTGCCTTTCAAAAAAATCTGCGTCGATATCAAACCTACCTAATCCTGTGTACACAAACGAAGTTAATAAAGTCGTAACTCGCTTCAATACGTTACTATGTAAGTACGGTCTACAAATAAAATCAATAATTACCTTCCTTCTTTGTACGAGACTCAATCGCTGAAGGAAATTAGTACGAAAATAAAATACGGAGCGATCCGTAGAACATTGATCGGTGCTTGTTTTAGTTATGGGCCTCAGTAATGGAGTGTGTGGGTTTTGGAAGACCTTTTTTAGTCTAAGAATGTCTGGGTAGTAGGTATTTCATGATGTTAGGCAAATTGGGCATCTGTTTTGTGTTCACTTTCCCTATTCATGATGCATTATGTTTATAATTAAAGTCCAGCTAATAGCCTTTATTGAGTATTTAAATTAGAAAGTCCGTCTGTTTTTTCCTTTTTCTTAGTAACGTGGTATTCCGGGTTAAAAGTGCACAATATTTCTTGAATTTTTCTTAAAATCTGAACTGTCCTGAAATGTCTTTTAATTTTGAAAACCTCAACATTTTTTCCACAATCATAGGGGCACAACTGATTCTTTCACTTGGTGAGAATACTTACGGACAAGCGTTACTCTAAAGAAATCGGAAGACCTAACGCCCCTCAGGCTAAAATATCTAATAATTTTTCATTTAATTTCGCAAGAGTCTAAGTGGTAACAACAGTTGGCAACTGAGATATAGACACAAGAAAAACTGATCCAATCCTTAAAACAGATCTAAACAAACACACACTACATACTGATAAAGCGGACCTTCCCCATGATAAACCAAACAGTGGAACACATTAAGCCGCAATAACTCACTGAAAGGCTAAGGGTTAGGAACGTACTCCGCACGTAACTCGCACAGATTTCTGTAACGGCCGTCTATTAATGTGGGCTGTTGAATTACAGAATTACATGTTGATTTTGGATTAGGATCGATTTTTTGTTTGATGATTTTTAAGGCAGAATTGGATTTCAGATTGGTAGGGTTGATGTTATTTAGCCAGAGTCACGCAGAGCATGCGCAAACGATCCCGTGACTCTGATTAAGGTAGTAGAAAGGGCCCGGGGTGTTTTTAGTCGGTGGGAGTCCGACATATCCCCAGGCCGTGCCCTCGGCGTGGGTTGAAGTTATTAGCGTTTCACCCCGAAAACGCTGGCGGTTAGATGGTCAAAGTGTGCAGAAGATTGCGACCCTAGGCAAGATTAATATGATGCTTGTTGGTCAAAGTTATAATCACGTCAATTATTAAAAAAAAACATAAAATAAAACTATCGTCGAAGAATATCGTAAAAAAATGGACAGAAATTACTGATCCACAAATGAGTAAACGTATAGATTTTTTTAAATAAATCCGTTTCGTGTAACGGCTGTCAATGCTATTAATGTAGGCTGTGGGGGAATTACAGAATTACATGTTGATTTTAGATTGGGAGGCAATTTGGTACATTTGTTCGATTTTTTCGAGGTGACAGCAGGATTTATTAGGGAATTTGGAAGGTTGGTGCCGTAATTAATGGATGATGATGGAATTATTGGTGATGGTGGTAGCTTAGAGGTTAGGCGGACAAATTTGTGTACAGTTTCTTCTATCGCAGCAATCAATCGCATAGGAACCGTGAAGTGTTGGCGATGGGGTGTACTTAATAATTTTATTTATTTTGACGTTCAAAAATTGCTACGTTGTACCCTACTTTGAGAAAATACTTTTGATTTTTAAGGTGACAGGGTCGCATCTAGCCTTCCTCGAAAATGATAGCCATTATTCAGACACCACAAAAATAAAAATCGACTTCTTACTTGGAGAGACAATGCTCACCTTATCACCTAGATACCTATTCGTAGACTATTTACCAATACAAATTACAATATATTCTATTCTATACAACCATAAATCCGTTCAACTCTCTCATATTCGTGCGTAGTAAATGACTTGTAATTAATAATCTGTCGATCGCAGGCAGATTAATCATAAACCTTGCAACTACACCACTAATGATCTGAAACAAAATTGTTATGATTCATTTAATACACATTTGTTTGGTGTTTATAAAAATATCCAATCTGTGTTAGGTACAAATGTAAAAGTTTCAAACAGAGAGATGTCTGATAGAAATACTAATAGTAATCCCAAACATAATGGTGGAAAATGGGTTATCCGACAATTTTTACGAAAGAATATTTTTCCCGAAAATATTATAAATGGTTTTAATTCAGGTTTCATTAACATGTATGCCTTAGCAACAGAGAATAATAATAACACCTGTGGTGGAGTAGCATGTGACGTTAATTGTGGCACGTTAAATGAATAAAAATGATCTCATATACCTGAAAATAGCGCAAAAAGGTCACAAAGAGAAATCTCCCCACTACTTAAACCAATTGAAAATCTAGACTTCAAAATCCATACTTACCTATAATAAAGGAGTCAACGAAAACTAGGTTGTCTTAAGAAGCCGTATGATGGTAGAAAATGGATATTCTTAAGCTTACAAGTTATACGTATGTCTAAAGGCGGTCGACCGACACGAATCTTGTTATTTGCCCGGATTGCGGCTTATTAGAGGGTGCATGCATCAGCTGAATACTGGATTATGGAGGCTGGCAATTGAGCCTGCGGTGTAAGAGATAGATGTTCAATTTGGTATGAATTTTGACGATTCAATTCATAGATTTGTTTTGTGTGACAGTAATGGTTTGTTTGCTGACGACTAATATTACTAGGAAAGCTGGATTACCCAGTGAAATTTTGCTGATAGTCTCACTAGAAAATAGGTTGAATAAAATCAGATAAACAAGCAGATTTTTACATGTCTTACAGTATGTAATACAAATTATGTTGTAGAAGCAAAAAATGTAGAAGAAATTTTTGAAGTAAAAGTTGAAATAAAAAATATGACGAAATATTGAAAAGCCTTTTCGCGTTGACGTAGTCCCAAAGATTTTTGGGGTTGGAAATTATCATAATTATTTAGTTATAATTTCGAAGAAAAAAAACTCTGTAATTCATTTGGTTATTTGAAAAAAAAATAGAAATCCTAAAACAGCCTAAGTTTAATTTCAGCATTAGCTTCAACAACAAAATCCCTATCAACTTCCCAATTTCCGAAATCTCAATCGCATCTGAAGTTCCAAACCATCTGTGATTATCGACCGCTAGTCTTTTGTCGTGTTGTTTATTTTCCATTTTTGCCAGCCTTTGTTCAATTTTGTTCTTTATCGAGACCAGCGTCGGTCAATTTTAGGCACTCATCGCCTATTGTTAGATTGTCGGAGTAATTTTAGATAGATTGAAAGAGAACACGGTGTAATGGAGTTTTTGGAGATTAAGTATGGATTTTTGGGTATCATGATAATTGGTTGTTTTGAATTTGGATGGATGCTTTTGTTATCGTTGATTGGTTTGATGAATACTAAATTTGGTCGTATCATACACGTATACAGTTGGTATAACAGTCTAATAAACTCGCGTATGCCTGCCACTTCACCTGCGTGAATGTTGAAAAAGTTTAAAAATTGTGTACCAAATTTTACTAAAACTGCTCCCGTTATTTGAAAGTGAAAGTTTTACAAACATCCATCCATCCATACTGACAAAATATTAGTAGAATTACGTCTAATGAAAATATCTAGGTAACCAAAAGCCAACCAACACATGAATTAAAAAAAAACATTCCAATACTTCGGCTTTCTATTATGATAAAAGCTAATCGTAATACAGTATGTAAGTCTTTTTCAATTACAAATGTAAGTGTTTTTATATAAGTGGTTTCTATATAAATAGTCGTAGCTTCCTTATTTGTATGTTTTTATTATATTTGATTCATATCAATACAGCTAGCAATTACATAAATGAATGTTTACAAAATTATATTCAATAATATTTATATCGTACACCACGGCATACTAGGTGTTAAACTAACGGGTATAAAAAGCAAATGGATAAGATATACAGATATAATAAAATAAAAAAATTCTTCTTCGGCCTTCTGTGGCACTTTCAACGACTTTATTGACTCTAGTTGCGCGGTTTCAATATACCATTTTTACCGAGAAGAACCGACAAGAAACTTCATAACATTTTACTACTAATACTTTGTAACTAATACTAAGTTTTTATAAGAATGACTATAATTTTCAGCTTGCCGTTGAATTCCAAAATTAGATCCTCAATCTAGGTAACACTCCCAATGATTGACCAGCCACAATAAAAGTGTTGCGTGCAAACTAGTCACTCAATGAGAGTGCCAGTTTAGATGAGCGGCTTACCTTAGAGGATTACAAGCACCTGTACCTAACTCTACCATCAACACTTAAAAACAGAACTATCACTAATGGAGAAGCGAGATAGCACTACCCACGACGTATAGCGCTGTCTCGTTTCCGCAACGGCAATAGCTTTGTTTTAGAAGCTCGTGGTAGAGGTTTAGGTAATAGCTAATGGATCGAACTGGCTGACACTGTAAGTTGATTTCCCAATAGATACAGCTGTCGATAGAAATGTTGGGAAAGTAGACCGCATTTACGATATTAATGTTTTACGTTTGTGTTTTGTTTTGGTGATTACACAACTCAATTTTATAATGGTAGGTGAAATGTTGTGTCTCAATAAAGGAATTGGACTAAATTGGAATAGAATTCTTGATGAAAAATTTCATGATACGAAAATGGTCTTAAAAATCTGATTTTAAGTAATAAATTTAAGTTACTAGTAAATGTCGTCAAACCTTTCCCGACGATTTATTCCTATTAGGATTTTGACTTGCTGTAATTTAATCTCTTTTACCTAATTACGTACGTCAAGACCGTTTATTCGATCCATGTGGGAATCATCCTAATCAGAATCAGACATTGTACTCGTCCTTTCGTAAAATACCGTTTATTAGTTACGTTCCAAGAACTGACATCTGTATCCACATAGCAACATCTTTATAGATCTAACGAATGTTTTTCTACTACTCCCTCGACTCAAAGCCTGATTTCCGAAAACTTGTTACTCACGGTTTACGAAGCTCATTAGGGCGACTAACGAGTGAGGGATTATTGCCCTCCCCTTTCCCCTACATCCCCTCTTCACCCCCTCTTCGCCCCCCCTCGTAAAAACTTCACAACGACCCGAACTCGGGTCGTCGGGTATTTTCGCCACCCCTTTGCGATGTGGAAAATTTTTGATTGCATACACATGGGCGGGATCGATGCTCTTTTTCGACGGAGTTTTCAGATGCTTTTTTGTCGGTTTTTTGGTTGCGGCCACTTTGTACTGAGGTAAAAAAAGGTAGAGAACGCTGTCGGAAATAAAAGTATTTTGTTTTGTGGGCTGACAGAAAATAATACCTAAATTTACCTACTTTCATTATTCGCAATTTATTCTAAGACTGCCGTACAGTATAATAATATTATTAAGTCTATAGACAGAGATGGACCCTATTATTTATTTTGTAACTCTGGACAACTTACAGCTAAGTAAACAAAAGAAAATTGAAAGGTAAATTGACAGTCATACAAGTCCTCAAATACAGAGAACAGACTAGTAAGAAACACTGTGAACGTCATACTATGTTACCCGATAGATACAGCTCAGTGAAATAATGGGTAAAACCATTTAGACTTGAAGAAGATAAGGTTTAAACACCTTCTCGCTGATGACACACCGGTTGTGAAGAGAACAAAGTCAGCTTATCTGATTTTTTAAGATTATTTAAGACCTATCCTTACCAATCAAACAAAAGAAACGCAACCCACCAGACTCAGATTATTACATCACCGAAGCTATATTAATCCATACTGAATGCGTTTAACCAACCTTTACTCCATACAGACCATCATCGTAAACAGAACCAACATTAACAAAAACCAATATTGTTTTAAAAGCTGCAACCGATATTAATTACTCCATCAATTAATATGCAAAAAACGTTCGCTAAGTAGGGCGCAGTTACAAGTTGTTAAGTGTTGCAAAAAATTAATTGCATCTCCTTGGTTTGTTTTAATTAGTGACGGTAACGAGGTTTCAACCTTTTTTGTTTTGGACTGTATTGTAGAGTAACGCAAGTTCACGGCTTTTTGGGAACTGCTGAGTCATGTGTGGTCAAGGGTCTTCGTACATGAGGTAACGCGAGTCTCTGAAACCCGACGACAGACTGGAACAACGTGTAGTACCTATTTACGGAGCTGTATTGGTTTGTACTGCGGCAGATCGGTGTAGCATGCTCGCGTACGAAGTACCTTAATGTTTCCGAGTGAAATGTTTTGCGCTACTTTAGTTAGAATACAATGGTATTTTAGGGTCCGAAATAGACGCTCAAAGAAGAAGACGAGTGTTGTGATCTAGACCTGACTGCTGTTGTAAAGATTTTTGGGGACAAACTTTCCTAAGGATGGTTTTGTTACGACATTTAAAGTATATTTAAAAGTTAAATCATAAATTATTTTGTGTACTCTACCTACTCGTAATACAAATGATTTATTCATACCAGATAAAGATCCAGAACAAACACTTACGAATGCATTCACCAAACGCCCGCACGTCTCTTGCAAACCTCATACACAAACAAATAAAGTTCCTCCTTAAAAATACATAAAACGTGTCTTTTAAACAAATTTCGGGTAAATATCGGCGTATCAATATTTTTGTTCAAACAATATTGTAAAGAGTTCTGTTTGTTTGTTTGCATACTCTTTGTATTTTTCGTAACGTTCAAACGGTAGGTTGGCACGTACGGACGTGACGTAGAATAGATTGAGTCCACATTAAAATGTATTGCATTACCTGCTCATCGAGTTTGTCGATGAACGAAACTTTGAGATTTGGAAGCGATTGGAGAAAAACTCGGAGTTTGAGACGTGATCTACAAAGAAGATAAATTGTTACATGTCTGAACGTACAAGACAAAGCTTTTATTGAGAGCATTTAAATTTAACTGCGACAGTTTAAGAGTTTAGCAGCAAATAGTCATAAAATTTAGAAATTGTTTTTCATTTGACAGTTAAACTTGAAACAAATAAATTCAAAACTAACTTCGAAGCTTATACAACTGCAATGCACAATTCGGTGTGGATTGAATTAGAATATAAAGAAGAACCCAGTGGAAATGTTTGCAGTTGTACTACATTACAGACTAAAGTAATAAAGTAAACAAATTCTCTTATCGCTATATCATTACAGATTATTTCGGACATCAGTTTAAACTTCTCCTCTTAAGAGGTGATAAAACAATCCACCCTCTTCTTCTTTCCACAGCAATTTCAACTATTTACCATCATCATCACCCCTGTCCTTATCCCAATTATTATTTGGGGTCGACGCAGCATGTCTTCTTCTTCCACACGTTCCTATCTGACGTCATCTCGCAAGTCACACTCTTTGCAGCCATATCATCTTTCACACAGTCCATCGTTTTTTTGGTCGTCCTCTTCTTCTATATCCATCCACATTCATTTACCATCATTAACAATAAAATGTATCTTGTTTATCGGTCACCGGTGACCCCCACGACGTTAAAATTTTAAACAAAATCTATTTGTACAGGTATTAGCAGCTCTCGCGGTATCCCTGGCACCGTTCTCAGCAGGGCTTGGGAAAGGATACAGTTCTCCTGCCATCGCCTCTCTTCAGGGTCCTGGAGCTAATGCCACTAGGAGAGACTTTCAGTTGACCGACCAGCAAGCGTCGTGGCTCGCCTCTCTGTCCTTCCTTGGTAAGTCTACTCTGTTGTTCTTTATTCCATTTCCATATTTGTTTTCCATTATTCTTTATTCCATATTTGGCGGGCCTGTTGGTCTAGTGGTTAGTGACCCTGACTGCTAGGCCAGAGGTCGTGGGTTCGATCCCCACCCAGGACAAATGTTTGTGTGATGAGCACGATCATTTGTTCTGTGTCCAGGTGTATTTTATCTATAATATTTATGTATTTAGAAATATATAAGTATGTTTATCAGTTGTCTGATTACCATAACACAAGCTCTGCTTAGCTTGGGATCAGATGGCCGTGTGTGGATATTGTCCCAAGATATTTATTTATTTATTTATTTATTCCACCAAAAATTTTTAACATTGGGATTTATAGTAATTGACTGTGGATTTTGTAGGTATAGATAGCCGAGTGGCATAGATCACCCTGATTACTGTGGAAACTTTTTTGTGATCCTCTGACGCTTTTTTGATGTTAATGTTTCTGATTGTAAAGTCTCTAAAAACAAAAACTTTCCATAGGTACATTAAATTACTTTAAAGCGGGAATCGATTTTTTAATGGCGTATGATTACTTACTTAAATACGTGTTTTGTTCTAAACCTGACCATCTGTAAAAGTTAAACTATGTAAGTTGATGTAGTTCAATTTAAAAGTTCAGACAATTTTTCATACTTTTACGTTCATTAGAAACTATGGCAGTTTTAGCTATCGTGTATAAAAGTATGAAATACTGGCTCAACTATCCGAGCAAAACTATAGTCGATCGGCATTATAATATTCGAAGTATAGATAGTTCGTACTTCAGGGTATGTCATGTATATCATCATTTTACTATCAGAAGCCTTTTATATCAAACTATTCAGAATTATTTCAAAATATTAAATCCATTTTCTTGAATTAATTCGTAACAGGATGGATAGAGAAAGTTATAGTAGTAGTAGTAGTTGTATGCCATAGCTTATAGTGGACCTCGTTATATTGGCAAGACTGAAAGATAATAATTAAGAGCCCCCGTCGAATTCCAAGCCATGATAGACCAGTATAACTGGATCCATAATTGAAGGTCCTTAACGACTTAGAGGTAAAAAAAGCCCGCTCTTTGTGATGATGACCAATAGGTTTATTTTAGTAAGGCAAAGCTTCTACATGTTCTGAATTCTAAGGCTGGTGGCTCTTGAAGAAGTTCTGAAACTCTCCTTTTACATGTTGGTAATCATTAGGGTTATTTGCAATCTGGACATCGTCGCACGGTAGAGCGATCTTATTTGTTGTACTAATCCCGTAGATATCGTAGCCAAGAAATTCCGCTTCTACCAGACCTTCTCCAGCGAAGGTAATTTAAAACCTATAAATCTTTCCCTAACACTCAAAATTTTAATTGAGAAATTTCATGTACCCATAAATGTTAGTAATAAAAACATATAATAGCATAATATTGGTAATGCCACGAGTCATTAAAGACCCATTATAGGTACTCAAACACGGCCATAATCATTTGCGTAAATATTTAACGCGTTTAAGTACTTAGGACAATATTATAGTGTTATGTGCGTTCAAGACTGTTTATGTCATAATTACAAACCGTGGTAAGTAAGACTTCTGTAAGCGTTAATGGTAATACAATTCGGATTTATTAACTGTTTACCTGTGCAAATTTTGGGTCTAATAGTGCGTTGGCATTATCGGTTGAACTTAAGATAAGGACAAAGCTACAAGAATCTTTTAGCACATGGATGACATTAACATTATTGGTGTGCATATTCGTAACATGATTAAACTTAGCTGTCTGTCAAAAGTAATTTTTCATATATGATGGCATTAGTTTTGATTACGGACACGTGCCAAAAGATCCTTGTAGCACTATAACAGTAATTGCTCTAATGAATTAAAATTACATTCCGTATCAACAAATCAAGCCACTTAGATTTTATTATTTTGAAAATCCGAGTAATATTGTTGACGCTTGTAGCAATACTACTTGGCTAGAAGATTGGTTAAAATTTTACAAGATATTTGAATTGTAATCATCAAAAAACGTGTACATGATGACGATCATCATCATGTATAAGGTAGTAGTGAAAAGGCTTAGAGTAAATTTGTAGATCCACTTAAATCTAAAAGTCCGTGCGTAGAAGCTTACTCTATAACTCAAGCTGCCTTATGAAGACCAAGTTTAATTAAAATTCTTGGTGTATGAGATATGAACTCATTAGTTTTATACCATAAATTGTTTCCAACTTCCCCATGTTCAAAGAGTACAAGTTCAGGGTAAATATTTCTTCTTGCACAGAGAAAGGTTAAGTTTTCACATTCTTTCGATTCACGTTTCCTTTGCAAAACATTAGTGAATTTAGAGCGTTTGTTGAATTTTATGGTTGACAAGTAACTGGTTTATGAAACTAAGAAAATACCAACTTACCGGCTATCTTTCTTTGGTCGTCATCTAGTAGGTTTCAGGCACAAACCAATATTGAATTCCTTTTTACACCCTATTTTTATGTGAAATAGCTGGAGGTATCAAATGGTGATAGCCAAAACACCTGCAGAAAGAGGTTTACTTACGAATCTCTCCCCGATCGATAATGCAACTAATTTTCAATATCCCTCTATTCAATAGTACTAATCTACATTATATTTATTTTTTTGTATTACCATAAATGTCCTACTACTTAAAATCAAAGCTCCATTTTTTCAACCTTTATAATTCTGGTGTTGCCACATTTTAGTCACCTATTTCACGATCAATTTATCTTCAGATACAGCAGACAGTAAAACACTTTATTACCTAAATAGTTCCAATAAATCTTGTTTGATGTTCATGTTTAATTAAATATTGGTTAAACTACACTATACCGAAAAAACAATTGACGTAAACCTAACATCCAAAACCGTGGTCGTTTCCAGGCGCGCTCTTCGGAGGCATGGCAGGAGGAGCGGCGATGCGTCATGGACGTCGTCGCGTGCTGTCACTAGCTGCCGCCCCGTGCAGTCTCTCTTGGCTGCTAACTACAGTTGCTACTTCAGTCAGAATGATGTGTATCACAGCATTCCTTGGTGGATTCTGCTGTTCTATACGTGACTATGCTGTCACAGGTGAGTTTTTTTTCTTTGGTTTTTCTTTTAAATGGCTGCCGCACTAAGGAATTTAATCCTTGTATCGCGGGAGGTTTCACAGTTCAATTCACATGCACAGAGACATCCAGACTGAACAAGTGTTTGTGGATCGTACAAATTTTTGACCTACGTGGGGATCGAACCTGCGACACGTCGCGTAATTGGCGTCGTGACACTCAGCTATCCATGCAGTTTGTTAGATTAAAAATACCGGATTAATGAGTTTTGAAATTATCAGTATACATGTGTGTTATTTTTTTTTGCCTGTAAAAGTGAAGTTATATGTGACCATGTAGTTATTGGATATCTGTTGATTACTTTAGTTGGTAGTAGTTTTTGTTCTCAATTTCGTCGCTATCGTAAAGTTCGAGTGCACAAAAAGTATTCATATTCTACATTAGCAAAACAAGCTTCTATACTTATTATTTATTATAGTATATTTCCAAATTACTCGTCAATCGATAGTTCTTCTTGACGTTTCAATTATTATTTTAAACATAAAATAAATCTTTCAGTTAAATACATTTCAGCGTAACAAAGAGAGCTGTCAAGTTATTCATTACAAGTTAAGATTTGTTCAGACGTTTCAATCTAATTCATGTCGAAGGAAAATTGACTTTAAATCTTGGAAATAGGCTTCAATTTCCTTATTTATGAAGTTTGGATTCAAAGGACCAATTTCCTTACCCGCATGTTTCAGGCAATTAGTGAAATGACCACGCCTTGTGCTTTTGAAAGACAAACAGAATAATTTTGTAGGTTTTTGTGTCAATTCGTAAAATCAAAAATTTTGGTCAATAGATTTAAGGATTATTCTTTAATTGAATTTTTTAGAAAAACAGTTATAGGTAGAAAATTCCAAGCGCCATTTTTGTTTCATGGCGATGTCATTAAATATTAAAACCAAAAACATTTAACAAGACACTTAACAAAACTTATTAAGTAGATAATTAGAGTAAAAATACCCAAAAATAAATGTAACTACGTAAAACGTTTCTCTTACTATAATTACAAAAACTTGAGCACCCTACCTATAATTGACAAAGTCCAAAACTTTATATAACTTGTGTATTCGGCTCATAACTCTAGTGGGTCCCTCAAGGCACAACTTGGCCCGGCTAATTCTGAAAATTTTCTCTCAAAAGGAAACTTTAGGCGATAGAATTACTTATTTATTAGTTCCAAAGTGGTTAAAATTTAATTAATTTGTCGTTTACTTAATCTGTTCGCGGCGATTTGAGCACTAAGTTATTAAGAATTATTCGGGTTTAGTACAAGTTTTAATGAAAAAAAATTGGCTATTTCATTACCCAAATTCGAAACATTTATTTTTATTGTACTTTTTAAGATATTCTATAGTACTAGAACCTGTAATTAATAGAAAATATCATCGGTTGGTATCACCTTTAATAATTTTAGAGTCACTTTTAAGATTTTGATCGATCCATGTGACAAATTAAATTCCGTATTTTTCATACTTTTGTCGTTCGCGTGAATTAACACTTGATTTAAAATTATTACAGGTTTACATCAGCGAGATCTCAGTGCCAGACATCCGCGGCTGCCTCAGCGCCGTCCTCAAGATAGTCGGCCATCTTGGAGTCCTCTTCAGCTTCACCATCGGCGCCTACCTCGACTGGCAACAACTAGCATTATGCATATCCGCTGCCCCTCTACTTCTCTTCTGTACCGTGCTATACATACCAGAAACACCAAGCTATCTCGTCCTAACCGGGAAAGACGAAGAAGCCTACAAGAGCCTCCTCTGGTTACGCGGCCCAAATTCTGATGTAGCTCAAGAGTTAGCCACAATACGCACAAATGTTCTCGCTAGCAAGAACTTCAGCCAACGGCAGAGTCAAATGTCTGGCAGCCAGTTCATTAACTCTTTGGATGTCAGGACCATGAATAGGCTGTTAGGACCAATATTAGTGACGTGTGGTCTTATGATGTTTCAACGGTTTTCTGGGGCTCATGCGTTCTCTTTCTACGCTGTGCCGATATTTAGAAAGACTTTTGGTGGTATGAATCCTCATGGTGCGGCAATTGCTGTGTCCTTCGTCCAGTTACTAGCTTCGTGCCTCTCCGGCCTCCTTATTGACACTGTTGGTCGTCTACCATTACTGATAGTTAGTTCTGTGCTAATGTCCATGGCATTAGCAGGGTTCGGAAGTTACGCTTACTATGAAGAAGTGCATCGGAATCAGAGAATCCAGAATGTTATGTTCCATCAGACGATAGGCCAGAACGACTGGATTCCTCTGCTTTGCGTCTTGGTGTTTACTATAGCGTTTTCATTAGGCATGAGTCCAATATCTTGGCTGTTGATTGGGGAGTTGTTTCCATTGGAGTACAGGGCGTTTGGCAGTGCGATGGCCACAGCATTCAGTTACCTCTGCGCTTTCGTTGGAGTTAAGACATTCGTCGATTTTCAACAGACACTGGGTTTGCATGGAGCGTTTTGGTTATACGCATCTATAAGTGTGGGAGGTCTATGTTTTGTGGTCTGCTGCGTTCCAGAGACCAAAGGAAAGGACTTGGATGAAATGGACCCAAATTACGTTCAAAGTCTCTCACCAAAAAGGTAAAAGGTTTAATAAGTCGTGTTTACTTGGAAGCTTGAGGTTTAGATGTAGGATGTTGTAGAGTCGAAAAGAAGGAAGAATATAAAAGATGAATAAAGAAAACTAATGTCAATTAAGACGATATTCGCGTGTAATTTAAAGAGATATATTGGAAATAGAATGCTGTAGTATCTATAGGAATGTTAATGAATGTTGAACACCACGAGAATGGCCTTTGGGTGGAAGTGTAAGGATTAGATTGTGTATTATAGATTAGTAAAAGAAAGTAGGTCCCTGTAAGGCTTGGATGATGGAAAAGCTTTCAAGTGAACACGAATCGAACAATTGTACGTAGAAACAAAATTATATCGAATCCACCGCGAAATTTTGGCTGTGCTTTTAAAACATTTTTATTAAAAAAATGAGCCCCATAATTTAATGGTGGTCAATCTTAATCTTTAGAAATTTTAGTAAAAAAATATATTATATTCGCATATCCTTATCCATATCTGAATAGTTTCATTTAAATTAGTTTGTTTAAGATTGCAGTGGTCCATACTTTACCTCTCTAACGAACTTTAGAGAAGAGAAAAAAAAAATAGAGAAAAAAATATATTTCCCAAAATCTCAAGAATAGCAAAAATATATATCTTTATTATACTGGTTAATATTTTATCGAGCTTTCCTATCTTACTACGACAATAATTAAGACAATAAATAAAATTAATTATAAAGATTTAGCTTAGAAACGGTTTGATTCAGAATGATAGTTTTATTTGAGTGGTATAGGTATAGGGGAATGAATATAGAAATGTTAGGAATATATCCTTGAACAAAATATGACAAAGCTTCCCTAGCTTTGTCATATTCACATGAAACTGGAGAAAATGATGTAAAACTGAAAAAAGCAAGAAAGAAAATAAAAAAATGTAATTTCGTATGTAAGGACCAATTTGGTCCTTTTCTCCCGTTGCAATATAAAAGATAAGTCCTTTTACCATGAGCTCTTAAACTAAGACTGTTGCAATCGAATATCTCGTCGTTTTCACTAGAAGCGAGATGCCGATATTACATTGTAGCGTGCCATCTCGTTTTTACATTATCAACAGTCTTACTTTAACAGTTCATGGTACAGATTTAAAGACAGTCTTGTGAAGTTTTAAGCAGCATATTCACGTGCAATTTGGATAAAGTCATTGTTACCCAAAAAGCCAATTTTGCTTCGAATAAATTATATAAAATGTTAAAGGGAACAATTATATTATTTTCATAGCTATAATTGGTAAAGAAACTCGTTGTGTGTTAGTCGTTAGATTCTCTTGCTATATTTTATTATAATGTTAATTCTAAAGAGATGTATGTAAATGCTTATGTAAAGTTTTTAGTTTATTGATGTGGAATTGTAGAATTTTTGGACTAGAGATTGATACTGGAAATCTTTTTGCCCTAAATAAACAAAGGCTCTATATATAGAAGTAATCTTCTCTATCTTAAGGCTCTGCGATATTATCGACCTATAATAACGCGCCTGTGATGGAAAGCCTTTATGATTGGAAAGTAAATCTGTTTTTTAAACTTTCGCATCTTGTACATATATTTTAGACAGTAAACAGTCCATCCGTGACCACGGTTGGTGCAACTCGGTTGCAACGTTGGGAGAAAAGAAATGTCGAATTACATTGCGAATAGGACCCGTTTGTTGTCTGAAATATTGCAGTAAATCTGATAGAAATGCGTCAAGAGTAGACTTACCACCACCCTTAAGTCTTAGAGTATTACTGCAGTTGCAGTTGTTAAACAGAGGCACTGTTCTACACTGTGAATAGTACCGTCTACTAACTATACTTTTGCTTTAAAAGGCAGTGAAAGGTTTCCAAATTAGACTTGTTTTACAAATCTGATAACTTACAGCTCTAGTTCAAAAGTTCTAAATAAATGAAGTCAATGGTTCTTTTTCTACAGTATGATGTATATTTGTCTACATAGTATATTGCCTTCACTAGTCAAAACCTACCGCAGATGTTTATGAATAAATATTTCTATTATAAATGTTAATTGTGACAATAATTTAAAAAAAGACTTGTTAAAAAATTGAAATTCTAATTTATTGTAAAACGAAACACACAGTTCAGAAATACTAGTTTTGATTACTTTTCAAATATACAAATAATAATTCGATAGTAGAAATAAATACGCTTCAGTTTTGAACAGATAAATTATTTATAGAATCGCCATATTTTACATAGTTATCGAGAAATTATTTAAAAAGTGAATATTCCTGTTACAATTATTTTTAAATAGATTTTTATTAAATCAAAATTATATTGGTCCTTACGGATTATTATTATAAAATCAGAGCGGAAATATTTTGTATCTAAAATTCTCTTTTTGTTTTCAGAGAAAATAAATAACTAAAATTATAATTATATTTACGTGACACTAACAAAATCTTCAAGTTGACTTAATTATAATAATACCTATATAGACATAATTATATAAATTAGAAGGCCTAAACCCCTGCAGTAAGGACAATAATATAAATAATAATTATATTAAATTACTCAATTATTTGCAAATAGATTCTCTAGAGAAAGAAATATTCGAAAAAAAATAATTATTAATATAAAAAATCATAATCACATGGATTATTAATAGACAAATTTAATAGGTTGTGAATTTATACATTTTCTAGATTTTTTATAATATTAAAAATGAAATATGTATTAAAAAAATATAGAATTGCTTCTTATAATGTAAGTTCCCTTTTATTAATGCTTGCTTGCATTAGAAAGATATATTGTAGACATATGAGAGTGAATTGATGTTTATTTGAAGACACTAAAGAAATAATAATTATAGAATATTTATATACGAATAATTATACTCCAGTTTTATAATTGTGTAGGTAAATTACCAGTTGTTAATTTTATAAATAATGCATTTATTCAATTATGGCTCTTTAGTCGACTCATCCCACTATATCTACACGCGGGATGATTTGACCTAACTTTGTTTAATTATTCAACTGATCCCACTCCAAAATCGTGGAATATTTTTTTTACTGGGTTTTCTATGCAAATATTTACCCTTATGCACAGAAGTACCTACTTGGAGAACATAAATTATATTATTGCGTTGTTATATCTCACAGTATTAAAAAATACTCTTTGTACAAAAGTACTTGGAGAACATAAATGACATTATTGCTTTGTTACATCTCACAGTATATCAAAAAAATACGTCCGGGATAAATTCAAGAGGCTTGAGTTTACTAAAGAGCCAATTTCAAGACGTTGATGGTAAATTGTTTGCTTGTACTATAAGAATTGTCATTACATTACTTTATAATCTGTGTACCTAAGTACTCTGAACAATCTTTATTTATGTAAAAATGGATTTTGGCCTCCGAAGACGACCAGAAAGGTTTTACTTATGTAACAATCATTTATTTAGCTGGTTTGTATCAATACCATTAACAAATAACGTGTATTGAACTCAGTAGATTATCCTACTAATATTATAATCGCGAAAGATTGTGAGTATTGATTGATAAGAGTTTGTTACTTTTCCACACTTAAACGAATAAAGCAATTCTATTGTCATTTTGAATGAGGTAAGCTGATAATCTAAGTTAACACATAGTTTACTTTTTATCCGACTGCAAAAAAGGGAAGATAATGTTTTAAAACCTTATTTAAACACATTCAATCGTCTCAGGAGCCTTTTAAATACAATTGTATGAATGTATGTAATGTATGTATGAGAAGTGTATGATATAAATAATTCTTAGTATTAACGCTTAGCCTTTAGCTACGTGACGTGGTAGTGACGTGTGCCTCTAGTTTCTATTCCGTTTTTATAATAGCTACAGAGGAATATAATTGAAAGAAATAAAACCAATTCTCGTTTTTATTCCAAGAAAAAACAAAACACTCACACAAAAAAAGTTGCATATTTTTTCTTGTTGCATATTTAAAAAAAAAAAAAAAGATGCAAGAAATACATTTACTTTTTTTTTGAGCAGAATAAATGGAATAGTAAAAGCGAGAATTGGTTTTATTAACTAGCTTACGCTAAAATAATTATCTATTAAGCAAGATAAAATCCTTTCTATAATAAAATGTAAAATACGACCATACTAAATATTAATACCTACTTATGAATCATAAGTTATAGTTATACCCACATTATTTCACTGAAATTCATTAAATAAGAGTTAATTTTGTAATGTTTATCGAATCAAAGAAATATGAAAAATGTCTATGCTTCTAAGTTGTTTTCTAACACGGTGTAGGTGATTTAAGAATAACTCGTTTATTTTATAAAATTAAATGATTTATCAATAAATATATCTACTTATACCTACTTATTGCAAGTCAAATAATATACGAAATCATAGGTCATGTAAACTGACTTGTTATCATTAAGAATACAATAAGTTCGTCATTCTGAATCGTGAACAATTGAATTTTACCCAAGAAATATACTTACTAAAAAAATGCTGAAAATGGATAATGTACCTAGAAATCGTTATACCGTTTCATTCTACACCATGTCAGAAGACAAAATTGTACACATAAATTGACAGTTTCGAAATATATTATGATATTTTTATCCGCCAGAAAAAACAAAATGTCTGCCTACTTATAAAATGTCATATGATAATATTGTTTCCTCACAACCCCACCTAGTAGTAAATTAAGATAGAAAGGCTTTAACTAGCTTAGTGTCTCCTTAAAAGACTTTAGATTGTACAAAATAACTATAAACAATAACAATTTTACTATAGTACATAATTTTCTCTGTAATCTAAGCAACGAACTCTTGACTAAACAAGACAATAAGATTTGAATCTGACAATAATAATTATAGGAGATTTCAATAGATGGCGCTGTTTTCAATGTTTATTTTCCTATTATTTTGGTAAAAATGATTTTTGTATTTAAATTAAAAAAAAGCATTTAACGTCATATTTATTTAATTTTATTAAAATGAACATATATAGGACAATAATTGCGATGTGAAAGCTACACTAGCGCCATCAAGATGTTGCGGTATTTTTCGGTACTATGGCTAGGAATAAACAAAAAATATTGAATGAAAACTCGTGTCTGACAATAATCTTTATCGTTTAAATAGCCTGATTACACTTTCAAAATAATTTATTTGAATAACATTGATTGATTGTTTCGTTAAATTATTGTATTTTTGTGATTGGTAAAGCGCAATGTATGTTACTAACAAAAGTGTAAATGGGACTTTATTTTTCCTCTATCGTAGTAAGTTTGTCAATCGAATATTATGAAATACTTCTAGTACATACATCTTGTGTAACGCTGGAAAATACGCCTAAATAAAGGAAATATTAGTTTGATTTTTAAATAAACATGTTGTTTCATTGATCTTTTTAGTGTATCAAAATATCCTTTTACCATCGTAACTTATGGATAGACACAGCATTACCAATATTAATTATTATTTTACTTCTAAATTTTTACGACAAAAATTTTTGTAACACTGCTATCTAGAGTAAAATATCTGTAACCTAAGAGACGATGAGAATTAATATCACAATAAAAGATGGCGCTGTCCGTCACATTACTAAATTACATCACTAGATGGCACTAGTAGTCCGACTCAAATGACCAAACGTTTTTGCTAGGTCCTTTTAGGCGAGAACGAGAGAGGTAGAGTACAGTATTCTGTTCTATTCACTCACAATAAACTTCATTAATTTATAGTAGATTCGTGTTATCTTCTACTCTACGATTGGTGTCAAAAGGTTTATTATAGACAAAGGTGAAAATGTCATGGTTTGGAGTCCTCGAATAATACAATGCTTGATTGGAAATAATAATTTATGTAAAATATTACAGATTGCGGTAGATTATTCCTAGCAATTCTAGCTGTCCTTTTGAAATCCTCAATAAATGTGTTCTAATGACGAATCCTTAAAAACTCAGAACAAAAAAAAAATGTGGTGCTGAATGTTTTAAAAGTGTATCATAAAGTCAATTCCAGTCCTACCTAGGCGTCGCGGTAGTTTGCGAAAGCTTACCCGCCTGGCCCCTGGCAATAGGGCACTCCGGTGGTTTTAGCCGGTAGGAGTCCCGCAAATTCCTCTGTCTCCTCCCTACATATTTCATATAGAAATTCAACAGGATACAAAAAAAAAACCCAGTGTATCTAGGTAGATACACTAGGGTTTTTTTTTGGTATCCTATCCTATCATAATGAAAATATTAGACGCTTTGGACCATTAGTATTTATACAACAAGAAAAGTAAAAAACGTTAGATATATACGCACCTAGTCAACGTCTGTATATGGTATTTATTATGAGGAAAAAACGCCAACTACATATTCCCTCTATTTACATCTTAAAATAGGTCGATACTTATTAATTAACTACACGATACAGCGTAAAGAAACACAGGCAGTTATTATTTTCTTTATATAGACTTATATATTTACATAGGGCCCACCACCACTTTTTAAAGCAAGACTGTTTTCTTCATCAAAGTGAGACGGAACACTACATAGCGTAGAGCGGCGTCTCTCTTCCACAACTGCTATAAACGCACAATTCAAGTTCAAGACTACAGTTCTAAACATAATATTATGTAAGATTATAAATTATTATTAAATAATACTTGTTATTTAATATTAATTAAGGTACTAATATTTATAACAATTTGACAGCTGTATCAACAAAATTTTACCTAATTACTGAAAATATTTTTGTAGGTGTATGGGCGTATCTAATTATATTGATACAGGTGAATATTTAATGCAAGATTTACAAAATTTGATTTGTTTTTCGATTCTTACATAACTTATTAAGTAGACTATTTACCAAAAATTTACGCTGAATATAATAGTTAAGTAGGTTAGTGAGTTGGCTAGTAATACTTATAAATGAAATGCTGTCTATAAAATTTTATATTCCAAACATAAGCCAGCCCTTATTGTTGTTCGACGGGCCTGTTGGTCTAGTGGTTAGTGGCACTGACTGCTATACCGGAGGTTGTGGGTTCGATTCCCACCGAGGACAAATGATTGTGTGATGAGCATGATTGTGGTCACCACGCCAATTACCAACGCAACGTGTCGCGGTTTCGATCCCCGCGTAGGACAATAATTTGTGCGATCCACAAACGCTTGTTCCGAGTCTCGGTGACTTTGTGCATGTGACTTGATTGTCTGTGAAACGCCCCACGATACAAGAATTAAATTCCTTAGTGCGGGAGTCATTTTTTTTATTTTTTAAATGTAATCGTGCGTTTTTAGTGCGTGGTAAGTACGTCAAAAAATCTTCATGTAACAGGCCTTTCCTTGCCGTAACCTTAGTGATATGATAATTATTACCTTAAAATAAGTAACACCTGTATATGTTTAGCAATGTACATATTTATCTAACATATATATATATTCTTTCCCCTTCAGTACCTTTATCAATTGTCTCCAGAGGCCGTTAGTACCTTAGCCAGTTGTCTCCAAAGCCTCATGATGGAAACTGTCTTAAGATTATTGGTACTATCTGCTTCAGTACTTGTTGTGCAGAATGCTTTAGTTAACACTACTCTACCTGTTCCTGAGCTGGATGAATGGTGGGGTCCAGAAGAAGCTAAGGTTGATAATGACGCCAGTATTCGTCATTTCGAAATTGAGTTTAAAAAGAAGGTACGTTTGACTTGAATTTTGTTACCTATTTCGACCCTAGACATCGGAAATGCCTTCTACATTTGATTGATTGTTGTTCTAAAACTTATCACAAGAGATGTTCCATCTTTTCCCATCATCATCATCTTCCTCCTTTTATTCCATTTTACTTTGGATTGGCACAACCCGCTTTTTTCCATTCTCTCCTATCAGATGTCACATTATTATTTACTTCTTTTTCATTCACATCATTCCTTAAACAATCCATTCATCTTTTCTTTGGCCTTCCCCTTCCTCTCCATCCATCATTATTTATACTCATCACACTTTTAGTCACTTTACAGGCGGCATCTTTTCTATTTACCGATTAGGGAAGCAGTTACATTGATCCAGTGATCGTCTGATATTTAGCAAGGGTAACCAGTCCAACCTTTAAAAAAAAGATCTAGTTTAATACTCAACTTTACTAATACTTTATCTAACATTTTACTACTTACAGATGATCAAGGACTTGAAATACCGCCTAAAGAACCACCGTCCTTTCACTCCGCCTTTACAAGACGCTGCTTTCACCTACGGTTTCAATACTGACGTCTTAGACGAGTGGGTGTCCTACTGGGCTGACTCCTACAACTTCACCGCACGGGAGGAACACCTCAACCAGTACCCGCATTACAAGACTAACATCCAGGGTCTGGATATACACTTCATTTGGATCAAACCTGAGGTAAGTCTTCTACATACTTTTACCGGCCTGTTGGTCTAGTGGTTAGTGATGGTAACTGCTATTCCGGAGGTCGTGGGTTCGATTCCCACCCAAGACAAATGTTTGTGTGATGAGCGCGATAATTTGTTCTGTACCTGGGTGTAATTTTAAGATCTAAGCAAGCATATATAGAGACACACAGCGGGCAGCGATTTTTTAATACTAAATTGTATTTTGTTATATTCCTCTTTGCTCTAATAACTTTGAACAAAAGCTGTACAGCAAATATTTCAGTAGTTTCGTTTAATAATGAAATTGTAATCTATTGTTTATTACAAGACACAGTAAAATTGTTCGTAATTCCCAATAGTTAATTTATTTTTAGTAAGATCACAGCAAAAAGTAATTAAGGACATTATAGTGACATGCGAGGATAATTAATTTACAATAAAGAACTCTTGTTGTAACATAAGACCTACTCATGTCATGATTATAATTATTTATCAATTTAGCCTTCGCTGTGGCCGTGTACTTATTTTTCAATTTCAAAGTAATAAATTTTATAGTTAACAGTTTTTATAGCAAATAACTGAACCGTGACTTCGTCAGCGTGGAATCTAACAGTAAAGTTTATTAGTTAGTTTTCTTTATTAAAAGAATTTTTCCTGCAAATAAAAGTCTAAGTTACTTTTTATTACATCAGCTGCCTGCCAATTAATAAAAGTCCTGCCAAAATATGTCTATGTATGAGATGAGCGGAAACAATCAGATAAACAGACAAAAAATATTATCATATTGACAGATAATATTTTTTGTCTTTTTATCTGATTGTTTGGCCATTGGCCTGGCATCATTCTTACTTCTTTATTTCCTTCTGTTATTTTCCTTGAAAAAATACTCGTGTCTAATTATGTAGTCAAACATTTTTCCTCTACTGTTTTCATAACCAGATATCCTTTTTTCTAGGTTGAAGAAGATTTAGAAGTTGTACCACTATTAATGCTTCATGGCTGGCCCGGGTCGTTCATAGAGTTTTACAAAGCAATTCCATTAATAACGCAGGGGTACAAAGAAAGAGGTTTTGCTGTAGAACTCATTGTGCCAAGTTTACCTGGATTTGGTTTCTCTAGTGTGAGTTATTGTTTGTTACTATATTAATTCTTCATTCTTGTGTATGATAATAATCAAGTCAGATTATTTTGAAGTTGAAGACTAGTGGTAAGACCGTAGGACTGCCAACTCAAAGGCCTCGATTTCGATCCCTATGGCGCGCACCAACTTTTTAATTGCTTTATTTAATTTACTGTGTGTGATTTTGTAATAAATTTACAGCTTCCATGTTTCGGTACTCACGTAAAAATGTGGGTCCAGCGCTTGATCTCTCTCCAGTCGTGTCAGATTGCTGTACCATCGGTCTATGACAGTAAAGCAATAGAGAGTGCACCTATAATATTTCCAGCGTAACTGGCTCATGTCATAGTAACGGTCTGGATATTATTATATTTTACGGATATTTAAATCTTTATTTCTAATTTCAGGCCGCTATACGTCCTGGATTGGGAGGCACAGAAATAGCTGTGGTACTAAGAAACCTAATGCAGAGACTTGGGCACGACAAATTTTACATCCAAGGTGGAGACTGGGGTACTTACATCGGTAACAACATCGCCAGTTTCTTCCCAGACGTAAGTTATTTCATCGATTATGTGTAATCTAGTTTGGTTTGCTTTCACTATTTCTTTTTCATCGTATGTACTGAGTACAGACAAGTTTTTATGTAGACGAGGAATCATGATGCGTTTTATTTATAATCACACTAGTATTATTAATGTGAGTGTTTTCGTTTGTTAACATTCTATTGATAAAATTGGGTATTGAGGAAGGTTAACCTGGATAACCTACCACATAGGGTACGTATCTATGACTTTTGCCTATAAATGATACAGCCAACGGCTGGTTACTATTATGCCAGTAAAGTATGTCAACCATTTTACGGACATACATTTTCAAGGCCTCTTTTTTATAATACGTTAACTTATTGTTACTATACGCCTTTCTTTTCTATTTCTGTGTTATACACATATAACCTACCAGATATAACATTCCTCACAATACTTCTCATCCATCACCATCTAATTGTGTATTATTTTCAGGAGGTTCTCGGCTACCACACAAACCTTGGAATTTCCTTTTCTCCGGCTGCCCTAGCCACATGGTTCATGGGGTCTCTTGGACCCAACCTACAGGCGTTAGTAGTCGAACCTTCTTTGGCGGAGAGACTGTACCCAATCACAACCATTCTAAAGGGACTGGCGCTACAAACAGGGTATCTGCATTTACAATCTACTAAACCTGATACAGTTGGTAAGTATACATGTTTTCTTTTTTAAAATTTATTTCATTTTCTGGAAAAAAATGACTATCGTACTAAGGAATTTAATCCTTATATCGCGGGGAGATTCACAGACATTCAATTCACATGCACAGATACACCCTGACTGAGAACAGATTCAGTTTCCAAAATGGTATAAATACTAATATTCTAAACGCGAAAGTTTGTTAAAATGGATTGATGTTTGTTACTTTCGCGCCCAAACGGGTTGATCAAGTTTGATGATATTTTGGAATGGAGTTAGCTGACAGCCTTGATTAACATAAGTAATACTTTTTAACCAACTTCATCACAGGAGAAAATATTTTGCAGCTATAGCCTACACTCAAAGTCGCATCAGGTAGTGGAAAATAACAGGAAGCCTAGAAATTAAATTACAACTCTGTTTCTATTAATGGACCCAATATACGACAAAATATTTAAAAATTACCAAATAAGTTTTTCATTTTCTCAATACTTGCTACCCAACCACCTACTTTTTTTGCAGGTGTCGGCATGGGCGACAGTCCCTCAGGTCTCCTCGCCTACATTCTCCAGCTCATGTCGATGGCCACAAAGCAAGGTAACGACTACAAAGAAGATGGCGGCCTCACAGAGAGCTACACTAAAGACGAGCTCATTGATAACTTGATGATCTACTGGATGAACAATGCGTTCACTACGTCAGCCAGGATCTATGCTGAAACTTTTAATATGAGGAATGTTGAGAATGGGTGGTTTGGGTAAGTAATTTGCTTATATTAAAAAAAATAGATTATAATGTTTTGAAGGCGATGGAAACAAGCCCCTGGAATGACCTAATATCAGAATTATTATTCAAGGACCAAAAATTTACCATCCGATTTGGAATATATTTGAAACAAAAATTGTTATGTGAAAACACTTATTTAATTTAGAAATATCATCTTACTGATGAGAAGAACTCGTCAGAAAAGCACTATCGTCACGTATGCGTTTCTCAAATCAAGAAAGAAGTTACATTAATCTTGGATTTAACAAAGAGCATCATTCTTTCCAATACAGTCTATCTGAAGTCTAAATCTAACAAAAAAGTCACAAGTTTTTTAAACTATCTCAAACTCTAACATTTCTATTTTTATTGATTTTCAGAATAACCACGCCAGTACCAACATGGGTGATCCAAGCAAAATCTGAACTGATCTACATGTCGCCAGAGATGTTGAAGTATACCTTCACCAACCTTCTGGATACGACAGTCTTGGACCACGGAGGTCACTTCCTAGCCTTGGAGCTACCAGAAATATTCTCAGAAGACCTTCTCAATGCTATTACTAAGTTCAGAAGTTGGCATGAAAAGAGTATTTGTAGAGATGAATTGTAAGGATGATGATGGTATAGTGGTTAGAGTACGTGCCCTATTTTAAGATGTCTTTTGTATGGATTAAGGATCATGTCTATTAAAAAAAATTATCCGAAAGCAGGGCTGTTGACGTTGTGCGTGATAATTTGCAACGCATTGCCACGCAACCGATCAAACGTGGGAGACGGTAACGGCGGTTTAGGTTTAGTCTGTTAGATTCGGACACTACCCACTTCTTCGGCCGAAAAGGTGGGTGACCATGGAAATTCTAACATCCTACCAATAAAAAAGGGCTGTTGCCGTTGTATCATCGACATAGCGCTTAACGCTGTTTTGTTTCTATAATGCCATTAATCCTGCTATAAGAAATCATACTCGTAGTTATGTGTAATGGTCAAAGAGTCTTCCACCACTACTTCAAGTAATAATGTGGGTGTGTATGAGAAACGCCGTTCTTTACCAAGTAATCCTGTCTCGCTTCCACAACTGCAATAATATTAAGACAGTAGGACAGAAGGTAGGAATTCACATTGCGCTTTTGTATCTCAACCTATGTATAATGATTTTTTGATCCAGATTCAATGTTAGATGATTGAAGTATTTAGGGCACGTCTTTGAACATTATCCTTTATGATTGTTAAGGTAATTTGCTTCTGTTGAAGCATGTTGTTATTTTTTGTTGTTAAATATATAGTTTTGTTATACAGATCAGTGCTTTATTTCTTTACTTTACACATCATTATTTTTAAGTACAAGCCTCCACTACAGGCCTGTATTCCATTTATTTTTACTTACTACCTACTTATTTTATTTGGAGTTACTGAAATCCTGGATAGACATAGGCTATTAGTAATTTTTAACTGACAATGACAGCATCGGAGGACTAGTTTTGGTAGCTATAACCGACATTCATAGCTAGTAAACCACACAAAAAGAAGAAGACAACATTATTTTAATGTAGTTGAAGTAGGTAATTTAACATTAAAAATGTCAGTTTAGCGTTTAAATTAAACCTTGGTTACGCGGTATGTTCTACTCTGTTAAGTACTGTAGTTATAGCAATTAACTTCCTTTGCGAAATAACATTTTCAAGGAATCTAAATGACTAGGTTTTTTTTGCGACTTCGGCCGAGCGGATGAAAAAATCTTTGCTCTATAGGTTGTTTAAGCGTGAAAGAGAAAAGAAGAGAGAAACAACCCTCCATCTTCACAACCTTTAACATTTACAATATATTGGAAATTAAAACGACGTCTTTAACAAAAAAAAAATAGCACCACAAAATATTTTATTATTGAAGTTTTAACCTTAAACTATGTTGTAAGCCGATATCAGCCCTCATTAGCACATTTTCGACTAGATATACCAAATACACAAGCCACCATAGAACGCAACAACAAAACCAAGCGTTCCGATCAATTTGTTTACCAATAAAATACAGTACAAAAACCAACAATCGCATTCCCAAAGAGGGTTAGTGTCAGGCAGGCGGCCGACTATAAAACCACAGCCAAAACTTAAAGCAACATGTCTAGAAGACGTGTTGCGCCGACCTCAAGTGAAATGGGATAAGGGCAGGAAGATGATGAAAATACAGTACAAAAACGGCATAGCTTTGCTTTCGCTGTATACATAATACTACTACTCCCTCTACTAATATTCGGGAGTACTCGCCTCCCGAATATAGTCTCATTAATATCAACCGTTAAGTCACAGTATAAATACATACAATAGTTAAACTCGGCCGTTTCTAATAAAATAATATCTACAGCCCCGCAGTACTTAAAAGCGATAGGCCTGCCCACTAACAGCATTTTTATTACATCAACAACACGCCGTCTTTTCGACACTGCGACACGCTCGCGACTATATCATGTCACGATCCGATTGCGCAGTCATATAAATACTTCATACTGTATGTATTATTATACTGTGGCTCAAAAACACAACGATCATTAAAAACCAAGCTTATTCTTCTTCCTATATCTTCTGAATGCATCTAAAGCGTGTAATACATCATCTGCAAAGACACGAGGTAGTTCTAAAGCCAGAAAATGGCCGCCTGTATCCAAAACTGTGGAGTTCAGAAGATTGGGGAACTTAATCTTCAGTAAAGTGGGTGACTGGTACAGGATCTCGTCCTTAGCGTGGATTGTCCAAGTCGGGACTGGTGTTGGGGCACTGGAAAAGAATATTAATGTTAATGGTATCTCTTTTAATTCAAGGAATTACTTCGAGGGAAGAAACCCGGTCCTATTTAAAGGATTCCACGGGGACACAGGTCCAACATGCACAGGTTCAACACGAAGGAAAAAGGAATGATCTATCAGATCAGAATACAAACGAAAAGCACATGAAGAAAGTAGCATGAAGAAAAACATCGAGAGGAAACATGGGTTCCAAATATTTGAATGCAGGTCCAATTATCGCCAATCCGAAGTGAGCTAGCGTGGTGATCGTTGCTCAAACCTTCCTTATGTGGTAAAAGGCGTGTGCCCAGCAATGGGACGTGTATAAGCTGATTCATCATTTATGTGTCTATGTGTATAATACGTTTTAGGACTTTTCCCAAATGTAAAATGAATACTTACGCAAAAACTCCCATTTTAATATTCCTTATATTTGCGGTCTCAGCGTATATCCTCATTGATGTTGTAAAACTGTTGGTTATCCAGTAGATCATAAAGTTGTCCAGCAGTTCGTCCCTAGTGTATATATCGTCAAGGCCACCATCTGCTCTGTAGTAGAACTTTCTGCGGGTAGCCGATGACACTAGCTGGAGAACGTAGGCAAGCATACCTGCTGGTGAGTCAGACATGGCCACTCCTAAAACAATTGAAGAAGTATAATTTTCAAGTGATTTTTGCGGTATTCAGCCGCTATGGTACTGTATATCCTACAAATATTATAAACGTGAAAGATTGTAAGTATAGAGGGATGTGTGGATGGATGTTTGTTAACTCTAGCAAATCTTAACTGCCTAAACAGTTTGGATAAAAATTTGTTTGGAGTTAGTTGAAACCCTGGATAATATGAAGGTTGCTTTTTACTCAACTAATAAAAGGGAGGTTAACGGTTTGCAGCTACATCCATCATCCACGTGGATGAAACAGCAGCAAAAAGC
The DNA here is from genome assembly GCA_941860345.1 of Chrysodeixis includens. NCBI lineage: Eukaryota > Metazoa > Arthropoda > Insecta > Lepidoptera > Noctuidae > Chrysodeixis > Chrysodeixis includens. The sequence goes on along the minus strand of OW796114.1, from coordinate 9,742,047 downwards.
TAGTAAATAAAATAAAAGAAGGAAGAAGAGGAAAGGGAAGGCCCATGTACAGTATCGTACAATTATATCACACAAATAAAAGAGAATTTCGAAAGGTCGCGACGTATAAGGAAGTTCAAAAGTTGGACACAAGGACTTAGTTCTTAAATTATTGATGATGAACCGTTACGGTAATGGTATTGGCCTCTTTCCATAATTTACCATTAACTTGCTTGCACACTTTCCAATTTTTGAAATTCAGATAGGTGACACAACATTTTTGTAATTTTCTTTTGAATACGTAATATTATATTATTTACAGAGTGTGTGTATATTTGGTAATTTTATATTGATAAACTGCTTTTAAATTAAACGTCAATTTTTTCTACAGTTAAATATGTATATACTCCTCAACACAGCGCCATCTAGTCTCAAATTTAGTATACGAGAGTTCTAGACAACTGATAAACATATTTACATATAATAGACAAATTTCACCCAGACAAAGAACAAATGATCATGCTCATCACACAAACATTTGTCCTGGGTATAAATCGAGCCCACGACCTCCAGAATAGCAGTCAAGATCACTAACCACTAGACCAACAGGCCCATCTAACAATAATTAGCAAATATCGTAACAATATATTATAATACATACCTAAAGAATCAGGTTTCGTAGCCTGCAAGTGGAAGTACCCAGTTTCTCTAGTTAAAATGTAGATGATGTTTATGAGTGGATACATTCTCTCCGCTAGGTAAGGTTCTACCACCAATGGGGGGTAAATAGAGCCCAATACCCAGATCGCTAAAGCTGACGCGGAGAAAGATGTTGGTAGATTGCAGTGATAGCCTAGTACCTCCTGAAATAAAATAGATTAGGTAATAATAGTATAAAGGTGAAGGTAACACAAAAATTTACAGTTTTATTTTCGAAAGTATAAATAAAAAGTTGTGATTTTTTTTAACCACGGATTCGTTTTCAACTGATAAATGGTTTTATTTTTGTCTTTCAAAAATCGGTGTTTCCCCTTTTAACCCTTATAACCCAAGGGCTAAATTTAAATCTAATAGTTTTTTCTGACAATTATTTAAGCGTCTGTCAGAAAGATTTGTACTACTGTAAAAGGCTGTGTTACCTGTGGATATATTGTAGCCATACTCGTTCCCGCGAATCCCCCCCAGTCCCCGCCTTGTACGTAGAACTTCTTGAACCCCAGTCTGTGCATCAGGTTCCTGAAGACCACTCCCATCTCTGTAGCTCCTAGCCCTGGTCGGACTGCTGCCTGTAAAAAGAAGAGTACATCTAAACAACAAGCTTATAAAATTGAATTACGGTCGTCAACTTATAGGTCATGACGCTAGGTCGAAGTGAGCGTGTAGTGGTAGTTCCTATACGCCTAAAGGGAGGAGAGACCCGCCGATCTTGCAAAGCGGGTCAAGATCTGCCGGGGGTAGTAACACATGATAGTCAGCCGTCGATTCCTATTGGTCGAAGGTGCGACGTTTAGTCTGACACTACCCATTTCCTCCCCTGAGGAGATGGGTGTCTATGAGGGTTCCAGATGAATACGAAAGCGAACCGCGTACCTCCAGCCATGGCCATATGCAGATGAGGACGCTTCAGTAATTTAAGCTTGGTAAGAGTCTAACGCACGCCCTGACGAGGGACAATTCATGAGAGATTTCCACTGGGTTACAAAAAAAGGCCATGATGCTAATGTCCGATTTTTTGCTTTTAAGAACTATTTTGATTTAGCATATTTTTACTCGTTGTATTGGGCTTAAACTACCTCTGGAATAGCAGTCAGGGCCACTAACCACAAGACCAACAAGCCAGTCAATGAAAAACAAAGTACCTAGCTTCCTAGATTCGTTTCCCATACCATAACAACAAGAAAATAATATAGCCAAACTAATCGACAACAATTATTACAAAATTGGTAATTTACAAAACCTAGCATACTTCGTAAGAGGCATATTACTATGAAAAATCTAGTTCAGTATCGTTACTCAACATATTTGTAATTGTCACCTACCACAAACATGTAATTTCCGAGATAATGTGGGCAAATTACTGTTTCCTTCATTCCTATTAAAATATAATAAGAACAAGATAACCGCTAATTGTCTGTTTTGTAAGTAAGTTGGTTCTAGTAACAAGAAATAATATATGTCTATTTAGAGCATCAGTATTAAGTTGGTATGTTAATAATTGTCTAACTGGCGACTAAATTTCGCACGGGTGCAGTACTGATGTGACATACATTGTCATATAAACCTTCCTCTTGAAACATTATATTAAAAAACTGCATCAAAATCCGTTGCCTAATTTTGAAAGATCTAAACATGCATAGGAACAGACAGACTGCAGGAAGCGACTTTGTTTTATGCTATGTTTGCTACTTGTATTATAATTGGCTAAAACCGCAAAGAAACGAATCAAAATATTTGATAAAGAATAACTTAACAGTGCACAGTACTTTGACAATAAAGTATAGGTACTGCTGGATTTGATACATAAGTTTATCCGAATTGGTGAAGGAAAACATCTTGAGGAAATTTTTAGTCCACTATTGAAATCTGAAGTCGTCAATCCGCTGTGAGCTAGCGTGATGATAAATACTCAAACCTTTCTTATATGGGAAGAGACTAAAGCCAGTGCTAAGAGTGCCTTTTATAAGCTGGTATTATCTCTGTCACAAACGCTAGCTTACCTCACTCCATTTCCCTTGATCATCGTAATTGGCGTCTCAATTTCAAATAGAAAGTTTACGGAAATATTACACAAAATCATTATAACCCAGTATCAACCGAATACAGGTAGATACTACGTTGTATAATTTAAATTACATCGCAAATGACAGTGCAAGTATCACATACCGATACGTTTCAGCTATTATGAGAAACTATTGACGCAATCTTCGAGCGACCTGGGTTGTGAGATGGTAATTGAAATCTTAAGTGAGCAATATAGGCCTTTTCTATAGGGACCAGGCTTTTGCTTGGCAATGGAACATTCTGGCTAGGAATGAGGCATATTCAACAGTGGAACATTCTGGCAAAGATTTGCTTTCCGAGACATTTTGAATTAATCATTTAGGACAGTTAAAAATGTATGATATTTGTATAGTTAAGAAAGAGAATTGGAAGAAACTTAGTCAAGTAATGAACCATCTAAAGTTAGTTTATTCTTTGGTAAAACGTCTCCTTAGAGGAATCTAATCCTTGTGTGGTGTGTTACAGAATTGAAATGCACAGACACATAGTTTCAAATAATATATTTGTGAATCAAACAAATTTTATTGCTTGTTATACGCGGGGACAACAGTTCCAGGTGCTCAGTAGGACGGTATGACGTCTATCAAGGCGTTAAAACAGGTAAAAATACTCAGTTAATACCGAACATAAATTTAATTGACCATACAAGTTTTTTCACATTTTGTACGACAAAATATCTTTTTTTTGGAATGTCATGTTCTTTTGAGTAAATTGCTTTACATAAAAACTAAAAATAGATAAAACATTAGAGGTTTTCTTTTTAAATTGAAGCAGTATTTAAATTTTACGAAATAACATCGCTAGCTAAAAAATCGAGGACTACTTTGCCGATTTTATTCATGTTTTTTAACGCAAAATTACGTACCTATACTTACTAATACATAAAACATTTGCTGCATTGCTAATATGGTTGGTTTCACATTTGATTAAGGAATTATGCATTACATCTAATTACGGAATATTCCAGTAAATTATGTTTACGTTTCGTTTACAACTAGGTAGCTTGAAAAAAGGTCCGTCAAATAATACGATTTTTGCGTCGACTTGAACTCATTTTTTATTTATTAAAAAGGAAGTAGTTTTTAATTCGGGTGTTATTTTGTAAACGACTCATTTTATATTTGGTGATGTGTAAAGTTTATATTCATTGAATGTAAGTATATTTATCTTCTCACTTCTTTTTTGCTCCCGGATAGCATAAGAAACAAGAAATATTATTTCCTTGACACATGCAAACTTTAAGTCCTAAAAATTCGAACTTTAACTAACTTTTCTTAACTCTAATTCTAGACTAAAGACAAAATAATAGTTTTACTTACATCAGAAAACCCAAATCCAGGTAAGCTTGGAACTATAACTTCTACCGCAAAATCCCTGTACTCTGATACTTTGGTCAGCAGAGGGATGGACTCGTAGAACTCTCGTACGGACCCTGGCCAGCCGTGGAGTAATAATAGAGGAATCACCTCTATATGACGCGGGACCTGGAAATGTATGCGCTTGATAAAAAAGACTAAACACAAGATTTTTAGAAAGACATAAAGACAGGACTAAATGTAAATGTAAGGTTTTCATTGTTGTTCTTTTTCAATATTATTTATTACAAAGGTTAAGCAACGATAGCCTAGTATGAACTTTGGGCTATCAAGTCAAAAGTCATCAGTTCGAAACTTGGCGCGCAACAATGTCTTTAGGAATCCGAAAGACCATTTTTTTAAGAGGTTTTTTAAGTTATGCTAGATGCCTAACAGAGCTGTTAAAACTCTGAAACAAGTTGTTAGCCAACGATACGATAAGAAGAATATTTTTGACTAAGACAGTAAATAAAAGTATTAACAATCGTTTAGAAAAATAACGAAGCTAAAAAAAAACTACAGAAGATGTTTACACAATTACAAGTTACAAAAAACGAACAAATTGTTCTGGTTCTCGAATTATTTAGATTATAATAATGTATTTAGTTCACTTCACGATATCTTTTTTATCTGTTGCTTCACAATTAAGACTCGTCACGTAACTTTTATTTTTGGCTCAAAAAATTACATTGTTCTTATTTGTTTACTTATACATATTTAAATCGTGCAAAAAAAAAACTGTTCGCTCTCACAATTAGCCCTTTACACAATATTGTTAGAGTATACGGTTTATTCACGCGCATTTATGGGGAATGGCCAAATGGCTATTTGGATAAGCGCAAGATCTTTTTAGCCAAACTAAACCAAGCTTGTATTTTGAGAACTAGACAACTGGTAAACATACTTATACATACATACATACAAATTACAGAGAGATAAATACACCCAGACACAGAACAAATGACCCTGCTAATCACACAAACATTTGTCATGCGCCGGAATCAAACCCACGACCTTTGGTATAGCAGTCAGGGTCACTAACCACTAGACCAACAGCCCAGTCAAAGCCAAGTTCGGCCACTTGCCTGCTTCACCAGCCACATTCAACTCACCTGTGGTCTAACCCAAAGAAAATGTATATCCAGTCCTTGAATATTCGTCTTGTATTGTGGAAACTGATTAAGATAATCTTCCTGTTTCTGAAATGGGTAGTGGTTGGCCCAGTAGTCCACCCAGCCGTCGAGGTAGGCGGTGTTGAAGCCGTATTCGGACCCCACCCCTTCTAAAGGCGGTGTGAATGGACGGTGGTTCGTCAAACGATATCTTAGATCTTGAATCATCTGTGAATAGATTTTTGGTATTTTTTATTAGGTCTTGAAAAAGGTGGGGTGTTGTAAGTTAAGGGCAAGGTGTGTCTCGTCTCATGTAGTTGTCTTGTAAAATTGTTATGTTTTATACTATGAATATAGTACATATAACATATTATTATTATATGTGTAGATAGGTAGGTACAGTCTGGAGTCATAAGTCCAGTAGCACATCAAGGATCATATTCGCTTGCATCCTACTGCGTATACATGTGTGCGTGACGTCAACGCAAAGATTTCCCCGTCATACAGTATAACTACAAGAAGATGATAGTGTGTGGGTAATCCTAGACAAAGATAACAATATATCTGTTTTCTTTCCTATTAGTGTGAAATGAACCGTAGTCAACAAGTTAATTTTCAAATCTACCTACAACATATTCACAATTTTATAATTTAACTAAAACTACCTCATAATATCTGCGGTGTCTTAATGAACTATTATATAAATTTGATCACGTGTAACAATGTGTGACTTAGAAATGAGTGGCAGTCGGTTCGAATCTGAAGTGATTTGTCAGATCGCTTTTATTTTTCTTTGATTTTTTATTACTTATAAGCAACATTATTATATATTTTTGAATTAATGTTTTTATAATAAGTTATGTATAATATTTATTTATATATTATATAAATATATACTTAAATTAATATTATTACATAAATATATAATAAATCATAACTTTAGGTTCAAATAAAACAATAATAGGTAATTTGAATAAACATTTATTTATATTATTATTACTTAAGTTATACACCGTGTAACATAATTAACGCACATCCTGAAACTACTTTGTTCAGAATCGATAACAGAATCCATTTCATTAATAAAAATAAATATTTTTTTTTACCAAAAAAATATTTAGAAATAATTAAATTGTAGACACTATTTTCATAAAGCACTCGAAGTAAACGAAAATGAGCCTTAAGTCGATGCAATAAGGCTTTAGCAATTCACAGCGGTTCACACTTTCAAACACGCGTTTTGCCAATTATTTGTACAAATTATTCTGACAATATGTAATAAAAACAAATATCTAAGAAAATGATAAAAATGTTTCAATACATTAATTGTGGATAAAAAAGAATATTCTTTTTGGGGTGTCTGTGGATGTGCGTTATTTCCGTTACACGTTGTATATTAAGTTTGTTTTATATTTAAATAAAAAAATAAGTGTTCTTATACTTCTAACTATATGAGATTATAGCTTAATATATTCATTTTCTCAAAGATATTCTCAAAGAGAAAAGAAGATTGAAGCGTAATCCCAATTTTACAATCATAAACTAACTAACGTAAGACTTTATTATGACCAGCACGCCCACTGTAAAAAACACAGCGTATTATTTAATATTTAGTATAGCCTCCATTATTTTCAATACAGCTAAGCAGACGTCGCCGCATGGAGGCCACAATATTTGCATATATATTTAAACTGCTCAGGATATCTCTCATCTCGTGCTTTCCATTTTTGAACCAATAAACCCCATACATTTTCAATGGGGCTTAGATCAGGGGAACGTGCTGGCCACGGAATAACTTTAATGTCAGTATGCTTGCTAAATCACTCTTTTACAACACTGGCACGATGTATCGGACAATTATCTTGAACAAAAGTTAGTTCACTACAGTCTTCTATGGGGTAAACATTAGATACGCACAGCCGGTAGCATTATGTCACTTAAAACTTCGGCGTAATTAGAGCTGTTCGCACGTGTAGGTATAAATTCCAATTCACTCGGCCCTTGAGCACAAATCCACCGCCACACGTTCACAATTATTCTACTGTTTCATATTCTTCGATCATGACACGTCACTGAGTCGGGTTAATAAGCGGCGGCTAACTACCTTTTTTCTCGAACCCAACGGCTCACAGCATTTCTGTAAAAAATGAAAATTTTATTATTATCTTGCAACATGTGAATAAATATAAAAACATAGACCACAACAATCATAATTAAATTAGTAAAAAAATACTTACACAGCCGGTTTGATTTGAAATTTGAGAAATGTTTACAGTAAAGTAGAAATATTTAAATATTTATATTTTGATAGACAATATTTGCCCTGGCATCAATAGCAATATTTGCTTGCATCTTGATTAAAGATAATCGAACAACACACTAATCGCAATAATAACACAAACTCTCTGAACAAAGTTTACGAACAAATGAATACCAATGTCTATGCGCCCCACCAGACAGTCGCGGTTACGGTTGCGACAAAACAGGTTTGTCACTAAAGCATTATCGTTATATCGCGCTCTTTCTGACTTGGTACTGATGAAAGAGTGCGGGAACCGTGTATGTGTGCAAAATGTAATGTGTATTTGTTATGTCAAGAGGTCGTAAGCGCCACTTGTTTTGATGCCATAAATTTGTGAAATTGCTTCTGGACTTAATACTCCTACTGTACATACACCAAAATATATTTTTTTTACAAGTATTGTCTGTCTGTTTGTTTGTTTGATTCCGGTAATCTTTGAAATGTCTGGAACGATTGGCGGATGTAGTTAGGAATAACTTAGGATACTTTTATTGTTAAATTCAGAACAAGAAACACATCAATATAAATAATATCATCATCTTCCTGCCCTTATCCCATTTCACTTGAAGTCGGCGCAACACGTCTTCTAGACATGTTGTTTAAAGTTTTGGCTATGGTTTTATAGTCGGCCGCCTGCCTGACACTAACCCTCTTTGGGAATGCGATTGTTGGTTGTTTATCCGCCACCATTCGGGTGACCCAAGGTGCTTGGTACAGTGCACTGGGTCTTATGGTCCATTAGTCGCCTTTTACGACACCCACCCAAATTATAATGATAAAAAGAAAAAGAAAATGTATCCGTATACAACGTTGATAAAAGCGAGAGGCATTAAATGAAACCACATATTCTGTATATCATTATAAGGCTACACAACAAAAATCAAATCAATGTAAGCAATATTTTTATAATAACTTTCGTGAGGATGATTCATACCTAAAACGTTATAACGGTTTACTCACGCGTATTTATCGGGATAGCCCGACTAGTTTCGGACCCAACCGGAGCCAACTAGATAACTATGCCTATAAAACTTAGTCACCTAATCAGGAAGATACAGCATGTTCAAACTAAAAAAAAAAACTAAAAAAATATCCTGTGACTAAACTATTGCTTACATTGATTTGATTATTGTTGTGTAGCCTTATAATGATATACAGAATATGTGGTTTCATTTAATGCCTCTCGCTTTTATCAACGTTGTATATTACTGTGGTCCACTCGAACTTATGGTTCGAAAAGAGTATTAAATTTAGTCTGATAACTAAATACTCTTTTCAACCCGTATCAATAGCTAAAAGTTCATTATTTAATTCTTAATAGATTTTTATTACGCTTTTTGCAAGTTGAACTGATTGACATTCTACTCATAATAACATGCAAATTGCAAAATTATGTCATTATATCATTATAAACAATTACTGCAACTTTGTAACTAAGTATGTTAACTAGCTAATGATGGAACAAGCAATGTCGCGTCGAAACCTTGACTGCGACTTCTATTAGTAGAAAAGAACAAAAAAAACAAAGACTTCTTTGAATATGTAATTAATTTTAACCGTAAATGAATAAAAACCAACTGCAAATGCAATGGCACTAAAAACTTAAAAATTATTATATTATCATATCAGCTAGATACTGTTTAAGAGATGTATAACGGTTTACTCACGCGTATTTATCGGGATAGCCCGACTAGTTTCGGACCCAACCGGAGTCCTTAATCATGAGCTGACGCGGCGGAGGGGTCGCGAGTCGAACTCCGCCGCGTCAGCTCATGATTAAGGATCCGGTTGGGTCCGAAACTAGTTGGGCTATCCCGATAAATACGCGTGAGTAAACCGTTATACATACATCTCTTAAATATGAATCATTCTCACGAAAGTTATTATAATAAGCTAGATACTGATTGAAGGCGTCCCTACATTTTTTTTAAGTTCTCCTCTATTTCCCTAGTCTTCCATTATCAGACCCTAACTTCTTTATTATGAAACCGCTTTGGAAATGTTTACTTTCCAACAAAAAAATATCAAAATCGGTTCATAAGCGACGTAGTTATCGGCGAACAAACATAAAAAAGCATAATTCAATACTCAATACTCAATAGTTTATTGCGTACCATAATGTGTTACAAGGTGTTACATACAATTACATGTTCATTATGGACCCTGTCGGGCACAGCAAATAATACAGAAGAAAAAAATATGAGAGAGGAGCAGTTTAACAATTAACATTCTATATAAAAAAGAATAGAAAAAGAGGCAGGAGAGATTGCAAAACCAAACATAACTTCATAATGTACGAAACGAATATATAATATTAGCTTCATCAATTATATTGTTGGAGAAAGTATATTTAAAAATTTTGTACCTAGACGATTTATATTTTTAGTTTAGATTTTTTTGTTCAAATTAATTAACTGTTTAAGGTCATCATTTTAATGACATAAATTACTACATAGTATGAGACAAAGTCAGTCCGTCCCAATGTATGCTACAATTTTCAAAACTACTTAGTGGATTTTGCTGCGGATTTTTCAATAGGTATAATATGTATTTCAGAACGTATGTGTATTTGTATAATTCACGAGTATTGCATCCGGCCGGTCGTTATTAAATTTAAAAATACTAGAAAAAAGAGTGTCAGGTGCGTGTATGCGATTAAACAATTGGAATGAAATCAGAAATTTCCTTTCTAATTAAACATTTTATGTTAAGCTAACAATATCAGGAATATTGTATAACAGCTTCAGAAATTTTGCTTAAGAAACTACTGCAATTGTTTAGTCGTGTGTCGTCTACAATAATGTTTCTGCTCGTAACTGTACACAACATTTTAAAAAATAAATTTAATTAGATACTCACTAAATCATCAAAATGCACTTGAAACGGCCTAATCCTCGTATCATTATGATACTTCAAATGCGCTGGACCCCACCATTCATGCTTTAAACTTGGCAACGGAGAAAACTTGAAAAAGTCCCAACAATCCACATTCAACACAACCCACAAAAAACACATAAACTTCAACCACATTATGCAATTAAAATCCGACTTTATACACTTTGAATTAAAGTTACAAATTGTTTATTTGAAGTGCATACGTTTATCTTGTTGTATGGCCTGTAGTGTTATGTGCAGTGAACAGAATACTGCAGTTGCTAGTATCGTATGAATGGGCCAATTATTTAAAATTACTGTTCTAAGGATATATGTAATTGTAGCGTTGCACGCAATTTGCGTCGTTTTCGATACGGGGTTTAATTAGCGATGACGCTCTTTCACTTGTATTTGAAAAGTGAGTTTCAAAAACGGTTTTTTTTTATTCTATCTTTTTTTCTAAAATATCCTTTTTGGTAGATTTTTTTGGCATATTTTTTGGTATATTTATTAAGAAAAATCGCTCTAATAGAGAGGGGTAAGTTGATTAAGTATTATTAAATGAAATATAGTTTAGATAACTCATATTTTAACTAGACTTTCTCGGGGAATTCAGTAAGGAAATGTCGACTCCAGTTTGCCCATATTTATTTATCGGCCTTAGGCATTCTCTACCAACTCGACTCAACCATAGAATGGTGCAGAGACATAAAAACATAAAAAAGCGATAAGAAAGGAGAAAATTAAAACTTAAATTACTTAAAATTAATGTGTGTTTCTTTAGAGGACATAATTATGATGTCATTTAATTTATCCTGCTAATATTATAAATGAAAAATTTTGTAAGTATGGATTTTGTGTTTGTAACTCCTTCTCCCTTAAAATCTTTTCAAATTTGAATGTTTTTTTATGGATCACGTTGAAAGCCTGGATTAAGACATACCACATAGGCTACTTTTTACCCTACAACAAAAAGTTAATGTTTTGCAGCTATAATCGACAACCTCGCGGCCGATACCGCGGGAAAAAGCTAGTTACAAATGTAACAAACTTCATAATTGTGCATATATTCTGGTTAATTAATACAAGTGTAACTTCATAAAATTTATATGACTCAAATTGGATAATGCTAAATATACTATGTCCGTAATATAAAACTCCGGATTTTTCGATAAAAAGTTGTTTTTAAAGTAATTTATGGCCTGATTATTCTAGGGATATAAGCCGTACAATTGAGCCATATCCTGACAAATTATTGTATTTCCTTTTACTGCTCATTTTAGACATATTAAAGGCAGGATTTAACATCTAACAGTAATTTCCAATTATATAATTATAACACTGCTTTATTACACTTTACTAAGTATAGTTCAGTTTTGTAATTGTATAATAAGCGTTATTCAACGAGTTTCAATATATTCCGGTAATTTTTAGGATTCCGTAGTCATATGGTGAAAACGGGTTCCTGGGTTCGATTCCCACCCAGGACAAATGTTTGTGTGATGAGCATGATCATGTGGCCTGTGTCTGGGTGTAATATGTATGTATTAAGAAATATAATTGCTTAATTTCAGACTAGATAGCGTTGTGTGCACACTGAGGAATATTTATTATTATTTTTATTTAAAATTCCAACAAAACTTGGTTTGTAGATAGGTTTTTCCTTAAAAAAGGGAAAACCTATCTACAATATCCTTGTTTTTAATCTATACATATAATAAATCTGTAGAAAAGTCATTTTTGTACATTGAAGAAATTGAAAAAAAAAATAGCCAGGGTGTGAAAAGGTAACTAACAGAACCCATTTCCATCATTTTTGAAATTTTTGTCTGTTTGTCTGTTTGTCTGTTTGTCTGTTTGTCTGTTTGTCTGTTTGTATGTGCGCGCATCACGTAAAATCTACGAACTCAATGCAGACCATGTTTATACACAAAAATTATACGCAACTTGAGGTATAACTTAGTCTTTGTTTGATCAAAATCGGTTCACTCTACCAAAAGATATGATTAATTTAGTGAATTCAAGAAGTAAAATAATTACGTTACGTAATATAGTGTAGTACTAGCAACGACATCTTATGACAAAAAATAGAACTAATGTTGACAGCTAAATTACAATTCCGATAGATGGCGTTTTGCAAATTTCGTCGTTTTCTGAATCGCGGTGTTAAGATTTGACACCATTATATTATTGCTAAAGGTCGGGCTAACATAAATACTATATATTATTGTGTTATCCTATACAGGGGGTTATTAATCACGAATTTTCGTAACTGTTCTACTGTCACCATAGCTGTGTACGAGTCACCATAGCGACCAAAATACTGTTGCTATGGTTTTATGTTTTTACATTAATATGTATTGGCTTACATGTTATTTGGCTTACAACATAGCTGTCAAAATAGCCGGGTTGGTGAATTGCGAGCTTCGTATTTTTTCACTTCAAGTTCAAATTTCATTTCGACATACACTTTTTGAATTTATTTATCAATAATTTTTGAAAATAAATTTTACTAAACAAACATTTACTTCTCTTCTATCGTTTTTGATAGTACAAAAGTATTGTATGAAGTACCTGGCTTTTTTAACATAAAATTGTTTTTTAAAATAAACAAAAACAATAGTTTGGACGGTAAATGATTTACTATATTTTTTTAACTAGCTGTTGACCGCAATTTTGTTGTATGTTACGCGTGGTTTTGAAGATTTGATAGTACTTATACACTACTACAATTATGCACCAATTGCGATGGTATAGGGTAGTTGCATTGGTAACAGTGTGTTGATATACTGTTATTAATATCATTAATCTCGCGTACGAGTATGCCCCGTTCACATTCTCCCGCAAATGGTTTGTTACGTGTGCATAACATTACCCTTCTTCAGGCTCAGTTGGCACAGCTCAAACTACCATAATTAGAATCTTAAAACATTGATAACCATATAACACTAAGAAGGGATTTTTGAAAATTCGTCCGTCAAGGAGTAGAAAGAAAACGAAATAGAAGATCGGTGCCCGGAATAATCTGCTGCACCCGCATACATCCACCAGATTGGGAGCGGCGTCGGATGTTCGCCGCACCACAGTGCATAGCGCTCAACAAAGCGTGTCGAATAATATCTGGCTGTTTAAAACCAACCCTGCTCAATAAGTTCTCCCTTTGGTTAGCATTGCTCTACCTCACGTTAGAAGAGAAGTCGCATGCGCGCTCGAAAAATACATCGAGGAATCAGACACACGACATCGGACATCCCCTATGTAATACCAAAGCTTACACCCGATTAGACTTAAGAGCCAAAAGAGCTGCCTCCGATGTACACTGGCTACAAACGAAACTCCAACTCGAACTCGGTGCAAGATCTGGGCAGATCAGCATCTACCACCTGCCACTTATGTCCTACCTCATAAACGTCTGCCGCCCGGAATTCTTTGCAGTGACCTGTTTGGAAAGCATTCAACCGTCTGAGAATCCAAGTAGGTCGCTGCAAACAAAATTTGTCAAATTTGGGTATACAGACCTCTCTAACATCCAGTAAGAATGCGTCATCTCCGTACAGACGATGTCACACCACCTATAGTGACGAAAATGTCTGCACACTTGCAATTCAAAGGATCTACAATTTACCAAATACTACGTACAATTGACACAAAAAGAAAAAGAAGAAGGTTTTTCTAATTAAACTTAAAAATAGAGAAGAAACGGCGTAACAAACTTCACAACATAATTCAATACACAATTATTTTTAGTGTTTCCAGAGGGTATTAGTTTGCCGTAGCCAAGGATAGTTGGTGTGCCGTCATCGAATTCTGCAAAAAAGTGATAACGCTCAACAAAAAACCGCAGAAAGAATACGGGAAGCCTCATCTGACCACTCGATCCGTGCCCAGCGACAAATAGAAGAAAGACCAAATTTACCCTCCTCAAACCACCATAAATAGCCTACGCAGGTAGGCTAGGGGAAGTCTACTGTACTGTATAATATAAAGGCAAAGACGGCAAGCACGGTGCTTTCGCGCGACTCTTAATGAGCGCTGAGGAAAACTGACTCCATGTCAATTAAGAAGCTCCCGTTAAAAAGATCTCTCCCGTCAGGGTTCACGATAGTTTGCGAAAGTGTTCCCGTGGCTCCAGACAATATGACACGGAGATGCACTCAGGTGGTTTTAGCCAGTCAGAATCCGGCACACTTCTTCCCCATCGCCCATTTTCAAGACCTTCAATCCAAATTGGCAAATCAGTGTAAGATCAGTGAGATCAATCAGTGGCCACAGCAACAATATAATACGACCTTTCATCATATGAATGTTAGACTAACCTTTAAAACTAGCAGTGTTAACAGTCAAGTAATATGTTTGTAAGAGTAAAGGTTATGAGTAGAAAGTTAATACAACAATAATTTTGGAACAGAATTGGATTAAAGAGCTTGCATTAAACTTTATTTAGCTTTACTTTTTGTACAGCACTACACATCTTCAATTTACCTAATCTTCAATACCACGCAGACAAAGTCGCGGGCAACAGCTATTTCTATTTCAAATAATTTAGGTACCATAATCTCATTTATATGTGCTTTTGTATTTTTAGTAATAACAAGTAGTTTTAAAAATCTATTTTGAAGAGCTTCCAGTTAATCTCAGTGAGTTTTGAATGTTAACCCATAGCTGTGACATGAAAAAAAACTCTTAAAATAATAATAGGAACTTTAAAGCTTAGGTAGTACATTTTTTACTTAATAATATTCTTAGTTCGTCATCTATTTTCACGCCAAGGTATATGTATATAGCCTACTCTTATCTAAACAACGTTGTTTTGTTTCGACAACCACGCGAACGAAGTCGCGGGCACAGCTAGTACGTAATAAACCGAAAACCACAACTTGATCTACGGAACCCTTCATGGACTAGTCCGACTCGTACTTTGCCAGTTTTTTCAATACCGCTTTCAAATACGGACATGAGCAATTTTTTTTAAGAACACAGACAATTTTGAAAATCAAATTAGGCTTAGCATACAAAACTGACCAAATGATCCTACTAATAATGCATGTAATAACCGACATAAATATGAATAATTTATACAGCATGTATATTTGAACGACGGACTTATTGAAGGAGGGTGGTCATTATTCGATTCTCGTCCCAAATATGTAAAAAAACTATGACCTTAATTTTTCATATAACTATCCGATAAAATACAGTATTTATAAACACAGAGCGCAAAATGCCTAATATCACGCGCCAAACACGTGCCGCCGCTAAGGCAGCGAGCGCGCAAGCCCCCCCGCGCCCCTTGTGATGTCGACGACGAGTGCCGCGCAGTGAAATGCATTCATACCTACGTCGGCGTCGGTCATTGACCGCGCATATGTTCGATAAGCGCGAGGGTGTTAAAACGTTGCGAAGTTATTAGGACTTTTTTGGAACGATTTTGTTCGTCATTAATCAGGGTTTTTTTATTGTTTATACGTTTATTGGTGAAGTCTATGCATAAACTATTGGTGGTTTGAATAAGTCCGTCGTTCAAATATACACACTGTAAAGGCGAAAGTTTGTAAGTATCGATGGATGTTTCTTACTCCTTTACTCTCAAACAGCTGGAGCAATTTTGATGAATTTTGGTATGGAGTTTTAATACCCTGGATTTATTCATAAGTTACTTTTAACCAACATGTTTTAGCCGGGGGTTTTATGCAGCTATAGCCGACACTCGGGCAGGTATAGTCGCAGGCAACAGCTAGTAAACGCATAAATATTATTTTAATAGTTATCAAAATTTGTATACTTGTACAAATATTGGTTACGTTTTTGATTTTGTCAATTTATTATTTATTATTACTTTCCTCGATAAATTTTCTTTGCACTTTAATAGGTACAGATACATTAGCATACAGATAGATGGGCAAACAAAAGCTTTTATTTGTATTGTTACGTATTGTTTTATAGAGAAAACAGTACAAATATAGGTATTTACATAATAATAAGAACAGTAAATAACTAGCTATTGTTCATACATTCATACTCTTTGTTTGAAATTAAAATTTATGAAAACTAACTTCCCTTTTTTTAAGGAAAAAATCTATCACAATATTCAAACTCAACAAAAGGGGCTTCAAGTTTTTAATCTTTTCTGTGACGGCAAAGATAATTCAAAAATTAATTACGGAGCTGTTATTTTTAATCACTGTTTAGTTCACTTTTAAGTAGCCGATTGACGTCGTCACAGAGATTGTTAAAACAAACTTTTTTTGTTACCTTTTTTAAAGGTTTATTAGCTTTGTAAAGTTTGAAAAAATAACTGATGGATGGATTGGATGAATTAAATGTACCTACACCACGAGGATCAGTACGAAGCGGCCGGCGCTAGATAGAGACTCGTGAAAGGACTTTGGGGAGGTTTTTGCCCAGCTGTGGGACACTAGAGCCTGGTAAAAATAAATTATAAATTAAAGGTTTATTTGGTCCTAGTCGCCCTATACGTCTGGTTTGACGCGCATAAAATTAAATGTATAAAATAAATAGTAAATGTACACTATTACAAAATATAAGTTAGCTTGAACGTAAGACAAAGCGCCTGTTTTAAAAATACTCGCAATCTGCCGAGTTTCGACACTGTTGCCATTGAATAAAAAATATGTATATTAATGTTTAACTAAACTTAAATGCCTAGACTCAGGGTTGGAGCTTTTGTTAAATATTTCAGTCGTTTCTTCATAATACCAGCCTATTCCACGTTTATTCCACAGCTAGGTCTCTTCGTATTCATAGAGAAGAATCGAGCATTGAAAAATTTATTATGATCTGACTTCTCACAATTTTATGACTTGATATTTTTTTCCCGGCTGTGTCAGAAGGAGGATATTGAAGTAACATATTTTGTTTTTATTGAATACTGGCTACAACAGTTATATAGTTGCGTCCTTTTGCCAAAAATGTCAGCAATTATACTACTATTGTCAAATTTTGCTACGAATGTCAAGAGTGCTACAAGTGCTACAAATGGCCCACTTGAATGTCCATTTTGATAGATAGAATATCATCAATATACATAATTGATAGAATTATTATAATATTTTTTTTCCTTATAAAGTTAAGGTATTTGGGTTTGTTATAAATACTGCAGCTGTAAAAATAAACTGAGCAAACATCAAGCGGAGTCGAAAAATTATGTTTAGGTAGTTATTTAAACTAAAATACTGTTATTGACAATAATTTTTCTGGGTACCATTGAAATTTTCCATAGATTATCACAATTTTTTTTTTTGGAAAATAGTAATGATAAATTACTAGTTTACCTTAATAGAGAAGAAATTGAGTTAGAGTAATTAAAAATCATGTCATAGGATTAAACAACGTCAGTTCCTGCGTCTTTTGGTTCCTATGTATGACTTTAAGACTACGCTATGGATTTTGGTGCAGTTCTTTTTTAAATAGAAATGTAGATGTTTTCAAAAGGAAAGTTTATGTATATTTCCCATTTAATACATTTTGTATATTTCACCCCTGTTAAACTTGGCGGGTCACTGATATAACATGGCATAAAAACATTCCTAAGTAATTGACTTTATATCTGACAACAACCTTCGACTAGAAAATCTTGAGAAAACTTCAAATTTTACGTACGGAACTGAAAACATCACACCAAAATGTGCTTGACATATTCTTCAGTATAAAAATAATTTCAATACAGATTTGACGGTCATTCCATCAGGCAGTTTGTTAGGACTTAACCATGGATAAATTATTTGGAATATTAGTTTTCTGTTCATTAGTTTTTAGTGTACAGAACGCTATGATCGAAAGTGATTCTGCTACGCTACCTAAGATTGATGCTTGGTGGGGTCCAGAAGACGGGAAATCAGATCAGGATACTAGTATCAGACAGTTTAGGATCGAATTTAAGAATGAGGTGAGAGAACTTTGTGTTTTTAAGACTCAAGTTTTTTTCGCTATTAAAAACTTGTCAATGTAATTGTTTGTGCATATGGAGGTAATTTATGAGCACAATTGTCCTGAATTTGATTTTAGTTGTTAGTTGTCTTAAATGATGTCGAAATGGTATGGATTGAAAAGGAATAGTATTAATAAAAAAAGAGTAAATGATACTGTGACGTCTGATAGGGGAGAATGGAAGAAAAAAAATTGCACTCATGCATCTGTGAAAGCTAAATATTATTAGCCTTGCCTTAAGGAGTTTTGGTAGGGCAAACCAGAGACTTAGACCAAAGGGTAAAATTACAAGACAGTATTTGTCGAGAAGAGTCCGACACAATCTCTTGTATTGGAGATAGAGTAAGCAAAGATAATTCATTATCAAAATAGTATGTTATACGTGACTTTACAAAACACATTCTACTATTAAAATATAATTAACTCTTCACCAGTAAGTGCTTTCAGGCTGTTTCTAATAATTTGACAAAAATAAATAGGTAGTAAAACTGAATAATTAAGAAAGAAAAATAAGTACATTGTTTAATAAGCACGTGTAATTAATTTGTTCAGATGTTTTTACAGACAGTAACTATTTGTTTTATTTTTCAAACAATTACTCACAAGGTTGTAATACTTAATTATAGACTTGATAGTCACGTGTTTTGTAACAAACAATAATTGATTGACGAATATAATTTAAATGCAAAATACCTTCGTGTAGTTTTGGTACAAAACTCAATTTGCCAATATTCAGTACCTAGTAATTTCACTTGCACCATTTTATTAACAACAACGTATTATTTATTGCAAGGGGTCTACAACCTTCAGTCAGAGTTGGGAAAAGCATGCGCTTGCGATCCTATGACTCTGACTTAAGCAGTAAGAGGATCCCAGGGCCCTATTAGTCAATTGGAGTCCAAAATACCTCCACGCTGAGTCCTCGCCGTAGGTTGAAGTCGTTAGTTTTTCACTCCGATAAACTAAAAATAAGGGTCAAATCGAATACCATACTGTGTGTATTTTTTCTAATCTACGAACCGCACTTTATTAGGTAGCGGTAAGTCACAAATTCAATCTGTCCTTACAAGTACTTTTGTATCATCCTGTGTAAGACTCCACTACTTTTCCAAAAAACTTAACAGTGTTGCATCTTCTTACAGATGATAGAAGACCTGAGATACCGTCTAAAGAATCACCGTCCTTACACCCCTCCGCTAGAAAACAGCAACTTCACGTACGGCTTCAACACCAAGAATATGGAGAACTGGGTCAACTACTGGGCTGACTCTTATAACTTCACGGCTAGAGAGGAGTACGTGAACAAATTCCCGCATTACAAGACTAAAATACAAGGACTTGATATTCACTTCATGAGGATCAAACCTGAGGTAAATGTTTATCATCATCATAGGCTGATACTTCCTTGATAGGTGATATAAGAAGTGTATTGTAAACTTAATTACTTTATTATAATTCTGAAATCGAACAATGTAATGCTGAGTTACCAAGTTAAAATAGTTACGCAAAATACGATATTCAACCGAATCTGCGGGTTCGCATTAAATCCGAGAGCGCTTAGGAAAAACAATGCAAAAAAATGACTGCTTATAATTAAGAGTTTTGTATATTAAAGTCAAATTATTAGAGAATTCTCATGAAAACCAAACCATCTAACTGCTGCCTATAGCTATATTATAAACAAATAAATAAACTTCCATTCTAGGTCCCAGAAGATGTGGAAGTAATACCTCTTCTGATCGTACATGGATGGCCAGGTTCTTTCCTCGAGTTCTACAAGGCAGCTCCTTTGATATCTGAAGCTTACGAGAAAACAGGATTCGCTGTAGAGCTTATAATACCAAGCTTACCTGGATTTGGGTTCTCTAGTGTAAGTAGACTTCATAAATTTTTCAGATTTTCAGATATTTGATTTTTGGCCCCACTACGAGCATATTTTTATAGTAATTTTCGTGAGGATGATTTATACTTAAATGATACAACTTGTCGGTTATTCCAATAAATACGCGTTAGTAAACCGTTGTATCATTTAAGTACACCACGAGCATAGTATGCGGAAACCAGACACAGAAAATTGCGGCATTTTTTTTCACCTAAAGAAAATAAAAATAAAAATAGAGTCTAATTATAACAATGGTGGTTCCTACTACCTTAGAAGATTTTATGACTTTGTTGTTTTACTGTCATACCAGAGATTCTTAGGTGTCTTTCAAAACAGTCGTTGCCCACCGCTGAATTACTGCAAATGCTCATATTTTTACATAAATTTTTCTGAGAAACTTTTCTCTTATTTTCCAGGCAGCCGTTCGTAAAGGGCTTGGAGCTTCAGAAATAGCTGTAGTATTCAGGAACTTGATGCAGAGGATTGGCCACAAGACATTCTTTATTCAAGGAGGAGACTGGGGATCCGTCATTGGCGCATCTCTATCCACTCTATTCCCTGATGTAAGTTTTGATTGGTTGATAGCTCAGTGACCTACTTCAATATAGTGTATACTTCTACATATGCTGCTGTACTGTTCGAATTGATCTCGATCAAATTGACAAGATAATACAAATATAAACACTATGTATATCAGTTTTATTGTCTATTTAAACATTTCAATATCTAGACTTTAAAAGAGACGATGACCCCTGAGTTTGTTTTGACGTTTCTTCTCAGCGTAGCCAGTAACGAAATATCAATATAAGCTTGCTAGAGGCTTATAATTAAAAAGAAAATACTTGTAAAAGAGATAACATTTATCCTCTTTGTAGAATTAATCATTTCATTTCATAGCCCCTGTATCGAAAAAAATCGGAGAAACTCATTTTCTTAATTTTTTCAGGAGGTTTTAGGTTACCATTCAAACTTCGCCGTGTCCTACGCATTAGGAACGTGGGCGACTTGGTTCGGTGCCTTCCCAAGCAAAGCTTTCCAAGACTTGATCGTTCAGCCCTCCATGGCCAACAGGCTGTTCCCTCTCACTACCGTATTTCTGGGCACGTTAGCTGAATCTGGATACATGCATTTACAAGCTACTAAACCTGATACTTTAGGTGAGTTTTGTGTCTAACAAGCATATTTTGATTACCCTAAAGGTGCTTCCTCGCCGGCGGCGTTAGGATATAATGTTACATTTCAGATTCAACTTTAGGCATTACATTACAGTACTTCCTCCTTGAATAACGAGCATTCGCATGTTTCGTAGATATTACGTTGAACATTAAATTAGCTTTTAGTTGATTTTAGCACATTGATAACAAGATATTACACATTGTTTCATTACAAGGACCGAATTGTAATGCTCGGTTCTCTTAAATTACCGAAGTATTACTCAAATCTGTGCCCTTACATTAGACGGGTACGAGTATGCTTTCGATAAGGGACTTTTAAATATTATTTCTGTTGAAACATTAAATATGTACAGTCACGAGGAAATACATGACCAAACACTCGAAGTTTCACCCCAGTGAAATTATTTGTGAAATCGTAAAATTTTCTTAAATTTTAAATATTTTATGTTTAGCTTATAATATCACAAATATTCCATAATACCTTCAGAAATTTCGCATAAGAAATGTACTACAACTTACAACAGCAACACTAATAGCTCTGATATATCCACTTGTAATATCCTCAGGAGTCGCCATAGCAGACAGCCCATCAGGTCTCCTAGCCTACCTCCTACAAACAGTGTCCGGTGCCACTCGCAGCACTAACAAGAACAAGGAAGATGGCGGTCTCTACGACCACTTCACTCAGGACGAACTGCTTGATAGTCTCACGGTGTACTGGATGAATAACGCCTTTGTTACCTCCCTCAGAATATATGCTGAGTCTTTGAATGTGAGGAATGTGAATGCTGGTGTACACTCGTAAGTCCTTTCGCTAAGTATTGTGTAATAGGAATGAATCGCTCCTCCGCGAATCCTCAGCGTTCTGGCGTTCAGTTTTTGCTATTATAATTATTACGTCTGATAATTATAATAGCAAAAAAGGAGAATGAAAGAAAAAAAACGTGTTGCGCCACCCCAAATAAAATGGGATAAGGGCAGGAAGATGATGATGATAATGAATTATATTAGGTATTGTCTCTCATAATGAAATTGAGTTTTAAATCGGAATGCCTATCACCATGTCTGTTTACAATTATTGGAAGTTTGTAAGAGAGATGCTGCTCTACGCCGTGTGGTGTGTTGCCACGCATTTACAACTGCAATAACATTACTTTTAGAGGTAGTGGTAGGTTCTAAGGTATTAAAAAAAATATGGTAAAAAAGAAACCATTCGCGATGAATTCTTCAATACTTTTCTACAACTAATTAAAGCTTGATTCAAATCCCACCAAAAAACACCTATATGTGTTAAGTCTTACGATTAAACACTAGTTAATGGATCAAAATCTCATGATTATGGAGTTTCTTGCTGGTTCTTCTCCATAAGAATGACAGTTTGGAACCGCGCAACTAAAGTCACTAACGTTTTGAAAGTGCCTGAAAAGGTCTACTCGTAATAAAAAAATGAAAACCTTTTGATTTAATTCTAAATGAAAATCTCTTTCCAGAATCAAAACTCCAGTCCCATATTGGTCTCTTCAAGCCATCAATGAGCTCAGGTACTTGTCTCCAGCGATGTTAAAGTTCAAGTTCCCGAACTTCCTGAACCAGACCATCTTGGATGATGGAGGGCATTTCCTGGCTTGGGAGATGCCAGAAGTATTCTCTGAAAGCGTACTCACTGCTCTCACAGCTTTCAGAAACGTGAACAGCAAACAAATCTGCAAAGTCGAATTGTAATTTTTTGTTGCCAATATGTTGAGCCTTTGAGGTATGTTTTTAATAAAATGTAAATTGCATACCCACTAATGAGTTTGTTTTATTTAGTTCTTGCTGTTATTGTGTTAAAGTTATAGCTGCATGACATGAATAAAAATAATATTCTGCTTATACACTTCATCAAAAATGATATAAACAGAAGCGTGTGTAATATTAGTAAGGGCAATTAAAGTAAAACATGGACAAAAGTCCTTCTTTCTGTATCAAAAGTTTGTCAGCATCAAATGCCAAGGAAAACTAAACTCTTTACAACTTGAAGGGGTGAAAAAAAACATTCCTTTATATGTTTACATTACGTGTTGCAGCTTTTTTTAAAGATGTAAAAATCCTTGCCAAGGTTATCGAAAGTCATATGTGCTACGAACGCCAAAGGCGCTACGAACGTCTTATATGCTACCAACGTCAAGCGTGCTACGAAAGTCAAGGGTGCTACGAAGGTGAATTGTGCTACGAGCACCATGTGTGCTGTGTGTCTCCAGTCGGATACCAACTCTTTAATTAAGTAATAAACGTAAACTTAAGTAGACTAGATCTTTAGTAGCTGGTATCTTAGTTTCCTTTCGAAAATCATTCAATATAAGAAAGAAAAAGAAAAAAAGGAGAATAGGGTAATAAAAAGCTTATTTCTGTACAAATAGCACACTATTTATAATTATGTAACAGAAGATTTCATTGTTTCTGCGCGCCTATCAGGTAAAGCTAAACTGATGGCTTTGTAGAATATAATTCTGGTATTTTTCTTATAATTCCTCTCTACACTTCTCTTTAGCCAAACGTCTGAACTCGGTGATAGCAGTGATCACACTGTCTGAGAACAACTCTGGCAGTTCAAAGGCGAGGTAGTGGCCTCCTGTTTCTATGGCCGTCGTGTTCACAATGTTGCTGAAAGCGAACTTCAACATCTCCGGAGACATGTACAGGAACTCGTCCTTCGCCTGGATAAACCATGTGGGTACTGGTGTAGTTATCCTGAAAATATTTGAAGAGAAGTCAGAAAAGATTTGAGGTAGAGCATAATCTTTACTAAGCAGCAGATCTTTACTCACTCCAAATACCCATTGTTAAGATTCCTTGTGTTATAGACTTCAGAATAGATCTTGCCTGATGTGATGAAGGCATTGTTCACCCAGTAGACCATTAAGTTGTCAAGGAGCTCGTCTCTGGAGTAGTGGAGATGAAGACCATCATCATCGCGTGTAGATTCATATTCGTGACGAGTTATCATCGACATGAGTTGGAAAATATAGGCCAGGAGACCCGCTGGACTGTCACTCATAGCTACACCTGTAACCAACGCAAAGCAAAAGCTTATTTAAAATATATTTATTTTTAAATTAATTAGAAACATAAAACAGTGTTGACAACAGTCAACGCTGTTTTATATTTCTAATTCATTTTTTGAGGCGTCGTTATTTTTTGACCTACAAACATGTCGCTATCTGCTTCGAATCGCTGAATGAGAATGACATTCCTTTTTGACATGTGACGTGACTTTGACATGGCAGTTAAATACCCAAAAGGGTCTCAATAGAAAAATCACTAGAAGAAACGTACTCATCTACGGGTTCTAAAAACTTACCAATCGTGTAAGGTTTGGTAGCTTGTAAATGAAAATATCCACTTGATAACATCATTACTCTTGCAACAGTTCCGAGTGGGTACAATCTTCCTAACGCCGAAGGGTCTTCTATTAATTTCTGCAAGCCTTCGCTTAGGCTACCAGTAAACCATGTAGCTGGTACAGTTAAAGAATTCGAAATACCAAAGTTCGAATGATAACCAATTACTTCCTGAAATACAAAAAGGAGAGTTATTGCCTTGTTTTTAAATACATTATCATGAATTGATTTAACTACTTTTCAAAAACTTCATTTTTCATATTGTGCCGTTTTTGATCACTAGTCCCTTTTATTTCGAGACTACTCAAAACCGAAAAAGTATGAATATAATTATTTTTGAACGCCTTTAAATCCACTTTCGTTTCAAGATCGGATTATAATTCCTAAGAGTAGAGTTAAGTTAGCTGTAGACTACAAAAATCCCTTCAAAAGTATCTTCTTTTTTTCTTTTAAGATTTTTTAATACTATGTTTAGAATAACCTACATCTGGGAAGTAGCTGGCAATGTTGTTACAGATACAGGCACCCCAGTCTCCGCCTTGCAGATAGTACTTCTTATGGCCAAGTCTATGCATCAGATTCCTCATCATCACTGCCATTTCTGTGGCTCCAAAACCTTGAAGAAGCGTTGACTGAAAAGAGAAACAAAAACCTATGACCGTACACATAAGGTTGATTTTAAAACGTCAAGTAAAAATTTTAATAGTTTGCAACAGGAGTCAGTTAATACAGTCACCATTTATTAATATAACAGAATAGTTACTTTGAAAAAACACGAATTTGAATCACTATACTCTTATTTGATCAATTGTTTTAAAATTATTCGTTTTCGACAACTAACGGAGCAAAATGGGGCACGTGTATTTAAAATAGAAATAAAAATGTTTGATGAAATAAAAACAGATCAAATCATTAAATCATTAGAAGCTCTATCTAAAAACAGAATAGATAAAAAGAGACTTACATCAGAGAATCCAAATCCGGGCAAACTTGGTACAATAAATTCAAAAGCGAAATCTCTTTCTTTGGCTTTTTCCGATAATAATGGAATTGCTTTATAAAACTCCACTATGGACCCTGTCCAGCCGTGCAGCATCAGGAGAGGCAATACTTCTACACCACGCTTTACCTGAAAATATATGGAATCATGAGAAATCATCAGAATGAATCATGACTTTAAAATAAGAAGAAGAAGACATGCTGCGCCGACCCCAAGTAAAAATTGGGATAAGGGCAGGGGAATGATGATGATGATGACTTTAAAATATACTACACCCTGTAACCCTATATACTCCTTCAACATCAGTAAAAGCCTATTGGTATAAACGAATGACAGCTAAGTCGTAAGATGTTTCGTCACCAACGTCTTTTTGAATTCATGTGCGTATTACAAAATAATTATCATGCTCTAAAAATGTTGGAGAAAATATTTCGGATTACCTATTTTTCAAAAGGATTTCGGCGTACCTATATTTAAGGGTGCAAAGCCACATCAGAAGCCCAGAGGTGGTTTAAACTGACACACAACAGACGCAAACAACGATACGAAAACCTGCCGCTAAAAGACCCAGTTTGGCAAATGTCAGTCATATAGAAGGGAACTTGGGTTTGTGGTTAGGGTTAGTTCACAGGTAAACGATTTCAGATTCCATTGCAGAACCCAGGTTTTTGATATTTTTACCTTAGGTTTTATCCAAATGAAGTGTATATCCAGACCCTGGATGTTAGTCTTGTAATGCGGGTATTGGTTGAGGTGTTCCTCCCGTGCGGTGAAGTTGTAGGAGTTAGCCCAGTAGGACACCCAGGTTTCCAAGGAGTTGGTGTTGTAGCCATAGGTGGATGCAGTACCTTCAAGGGGCGGAGTGAAGGGACGATGGTTCCTCAGGCGGTATCTGAGATCTTTGATCATCTGGAAGAAGTAAATTTTGACTTAATCTTATGAACACTTTCGGGAAAAATTGAGGGTAGTGCAGTGCGTAGTCTCGATAACACAATGGCAGACGTAACTTAAAGTCCTGTTTTCATCAAGTCGGTCATTTGACCGACTTGACGAAAGCAGGGCAAACCTAGTCGCACACATTTGTAAACGACTTGATTTTGACACGAGGCTTATCAAAAGAAAGACATTTCGCTTTGATAAGTAGCAGTTTAGAAGCATATGCTTCTAAACTATTTTTTCGTCGTTACTGTCAATAAAAATGTAATATGGGCAATAGGTACAGATAAAATTGTGACGATTAAAATTAGTTTCTTCAATAACTTACACATTTTTTAAATTTGATTTGAAATGGACGAATTCTTGTGTCCTGGTTTTGTTTAGCCGATTCTGGACCCCACCAGTCATCAACATTGGGAACTTGAATAGGCGTCGCAGTTAGAGCACTACATACAGCAATTGTCGAAACACAGACAATTAATAACCGTAGGATTTTATTCATCGTGTTGAAGTGAACTACCTAAAGGAGGCAACAACATTTATATTCATTGTACTTCAAACATACAGTCGATAACAAAACTCCAAAATACAATAACTATAACAAATTTACTTATGCCTGCGATTTCGCCCGCGCGAGTTTTGGTTATAGGCTAATAACCACGAAAACATTACTCTCTCTGACTTCATCTGTTAATATTATTATCTCTATGTGCTAATTATACTGGGTATCAGCTTACTCCATACCGAATTTCATCAGAAACATTTCGCCTCTTTGAGTTTAAAATACTCTTTCACGCTCAAACAATTGAAATGATTCTAGCAGTTTTTAAATTTATTAATCGTGTTTTGTTGGTGATAATATATTGTTAAAGAAACGGATACAAAGTCGAAAGTTGAGTTTCAAATATTTTTTTTATTTAGTTTCAATTGTTATATTCCATCTTGAGTTGCAGCTGTGCAAACTAGGTAAATAATATTATAAAGTTGATAAATGCATGCATTTTGTTCGATTAATTATTGCGTGCGGTTTTGCCCGTGTACCATTGAACGTTTCCCTGGGATTCTACGAACAATTTAAAATCAAAGTCGAGAAATGAGTGGCTATGGTTAAAATTTGTTGACCATAAAACTTACAGCCAATCACAAAGCTTAACATGAAATTTGTCTAAATTGTGATTTATGTTGATCAGAGTTTGAGAGGTCAGGAGTAAGTGCCCCGTTTCGTTAATATTATTATTTTTGCTTAGTGGTGATAAACCCCGGTTCTACAATTTCGCGAAACTGACGACACCGATATTATTTGATCATAATAATATGGTGACAAAAATAGGGACATAATATACTAATGGAAAATTTCCAGCCGATTACGTTTTTTAGTGATCAATTTGTTCAAATCGTCTTTGTAAAAATAAAGTGTATCTCTCTTCATCTATCCCCTTTCATGCTAATATTTAAAGTCCTTGATGACTAAATTAAGAGGAATCGAAATACCACCAGTCTAGGCTACTTACTAGCTGAGCTTGCGGAAATTTTCATTATAGCCCCCATTTCTTTCCCACGGTTACGAAATTTTTAAGTTACTTACCTACCAAAAATTGATAACAAGATACCTCGGAACATAAAGAAAAGCAAATAACATGTCTGAATAATTCATTATTAATGCCTTGCAAGTTTCCATACCTATATTTGCATAGAAATGTATTTATTTAAATACTAATGGCAGTTATAGCAAATAAAAAAAAATATACCTACACGTATAAGTATTTGCATTGCATTGCACTAATTTAAGCAAACGTGCCGGTGAAGAATATCATCGTGACTAAGCGGTACTCCTGAGAATTTTTACATCAGTTTCTACATCAACCATTGGACACGACAAGAAGAAGAATAAGTTGTCCTTAAAAAAGTTTTTTGAAACAAGATTTTATTTATCTGAGTGCACTAAGCTACCATGTATTTGAAGAGTGCTTAGTAAGACGATTCCAACGAGCTCAAACTCGATAGGGGTACATTATTTCATCTCTGAGATGCTATGACCACCTTCCGGCTCCATCATCAGACTCTGGCTAAAATGTATTTGAAGAGTGCTTGGCAAGAATATTCCAACGAGCTCAAACTCGATAGGGGTACGGAGTTTTATCTCTGAAATGCTATGATCACCTTCCGGCTCCATCATCAGACTCTGGCAAAATGTATTTGAAGAGTGCTTGGCAAGACTATTCCAACGAGCTCAAACTCGATAGGGATACGGAGTTTTATCTCTGAAATGCTATGATCACCTTCCGGCTCCATCATCAGACTCTGGCAAAATGTATTTGAAGAGTGCTTGGCAAGACTATTTCAACGAGCTCAAACTCGATTGGGGTACGTAGTTTTATCTCTGAGATGCTATGGTCACCTTCTGGCTCCATCATCATAATATCAGCTTTTTAATATGATAACGTTGCATTGTCACCCAATTTGCATATCTCTGCAAAATTTCTGACTAATTGGAAGTCAATAAATGGCGCAAAATTTTGCTTCCAAGATTTGGCCCTTACAACCTAACCAATTAACCAACTAACGAACACGGCAAGTCAAATAAAAGCTTGTAAAAAACAATAAGAGACATTATTAAGTGAGTTCTTCAGGTATTGTATAGAAACTCATCATCATCATCATCTTCCTGCCCTTATCCCATTTTGCTTGGGGTTTTTTCCTTCCATTTTCCTCTAACTATAAGCTCTTCCATTTTGTATAGAAACTCATATTACCTAACTCGTAATATTGAAATATCTATTGATGGGTTTCATACCACCGTAAATATGGCTAATTACTTGATACGACTACATTCAGGGGTAATAAAAGACTGCTTATTTCTTCACAAATAGCTCACTGTTTATAATTATGTAACAGAAGTTTTCATTGTTCCTGAGCACCTATCAGGTAAAGCTAGACTTTTGGCATGTATACATGTATTTTGCTCAACTCCAAGTAATAATTGGGATTAGGGCAGGGGAATGAAGATGACATGTATGTGCACGTGACAGTACAAGTAGAGTTCCGTCTCGCTTCCATAATGAGCAGTCGTCTTAGGATAACATAGTGCAGGTGTTGATATAGCCTCTTGATTTAAGACTTGCAGCTGCGGAAGGGAAATATCGCTCTACGACATTGTAGAGCAAATTTTACACAACTGCAGCTGTAGTTAGGCCTTTTCAACGAAAACTAGATTATGTTAATTATTCGTTTAATCTGTTTTATTCAGAAACCAGAAAAAATAATATTACAATTAATAAGTAAAATTACAATAATTATTTATTGGAATCTGAAAACGCCGATCCATAGTGAGCTAGTGTGGTGATCAATGCTCAAACCTTCCTTAATTGGAAAGAGGTCTGTATATATAGGTTGGTATCTTTATTATAATTCAGTTCTACACTTCTCTTTAGCCAAACGTCTGAACTCGGTGATAGCAGTGATCACACTGTCTGAGAACAACTCTGGCAGTTCAAAGGCGAGGTAGTGGCCTCCTGTTTCTATGGCCGTCGTGTTCACAATGTTGCTGAAGGCGAACTTCAACATCTCCGGAGACATGTACAGGAACTCGTCCTTCGCCTGGATGAACCATGTGGGTACTGGTGTAGTTATCCTGGAAATTATTTGAAGAAAAGTTAGAAAATATTTGAGGTAGAGCATCATCTTTACTTAGCAGCAGATCTTTACTTACTCCAGATATCCGTTGTTAAGATTCCTTGTGTTATAGACTTCAGAATAGATCTTGCCTGATGTGATGAAGGCGTTGTTCACCCAGTAGACCATTAAGTTGTCAAGGAGCTCATCTCTGGAGTAGTGGAGAGGAAGGCCATCATTATCGCGAGTAGATTCATATTCGTGGCGGGTTATCATCGACATGAGCTGGAAAATATAGGCCAGGAGACCCGCTGGACTGTCACTCATAGCTACTCCTGTAATCAACGCAAAGCAATAGCTTAAAAAAAAATATTTTTAAATGAATTAAAAACATAAAACAGTGTTGACAATAATCAACGCTGTTTTATATTTCTAATTCATTTTTTGTCGCATCGTTACTTTTTGACCTACAAACTTGTTGCTATCTACCTCGAATCACTATGAATGGGAATGATATTCCTTTTCAACAAGTGATGTGACATAGAAGTTCATTACGTTAGAGTGTTTCAATTGAAAAAGCACTAGGACAAACGTACTTATCTACGGGTTCTGGAAACTTACCAATCGTGTAAGGTTTGGTAGCTTGTAAATGAAAATATCCACTTGATAACATCATTACTTTTGCGACAGTTCCGAGTGGGTAGAGCCTTCCTAAAGCCGAAGGGTCTTCTACTAATTTCTGCAAGCCTTCGCTTAGGCTACCAGTAAACCATGTAGCTGGTACAGTTAAAGAATTCGAAATACCAAAGTTCGAATGATAACCAAGAACTTCCTGAAATACAAAAAGAAGAGTAAGTAGTTGCTAACAATGTTTTGTATGCCTCTTAATACATTATCATAGATAGATGGAAACTACTTTTCAAAAACTCTATATTTTATATTACGTTAGTTTTTGATCGATAGTCCTTTACTATTCAATATTTTTTTTCATATTATATCGAATTCTAATTACTAATTTCGTTCATTCTAAGACTACCCAAAAACGAGAAAGTATGAATATATTTTTATTCCATCACGAATTCTGAACGTCTTTATCCACTTTCGTTTCAAAATTGGGTTATAATTCCTAAGGACAGAATTTCTTTTTTAAGTTTTCCAAATACTATATTAGATTCATACTAAGTTTGGAATAACCTACGTCTGGGAAGTAACTGGCAATGTTGTTACAGATACAGGCGCCCCAGTCTCCACCTTGCAGATAGTACTTCTTATGGCCAAGCCTATGCATCAAGTTCCTCATCATTACTGCCATTTCTGTGGCTCCAAAACCTTGAAGATGCGTTGACTGAAAACAGAAACAAAAACCTATGACCGTGTACATAAGGTTGATTTTAAAACGTCAAGTAAAAATTTGGATTCAGGAGTCGCTAAGTACAGTCATCATTTATTGGTATAACAGAGTAGTTACTTTGAAAAAAACACGAATTTGAATCACTATACACTTATTTGATCAATTGTTTTAATATTATTCCTTTCCGACTACAAACGGAGCAAAACTGGACACGTGTAATTGAAACTGAAATAAAAATCTTGAAGTAAATAAAAGCAGTTAAAAATCATTTAACCATAAAAAGCTCTATCAAAAATAGAAGAGATAAAAAGAGACTTACATCAGAGAATCCAAATCCAGGCAAGCTTGGTACAATAAACTCAAAAGCAAAACCTCTTTCTTTGGCCTTTTCCGATAATAATGGAATTGCTTTATAAAACTCCACAATCGATCCTGTCCAGCCATGCAGCATTAAGAGAGGCAATACCTCAACACCAGGCTTTACCTGAAAATAAATGAAATCATGACTTTAAAATAAAGGTCAATCAGATCAATACCAGTAAAGGCCTATTGGTAAAATCGAATGACTGCTAGGTTAAACGTCACCAACGTCTTTTAGAATTCATGTTCATGGGAAAATCAAAGGGGATTCAGCGTACTCGATTATTTTTAAGTGTGTAAAGCCACATCGGTCCAATGGTGGTTTAAACGGACACAAAACTGATGCGAACAACCTTACGAAAATCTGCCGGTAAAAGAACCATTTTGGCCAACGCCAGTCACGTAAAAGGGAACTTGGGTTTGTGGCTAGGGTTTGTTCACAGGGTAACGCTTTCAGATTCTCTTCCAGAACCCAGGTTTTTGCTATTTTATTTTTTTTTTTTTTTGTTTTCTATATTTATATTTGTATTTTATTTTTAAATATTTGTAGCCTCCTGTTTGCGCTAAATAAACTTTCTTTCTTTCTTTCTTTCTTTCTATTCTTACCTTAGGTTTGATCCGAATAAAGTGTATATCCAGACCCTGAATGTTAGTCTTGTAATGCGGGTACTGGTTGAGGTGTTCCTCCCGTGCGGTGAAGTTGTAGGAGTTAGCCCAGTAGGACACCCAGGTTTCCAAGGAGTTGGTGTTGTACCCATAGGTGGATGCAGTACCTTCAAGAGGCGGAGTGAAAGGACGGTGGTTCCTCAGGCGGTATCTGAGATCTTTGATCATCTGGAAGAAGTAAAAAGAACGTTAAAATGGGTAGTGCAGTGCGTGTTCTCGATAGCACAATGTCAGACATAGCTTAAAGCCCTTTTTTTCCGTGGTGAAACGCTAATGACTTCAACCCACGCCGAGGGCACGGCGTGGGGATATGTCGGACTCTCACCGACTAAAAACACCCCGGACCCCTTCTACTACCTAAGCCAGCGTCACGGGATCGCTTGCGCATGCACTGCGTGACCCTGGCTGGGTAGCTTAAAGCCCTGCTTTAAAACGTCATGGTTTCAATCAATAAGATACCATTTCAAGAAACGATAACAAAATCAATTCGTCCAAATGTGAACGACTTGATTTTGACACGAGACTTATCAAACGTAATGTCATTTCGCTTCGATAAGTTAAGTTTCTGAGCAATTTTTTCGTCGTCACCGTCACTAAAAATGCAATATTGACCATACAGGTAGACTTGTGATGATTAAAAGTAGTTTCTTTAATAACTTACACATTTCTTAAATTTGATTTGAAATGGACGAATTCTTGTGTCCTGATTTTGTTTAGCGGATTCTGGACCCCACCAGTCATCAACATTGGGAACTTGAATAGGCGTCGCAGTTAGAGCACTACATACAGCAAGTGTCGAAGCACAGACAATTAATAACCGTAGGATTTTATTCATCGTGTTGAAGTGAACTACTTAAAGGAGGCAACAACATTTATATTCATTGTACTTCAAACATACAGTCGA
This sequence comes from Chrysodeixis includens, assembly GCA_941860345.1. Taxonomy (NCBI): domain Eukaryota; kingdom Metazoa; phylum Arthropoda; class Insecta; order Lepidoptera; family Noctuidae; genus Chrysodeixis; species Chrysodeixis includens. The sequence continues at coordinate 9,708,431 of OW796114.1, read as the reverse complement.
GAACAAAACTCCAAAAATACAATATCTATAACAATATTACTTATGCCTGCGATTTGCGAATGTCGGTTATAGGTTTATAACCACAGAAACATTATTCCTTATGATTTCATCTGTTAATACGTCTAAGTGTTAATACAGGGTATCTGCTAACTCCATACCAAATTTCATGAGAATCATTTCGCCTCTTTGAGCTAAAAATACTCTTTCACGCTCAAACAATTGAAATGATTCTAGCAGTTTTCAAATTTACTAATCGTATTTTGTTGGTGATTGTATGCATGATAATATATTGTTAAAGAAACGGCTACAAAGTCGAAAGTTGAGTTTCAAATATTTTTTTTTATTTACTTTCAATTGTTATATTCCATCTTGAGTTGCAGCTGTGCAAACTAGGTAAATAATATTATGGAGTTGATAAATGCATGCAGTTTTGTTCAACTAGGTATTGCGTGCGGCTTTGCCCGTGTACCATTGAATGTTTTCCTGGGTTTCTACGAACATTTTAAAATCAAAGTCAAGAAACGAGTGGCTGTGATTTGTTGACCTTAAAACTCAACCACAACACAACCAAACCAATCACAGAGCTTATGCACTAGATTTACAAATTTCTTGATCAGCGTTTGAGAGATAAGGGGAAAATGCCTCATGTTGTTAATGTTTTTATTTTTGCAAGTAGTGGTAAAGGTCCCCGAGTTCTACAGTTCAGCGAAACTGACGACACCGATATTTTTTGATCATATGATGATCAACAAATTGGGCCGTATATGAATAAAAATGGAAAATTTTCAGCAGATCACGTGTTTTTAGTGATCAAGTGGTTTAAATGGTCTATGCCAAAACTTGTCATTAATAAAGTGTATCTCTTTCGTTTACGCTTTTTCAGAGGAGACAATTTAAGAGGGATCAGAATACCACCAGTTTACTAGCTGGGCTAGTGGGAAATTTACATTATTACCCCCATTTCTTTCCTTCTTCTACGAAATTTCTTAAGATACTTCTTACCTACAAATAATTCGTAACAAGATACCTCGGAACATAAATAAAAGCAAATACCATGTCTGAATAATTCATTATTAATGCCTTGCAAGTTTCCATGAGTACCTATATTTGCATAGAAATGTATTTATTTAAATACTAATAGCAGTTATAGCAAATAAGAAATATATACCTACACGTAGTAGGTATTTGCATTGCATTGCATTGCACTAATTTAAGCAAACGTACAGGTGAAGAATATCATTGTGACTAAACGGTACTTTTGAGAATTTTTACATCAGTATCCACATCAATCAATGCACACGACAAGAAGAAGAATAAGTTGTCCTTAAAAAAGTTTTTTAAAACAAGATTTTATTTATTGTAGTGCACTATGCTACCATGTAATTGAAGAGTGCTTAGTACGACTATTCCAACGAGCTCAAACTCGATAGGGGTACGTAGCTTTATCTCTGAGATGCTATGACCACCTTCCGGCTTCATCATCAGACTCTGGCAAAATGTATTTGAAGAGTGCTTGGCAAGACTATTCCAACGAGCTCAAACTCGATAGGGGTACGTAGTTTTACCTCTGAGATGCTATGGTCACCTTCCGGCTCTATCATCATAGATTATCAGCTTTTTATATGACAATATTACATTGTCACCCAATTTGGTTTCTATATCACTGATATAGAAACCACACACACCTCCTTCACAAATAGCTCACTATTTATAATTATGTAACAGATGTTTTCATTGTTCCTGCGTGCCTATCAGCTAAAGCTGTTATGTTGGTTTTATAGAAACGAAATGCCCTAACATGTAGTCACGAACATAAACATGTATACACGATCAAACAGTTGCAGTAAATTTCGTATGCAAAAGATCTGAAGCTTTTATGGGATATTCCTGATGTTGTAAGTTACACATAAAATGTTTGATGTGATAGAAAATTTCACGATTTCATAAATAGTTTGACAAGGACTTAAACTTCAGTTGTTTTGGTCGTGTATATATGTATTTTGCTCAACTCCAAGTAATAATTGGGATAAGGGTAGGGGAATGATGATGACATGTAATTGCTCGTGACGGTAGAGTTCCGTCTCGCTTCCATAATGTTCAGTCGTGTTAGGATAACATAGTGCAGGAATTGATAGAGCCTCTTGATGTAAGACTTGCAGCTGCAGAAGGAAGATATCGCTCTACGACATTGTAGAGCAAATTTTACACAACTGCAGCTGTAGGTAGGTCTTTTCAACAAAAACTAAATATGTTAATTATTCGTTTAATCATGTTTTATTCAGAAACCAGAAAAAATAATATTACAATCAATAAGTTACTATTATTAATGACTGGAATCTGAAAACGCCGATCCATAGTGAGCTAATGTGGTGATCAATGCTCAAACCTTCCTTAATTGGAAAGAGGTCTGTATATTTAGGTTGGTATTTTTATTATAATTCAGTTCTGCACTGCTCTTTAGCCAAACGTCTGAACTCGGTGATAGCAGTGATCACACTGTCTGAGAATAACTCCGGCAGTTCAAAGGCGAGGTAGTGGCCTCCTGTTTCTATGGCCGTCGTGTTCACTATGTTGCTGAAGGCGAACTTCAACATCTCCGGAGACATGTACAGGAACTCGTCCTTCGCCTGGATAAACCATGTGGGTACTGGTGTAGTTATCCTGCAAAATATTTGAAGAAAAGTTAGAAAATATTTGAGGTAGAGCATCATCTTTACTTAGCAGCAGATCTTTACTTACTCCAGATATCCATTGTTAAGATTCCTTGTGTTATAGACTTCAGAATAGATCTTGCCTGATGTGATGAAGGCATTGTTCACCCAGTAGACCATTAAGTTGTCAAGGAGCTCGTCTCTGGAGTAGTGGAGATGGAGGCCATCGTCATCGCGAGTAGATTCATATTCGTGGCGGGTTATCATCGACATAAGCTGGAAAATGTAGGCCAGGAGACCCGCTGGACTGTCACTCATAGCTACACCTGTAACCAACGCAAAGCAATAGCTTATAAAAACATATTTTAAAATGAATTAAAAACATAAAACAGCGTTGACAATAGTCATGTAGCAGTTTGCTTCAAATCACTGAATGGAAATGACATTCCTTTTTTAAATGTGACATGACTTTCACATGTCATACAATAAAGGAGAGCGTCTTAATAGAGACAGCACTCGAAAAAACATACTTATCTAAGGGATCTGGAAACTTACCAATAGTGTAAGGTTTGGTAGCTTGTAAATGAAAATATCCACTTGATAACATCATTACTTTTGCGACAGTTCCGAGTGGGTATAGCCTTCCTAACGCCGAAGGGTCTTCCACTAATTTCTGCAAGCCTTCGCTTAGGCTACCAGTAAACCATGTAGCTGGTACAGTTAAAGAATTTGAAATACCAAAGTTCGAATGATAACCAAACACTTCCTGAAATACAAAAAGGAGAGTAGTGGCTAACAATATTTTGTATGTTTTTAAATACATTAATATAGATTGACGAAAACTACTTTTCAAAAACTATGTCGATTTCTAATCACTAATCCCTTTTATTCCAAGACTACTCAAAAACCTGAAAGTATGAATGTATTTTTTTTCCGTTCTGAAGGCCTTTATACATTTTCATTACAAGATTGGGTTATAATTCCTAAGGGCGGAGGTTCCTTTTTTAAGTTTTCCAAACACTATATTAGATAAATACTATGCTTAGAATAACCTACGTCTGGGAAGTAGCTGGCAATGTTATTACAGATACAGGCGCCCCAGTCTCCACCTTGCAGATAGTACTTCTTATGGCCAAGCCTATGCATCAGATTCCTCATCACCACTGCCATTTCTGTAGCTCCAAAACCTTGAAGAAGCGTTGACTGAAAACAGAAACAAAAACTTATGACTGTACTCATAAGGTTGATTTTAAAACGTCAAGTAAAAATTTTAATAGTCAGCAACAGGAGTCTGTTAATACAGTCACCATTTATTGGTATAACAGAATAGTTACTTTGAAAAAACACAAATTTGAATCACTATACTCTTATTTGATCAATTGTTTTAAAATTATTCGTTTCCGACAACTAACGGAGCAAAACTGGACACGTGTAGTTGAACAGAAATAAAAATCTTTAAGAAAATAAAAGCAGTTAAAAATCATTTAACCATAAAAAGCTCTATCTAAAAGTAGAATAAATAAAAAGAGACTTACATCAGAGAATCCAAATCCGGGCAAACTTGGTACAACAAATTCAAAAGCAAAACCTCTTTCTTTGGCCTTTTCCGATAATAATGGAATTGCTTTATAAAACTCTACTATTGACCCTGTCCAGCCATGCAGCATCAGGAGAGGTAATACTTCTACACCTGGCTTTACCTGAAAATAAATGAAATCATGAGAAATCATGAGAATGAATCATGACTTTAAAATAAGAAGAAGAAGACATGCTGCGCCGACTCCAAGTAAAAATTGGGATAAGGGCAGGGGAATGATGATGATGATGACTTTAAAAAATACTAGACCCTGTAACCCTATATACTCCTGCAACATCAGTAAAGGCCCTTGGGTATTATTGAATGACTGCTAAGTTAAACGTTACCAACATCTTTTCGAATTCATGTGAATATTACAAAACAATTATCATGTCTTAAAAACGTTGGAGGAAAAATCAAAAAGGATTAGGCGTACCTGACTATTTTTAAGTGTGAAAAGGCCACAACCGAGACCCAGTGGTGGTTCAAACTGACACACAACTGATGCAAACAACCATACGAAAACCTACCGGCAAAAGACCCATTTTGGCAAACGCCAGTCACGTAGAAGGGAACTTGGGTTTGTGGTTAGGTTTGTTCACAGGGTAACGCTTTCAGATTTTATTCCAGAACCCAGGTTTTTGCTATTATTACCTTAGGTTTGATCCACATAAAGTGTATATCCAGACCCTGGATGTTAGTCTTGTAATGCGGGTACTGGTTGAGGTGTTCCTCCCGTGCGGTGAAGTTGTAGGAGTTAGCCCAGTAGGACACCCAGGTTTCCAAGGAATTGGTGTTGTAGCCATAGGTGGAAGCAGTACCTTCAAGGGGCGGAGTGAAAGGACGATGGTTCCTCAGGCGGTATCTGAGGTCTTTGATCATCTGGAAGAAGTAAAAAGAACGTTAAAATGGGTAGTGCAGTGCGTGTTCTCGATAGCACAATGTCAGACATAGCTTGAAGCCCTTTTTTCCGTGGTGAAAAGCTAATGACTTCAACCCACGTCGAGGGCACGGCGTGGAGATATGTCGAACTCTCACCGACTAAAAACACCCCGGGCCCCTTCTACTACCTAAGCCAGCGTCACGGGATCGCTTACGCATACACTGCGTGACCCTGGCTGGGTAACTTAAAGCCCTGCTTTAAAAAGTCATGGTGTAATTGAAGAAAATCAATAAGACACCATTTCGAGAAACGATAACAAAATTAAGTCGTCCAAATGTGAACGACTTGATTTTGACACGAGACTTATCAAACGTAATGTCTTTTCGCTTCGATAGGTTAAGTTTCTGAGCTATTTTTTCATCATCACCGTCACTAAAAATGCAATATGGGTAAAATTGTGACGGTTAAAAGTAGTTTCTTCAATAACTTACACATTTTTTAAATTTGATTTGAAATGGACGAATGCTTGTGTCCTGGTTTTGTTTAGCGGATTCTGGACCCCACCAGTCATCAACATTGGGAACTTGAATAGGCGTCGCAGTTAGAGCACTACATACAGCAAGTGTCGAAGCACAGACAATTAATAACCGTAGGATTTTATTCATCGTGTTGAAGTGAACTACCTCAAGGAGGCAACACAATTTATATTCATTGTACTTCAAACATACAGTCGAGAACAAAACTCCAAAAATACAATAACTATAACAAAAATACTTATGCCTGCGATTTCGCCGGCGCGAATGTCGGTTATAGGCTTATTACTAAAGAAATATTACTCCCTGTGACTTCATCTGTTAATACGTTAATACAGGGTATCAGCTAACTCCATACCAAATTTCATCTGAATCATTTCGCCTCTTTGAGCTTAAAATACTCTTTCACGCTTTGAAATGATTCTAGCAGTTTTGTGTTTTGTTGGTGATTGTATTCATATTATTATATTATTAAAGAAACGGATACAAAGTCGAAAGTTGAGTTTCAAATATTTTTTTTATTTACTTTCAATTGTTATATTCCATCTAGAGTTGCAGCTGTGCAAACTAGGTAAATAATATTATGGAGTTGATTAATGCATGCAGTTTTGTTCAACTCATTATTGCGCGCGACTTCGCCCGTGTTCCATTGAACGTTTCCCTGGGATTTTACGAACAATTTAAAATCAAAGTCAAGAAACGGGTGGCTGTGGCTTGTTGACCATAAAACTTACAGCCAATCCCAGGGCTTAACATGAGATTTGTCTGAAGATTTGTTGATCAGCGTTAAAGAGGTCAGGAATAAGTGCCCCGTTTCGTTAACATTATTATTTTTGCTTAGTGGCGATAAAAACCGAGTTCTACAGTTTTGCGAAACTTAACTCCGTTATTATTTGATCATATGGTGACAGAACATTGGGACACATATACAAATGGAAAATTTTCTGCAGATAACGTTTGTTTAGTGATCAAGTAGTTCAAATCGTCTTTCTATAAATAAAGTGCATCTTTATGTCTCTATGCCTTTTCATGCTAATATTTGAAGCCTTCGATGAAACCAAATTATAAGGGGTTAAAATACCACCAGTCTACTAGCTGAGCTTGTAGAAATTTTCATTATTGCCCCCGTTTCTTTCCTACGGCTACGCAATTTCTTAAGATACTCCTTACATACCTACAATTCGTAATAAGATACGTCGGAACTTAAAGAAAAACAAATAACATGTCTGAATAATTCATTATTAATGCCTTGCAAGTTTCCATACCTATATTTGCATAGAAATGTATTTATTTAAATACTAATAGCAGTTATAGCAAATAAGAAATATATACTACACGTAGTAGGTATTTGCTCCGCATTGCACTAATTTAAGCAAACGTACCTACAGGTGAAGAATATCATCGTGACTAAGCGGTACTCCTGAGAATTTTTACACAGTTTCCACATCAACCTAAAGTGTCCTCAAAAAAGTTTTTTGAAACAAGCTTTTACTTATCTGAGTGCACTAAGCTACCATGTATTTGAAAAGTGCTTGGTAAGACGATTCCAACAAGCCCAAACTCGACAGGGGTACGTAGTTTTATCTCTAAGATGCTATGGTCACCTTCCGGCTCCATCATCAGACTCTGGCAAAATGAATTTGAAGAGTTCTTAGCAAGACTATTCCAACGAGCTCAAACTCGATAGGACTACTTAGTTTTATCTCTGAAATGCTATGGTCACCTTCCGGCTCCATAATCATATATTATCAGCTTTTTATATGACAATATTACATTGTCACCTAATTTGGTTTCTATATCACTGATATAGAAACCACACACACCTCCTTCACAAATAGCTCACTATTTATAATTATGTAACAGAAGTTTTCATTGTTCCTGCGTGCCTATCAGCTAAAGCTGTTATGTTGGTTTTATAGAAACGAAATGCCCTAACATGTAGAGTCACGAACGTAAACATGTATATGTTATGGACCAAGTGATTAATGCGGGCATTATGCATAATGCTCGGGCATTATGAATAATGCCTAGCATTATCGGGCTACGTGATTAATTACTATCTTAACTTCATTATTATCATATTGCTCGGTCATTATTATATTGCTAAATGATAGTTTTCACCTCAATAAATATAGATTTTGACTAATAAAAAAAAAACCTAACCTCACCTAATTTAGGTTAGGTTAGGTTAGGTTTTTTTTATTTCTTCCATCATTACGACCGCAATCAACATCGGAACTCGAACTCTTACGGTGTCCCCAATTGCAGCCATGGTTTATTTAGCGCTTGATACAACTTAAATATAGCATTAGTATCTAATTGCCCAACTACCATTTAGCAATATAATAATGATCGAGCGATATGATAATAATGAAGTTAAGATAGTAATTAATCACTTAGCCCGATAATGCTGGGCATTATTCATAGTGCCCGGGCATTATGTACACTGCCCAATTTATCACTTGGTCCATAACATATACACGATCAAACAGTTGCAGTAGATTTCGTATGCAAAAGATCTGAAGCTTTTATGGGATATTTTTATGAGAGATGTGATAGAAAATTTCACGATTTCATAAATAGTTTGACAAGGACTTAAACTTCAATTGTTTTGGTCGTGTATACATGTATTTTGCTCAACTCCAAGTAATAATTGGGATAAGGGTAGGGGAATGATGATGACATGTAATTGCTCGTGACAGTACAAGTAGAGTTCCATCTTGCTTCCATAATGAACAACCGTGTTAGGATAACATAGCGCAGGAATTGATAGAGCCTCTTGATGTAAGACTTGCAGCTACGGAAGGAAGATATAGCCCAACGACAGTATAGAGCATATTTTTCAAAACTGCAGCTGCAGGTAGGTCCTTTCAACAAAAACTAAATATGTTAATTATTCGTTTAATCATGTTTTATTCAGAAACCAGAAAAAATGATATTACAATTAATAAGTAATGTTACTATTATTAATTATTGGAATCTGAAAACGCCGATCCATAGTGAGCTAGTGCGGTGATCAATGCTCCAACCTTCCTTGATTGGAAAGAGGTCTGTATATATAGGTTGGTATTTTTATTATAATTCAGTTCTGCACTTCTCGTTAGCCAAACGTCTGAACTCAGTGATGGCGGTGATCACACTGTCTGAGAATAACTCTGGCAGTTCAAAGGCGAGGTAGTGGCCTCCTGTTTCTATGGCCGTCGTGTTCACAATGTTGCTGAAAGCGAACTTCAACATCTCCGGAGACATGTACAGGAACTCGTCCTTCGCCTGGATGAACCATGTGGGTACTGGTGTAGTTATCCTGGAAATTAATTGAATAAAAGTTAAAAAATATTTGAGGTAGAGCAACGTTGTGCATGACTTTTTCAAGGAAAAAATGGGACGCTCTTTTTAAAAGTTACATATAACTTTGGGCATGTCATGCGGAGAAAAGAGGATCACGTGGTAAGGAAGGCGCAGCTGTAAATGAATGTAGATGGATGTAGCGGAAGAGGACGTCCAAAGAAACGATGGATGGATTGTGTAAAAGATGATATGGCTGCAAAGAGTATTGTTTGCGAGATGACGTCAGATAGGAACGTGTGTAAGAAGACATGCTGCACCACCCTCAAACAATAATTGGGAAAAGGGCAGGGGGAATGGTAATACGGAGCCGATCGCCGATACCTAAAAATGCGAGTCTCGCTGTTAAATTCAGCATTATTCAAATTAACAGATTTGAAACAAGACATGCTTTCAAAATTAAATTAAATAAGTACTCTCATTGGCATAAGGAAAAAGTCGTGTCGATACATTAAAACATTTTCAATCATCGCCAGATGTATGACGTTTGAGCATGTTCTGAATAAACTTGATAATTTACTCACTCAAGATATCCATTGTTAAGGTTTCTTGAGTTCAAAGACTCAGAATAGATCTTGCCTGATGTGATAAAGGCATTGTTCACCCAGTAGACCATTAAGTTGTCAAGGAGCTCGTCTCTGGAGTAGTGGAAAACAAGGCCATCATCATCGCGAGTAGATTCGTATTCGTGGCGGGTTATCATCGACATGAGCTGGAAAATATAGGCCAGGAGACCCGCTGGACTGTCACTCATAGCTACTCCTGTAAGCAACGCAAACTATGTTGTAATATTAAAGTGAAAAGCCACATAAACATACTAAAAATATATTTTGAAGCTATTGTCAACGCTGTTTTATATTTCTAATTCATTTTTTGAGGCATCATTAGTTTTTGACCTGCAAACATGTCGCTGTCTGCTTGGAATCACTATGAATGGGAATGACATTCCTTTTTGACATGTGACATGATTTTGACATGTCATACAATAAATGAGAGTGTCTCAATCGAGATAGCATTCGAGAAACATACTTATTTACGGGTTCTGAAAACTTACCAATGGTGTAGGGTTTGGTAGCTTGTAAATGAAAATATCCACTTGATAACATCATTACTCTTGCGACAGTTCCGAGTGGGTACAGCCTTCCTAACGCCGAAGGGTCTTCTACTAATTTCTGCAAACCTTCGCTCAGGCTACCAGTAAACCAAGTAGCTGGTACAGTTAAAGAATTCGAAATACCAAAGTTCGAATGATAACCAAGTACTTCCTGAAATATAAAAAGGAGAGTAGTTTGCCAACAACATTTTGTGTTTTACAATACATTATCATAGATCGATGAAAACTACTTTTCAAAAACTTTATTTTTCATATTATGTCGATTTCTGATCACTAGCCCCTTTTATTCCATGACTACCCAAAATCGGGAAAGCATGAATGTATTTTTTTCCATCACGAATTCTGAAAACCTTTATCCATTTTCGTTTCAAGATTGGATTATAATTCCTAAGGGTAGAGTAAAGTCAGCTGTAGACTACAAAAACCCCTTCAAGAGAAGATACTTTATCTTCTTTTTTTCTTTTAAGATATCTTAATACTATGTTTAGAATAACCTACGTCTGGGAAGTAGCTGGCAATGTTATTACAGATACAGGCACCCCAGTCTCCACCTTGCAGATAGTACTTCTTATGGCCAAGCCTATGCATCAGATTCCTCATCATCACTGCCATTTCTGTGGCTCCAAAACCTTGAAGAAGCGTTGACTGAAAACACAAATATAAACCTATGACCGTATACATAAGGTTGATTTTAAAAGATCAACTAAAAATTTGGATACAGGAGTCGCTAAGTACAGTCATCATTAATTATTGGCATAACAGAGTAGTTGCTTTGAAAAAACACGAATTTGAATCACTATACTCTTATTTGATCAATTGTTTTAAAATTATTCGTTTTCGACTACTAACTAATTGAGCAAAACTGGACACGTGTAATTGAAACCGAAATAAAAATTTTGAAGGAAATAAAAACAGTTAAAAATCATTAAACCATGAAAAGCTCTATCAAAAATAGAAGAGATAAAAAGAGACTTACATCAGAGAATCCAAATCCGGGCAAGCTTGGTACAATAAATTCAAAAGCAAAACCTCTTTCTTTGGCTTTTTCCGATAATAATGGAATTGCTTTATAAAACTCCACTATTGACCCTGTCCAGCCATGCAGCATCAGAAGGGGTAATACTTCTACACCACGCTTTACCTGAAAATAAATGAAATCATGAGAATTAATCATGACTTTAAAATAAGAAGAAGAAGACATGCTGCGCCGACCCCAAGTAAAAATTGGGATAAGGGCAGGGGAACAAAACAATTATCATGTCTTAAAAACGTTGGAGGAAAAATCAAAAAGGATAAGGCGTACCTGACTATTTTTAAGTGTGAAAAGCCACAACCGAGACCCAGTGGTGGCTTAAACTGATACACAACTGATGCAAACAACCATACGAAAACCTGCCGCTAAAAGACCCATTTTGGCAAATGCCAGTCACGTAGAAAGGAACTTGGGTTTGTGGTTAGGGTTTCTTCACAGTAACGCTTTCAGATTCTATTCCAGAACCCAGGTTTTTGCTATTCTTACCTTAGGTTTGATCCAAATGAAGTGTATATCCAGACCCTGGATGTTAGTCTTGTAATGCGGGTACTGGTTGAGGTGTTCCTCCCGAGCGGTGAAGTTGTAGGAGTTAGCCCAGTAGGACACCCAGGTTTCCAAAGAGTTGGTGTTGTAGCCATAGGTGGATGCAGTACCTTCAAGGGGCGGAGTGAAAGGACGGTGGTTCCTCAGGCGGTATCTGAGATCTTTGATCATCTGGAAGAAGTAAAAATAACGTTAAAATGGGTAGTGCAGTGCGTGTTCTCGATAGCACAATGTCAGACATAGCTTAAAGCCCTTTTTTTTCCGTGGTGAAAAGCTAATGACTTCAACCCACGCCGAGGGCACAGCGTGGAGATATGTCGGACTCTCACCGACTAAAAACACCCCGGGCCCCTTCTACTACCTAAGCCAGCGTCACGGGATCGCTTGCGCATGCACTGCGTGACTCTGGCTGGGTAGCTTAAAGCCCTGCTTTAAAAAGTCATGGTTTAATTGAAGAAAATCAATAAGACACCATTTCGAGAAACGATAACAAAATCAAGTCGTCCAAATGTGGACGACTTGATTTTGACACGAGACTTATCAAACGTCATGTCATTTCGCTTCGGTAGGTTAAGTTTCTGAGAAATGTTTTCGTCGTCAGCGTTACTAAAAATGCAATATGGGTAAAATTGTGACGATTAAAATTAGTTTCTTCAATAACTTACACATTTTTTAAATTTGATTTGAAATGGACGAATTCTTGTGTCCTGGTTTTGTTTAGCTGATTCTGGACCCCACCAGTCATCAACATTGGGAACTTGAATAGGCGTCGCAGTTAGAGCACTACATACAGCAAGTGCCGAAGCACAGAAAATTAATAACCGTAGGATTTTATTCATCGTGTTGAAGTGAACTACCTAAAGGAGGCAACAAAATTTATATTCATTGTACTTCAAACATACAGTCGATAACAAAACTCCAAAAATACAATAATTATAACAAAAATACATATGCCTGCGATTTCGCCCGCGCGAATGTCGGTTATAGGCTTATAACTAAAGAAATATTACTCCCTGTGACTTCATCTGTTAATACGTTAATAATACAGGGTATTAGCTAACTCCATACCAAAATTTCATCAGAATCATTTTACCTGTTTGAGCATGAAATACTCTTTCATGCTCAAACAATTGAAGTGATTCTATCAGTTTTTAAATTTATTAATCGTGTTTTGTTGGTGATAGTATGCATATATTGTTAAAGAAATGGATACAAAGTCGAAAGTTGAATATTTTTTTTTTCATTTACTTTCAATTGTTATATTCCATCTTGAGTTGCAGCTGTGCAAACTAGGTAAATAATATATTATGGAGTTGATAAATGCATGCAGTTTTGTTCAATTAATTATTGCGTGCGGCTTCGTTTGTGTACTTTTGAAACTTTGTTTTTTTTTCCCTGGGCTTTCACGAACATTTTAAAATCATAGTGATGTCACCTTGACAAAAAAATAAACTAGTACCGTTTAAGCCACAAAAAACGTGTCCCACACTAAGAAATTTAATCCTTGTATCGCGGGAGGTTTCACAGACTTTACTGACATTCAATTTTACATTGCACCCAGACTCAGTACAAAAATTTGTGGATCGCACAAAGTCTTGTCCTATGCGGAGATCGATCCCGCGACACGTTGCGTTCAGTGGCAACAGGCGTGGTGAGCTAAGCCACTCTGTTATCCGTGCAGTCTGTACATATTTAAACAAGATTCCGCGATAAATCCCCATTCATCCAAGTGATAGATAGAGTATCAATTTATTTGATACGCATGCGCTTTTTAAGTTTCGCGGATCGTGATCCAGATTCAGCGTGTAGAGTTTCATTTAGTGTAGATAGAGCCTGAGGTATTATTGAATGACTATCGCAGTTGTTAAAGTACACAAGAAGTGGGTTTAAGTTTTTATGCTAATATTTGAAGCCCTCGATGACGACCAAATTAAGAGGGATTGAAATACCACCAGTCTACTATCTGAGCTTGTGGAAATGTTTATTGTTTCTTTCCTACGGCTACGTAATTTCTTAAGATACTTACCTACCAATAATTGGTAACAAGTTACCTCGGAACATACAGAAAAGCAAATACCATGTCTGAATAATTCATTATTAATGCCTTCCAAGTTTCCATACCTATGTTTGCATAGAAATGTGTTTATTTAAATACTAATAGCTGTTATAACAAATAAGAAATATATACCTACACGTAGTAGGTATTTGCATTGTATTGCACTAATTCAAGCAAACGAGCTGGTAAAGACTTCATCGTGACTAAGCGGTACACCTGAGAATTTTTACATCAGTTTCCACATTAACCATTGCACACGACAAGAAGCAGAATAAGTTGTCCTTAAAAAAGATTTTTAAAACAAGATATTTGTTTAAGTGCACTAAGCTACCATGTAATTGAAAAGTGCTTGGTAAGACGATTCCAACAAGCCCAAACTCGATAGGGGTACGTAGTTTTATCTCTATGATGCTATGGTCACCTTCCGGTTCCATCATCAGACTCGGGCAAAATGTATTTGAAAAGTGCTTGGTAAGACGATTCCAACAAGCCCAAACTCGATAGGGGTACGTAGTTTTATCTCTATGATGCTATGGTCACCTTCCGGTTCCATCATCAGACTCGGGCAAAATGTATTTGAAGAGTGTTTGGCAAGACTATTCCAACGAGCTCAAACTTGATAGGGGTACGTAGTTTTATTCGCTTTCCGGCTCCATCATCATATATTATCAGGGTACTTCTCAGATTTCGTGCAAAATGGATGCAATTGTGAGAATATAAAAAATGTTTATTTTTCTGATGTCAACTCAAACCTATAATAAATTTATATTTACTGAGCGATTTATATGTCATTCCACACATAATTAATAAAGATATTGATAAAATAAAATTTATGTTCGCTGAAGGTAATGAAATGAGTACATCTGGTAATGATATTTTTCAAGAAAGTAATGAGTAAATATAGCTGGGAATCAATAAAAAAACTAGTATGTCATCATAATGTATTTATTTAGTGATTTTAATTACTCGTCGATGCTGAAGAATCAACACCTCACTAATTTTCTTGTTTTTCTTTTTGTTTTCTAAGCAATGTTTACTATTCACTTTCCACCGTTTTCGCTGTAGTCTTTGATTTCTAGGCGTCATATCTATAATGCACTTAATTTTCTTTTCTTCTTTCCTTCTTAAATATCTATATTTTAGAACCATTTACATAATTTTCACTTCAGTGAAACTGAAAAACTGAAAGTAATTGATGGTAATGTATTAGAGGGTAATGAGATTTAATAACTATTTTGGATATTACGCATTTAATAATCACACCATTTCTATAATAGAAGTTTCTAGGTATTGAAATATATCAACAAGTCTATTAAATCTAATCCCAAAATAAAAAGATGAGAACTAACCGTTAAATTTAAATGAAGGTAATTAGACAATAAATTGTGGAAACCACTAATCACGACAATTACACGAGCATTACAGAAAATTGGGCAAATTTCATCCTCTTCACTGATTCTCGCGCGATTGGCGGCGTGTGCGCGAGACTGTTGCTATGGGAGCTGTACCCATAGCACTAAAATAAACTATAATATTTTGATAGTTTGTTTATGCTGAAGGTAATGCAACTTTTTTTTTGGGAAAAATGTTTTAATTTCGTGAACGTCAGGGACAGTACATATTTATGAAATAAATATCAAGTTTTATTCCTAATGAAATACCTAAGGTTTGAAAAGTAACCACTTAGAATTAAAGCTTATAGATGAGGCTTGTTTTTAATGTGTTTGCTTAAAATTATAAAAAGGACACTGAAGGGAGTGAAATTTTGACCAGTTTTTTATTTTTTTTTAATTGATTTAACCATAATCATACTATACTTATTGCAGCAAGTATACCTTATAGTTATAACTACAACATACAAAAATATTGGTACGCATTACGTACTTAAAATCGTAAATAATTAACCGGACATGCGATTTGCACGAAATCTGAGAAGTACCCATCAGCTTTCTTATATGATAACATTGCATTGTCACCCAATTTTCATATCTCTGCAAAATTTCTGATCAATTAGAAGTCGATTAAGTGGCGCAAAATTTTGCTTCCAAGATTGGCTCTCACAAAATAACCAACCAACTAACGAACACAGCAAATCAAATAAAAGATTGTTAAAACAATAAAGGACATTATTAAGTGACTTCTTTAGGTTTTGTATAGAAACTCATATTAACTCGGAATATTGTAATATCTATTGATGGGTCTCATACCATCGCAGTACATCTGCGATGGTATAAGACCCAAGGCCTACACACCTACACAAAATACTAAAGCAATGTCATACATGTGGTTTTTATATCACTGATGTTAGCGATTAATTTTCAATCTAAAACAAAGGTCCGAATAATATTTCACGAGTTTTGCAATACATAAGGAATGTCTATGTCGTGGTCTATGTTACAGAAATTTCTGAAACGTTTTTTTTTTTAATTTTGAAATGAAAAAAGTGTAAATACGGTTAATTACTTGATACGACTACATTCAGAGGGAATAAAAGACTGCTCATTTCTTCACAAATAGCACACTATTTAGAATTATGTAACAGAAGTTTTCATTGCTCCTGCGTGCCAATTAGATAAAACTGAACTGTTGGCTTTGTAGAAACGCAATGCCCTAACATACAAAATCACGAGCAAAAACACATACACGACTAAACAGTTGCAGTATATTTTGTATGCAAAATTTCTGAAGCTGTTATAGAACATTTCTGATAACGTAAGCTAAATATAAAATGTGGAATTTGAAAGAAAAGTTCCCGATTTTATAAATAGTTTAGCAAGGACTTAAACTTCAATTGTTTTGGTCGTGTATACATGTATTTGCTCGTGACTGTGCTGTAGAGTTCCGTCTCGCTTCCATAATGAACAATCACGTTAGGATAACATAGTGCAGGTATTGATAGAGCCTCTTGATGTAAGACTTGCAGCTGCGAAAGGGAAATATCGCTCTACGACAGTGTAGAGCACATTTTTCACACCTGCAAGTGTAGGTTTTCAACAAAAACTAAATATGTTACTTAAAATTCGTTTTAATATGTTTAATTCAGAAACCAGAAAAATAATATTACAATTTATAAGTAAAGTTACTATTATTAATAACTGGAATCTGAAAACGCCGATCCATAGTGAGCTAGTGTGGTGATCAATGCTCAAACCTTCCTTAATTGGAAAGAGGTCTGTATATATAGGTTGGTATCTTTATTATAATTCAGTTCTGCACTGCTCTTTAGCCAAACGTCTGAACTCAGTGATAGCAGTGATCACACTGTCTGAGAACAACTCTGGCAGTTCAAAGGCGAGGTAGTGGCCTCCTGTTTCTATGGCCGTCGTGTTCACAATGTTGCTGAAGGCGAACTTCAACATCTCCGGAGACATGTACAGGAACTCGTCCTTCGCCTGAATAAACCATGTGGGTACTGGTGTAGTTATCCTGGAAATTATTTGAAAAAAAGTTAGAAAATATTTGAGGTAGAGCATTATCTTTAATTAGCAGCAGATCTTTACTTACTCCAGATATCCATTGTTAAGATTCCTTGTGTTATAGACTTCAGAATAGATCTTGCCTGATGTGATGAAGGCATTGTTCACCCAGTAGACCATTAAGTTGTCGAGAAGCTCGTCTCTGGAGTAGTGGAGATGAAGGCCATCATCATCGCGAGTAGACTCATATTCGTGGCGAGTTATCATCGACATGAGTTGGAAAATATAGGCCAGGAGACCCGCTGGACTGTCGCTCATAGCTACCCCTGTAACCAACGCAAAGCAATAGCTTATAAATATATATATATTTTAAATGAATTAGAAACATAAAACAGTGTTGACAATAATCAAAGCTGTTTTATATTTCTAATTCATTTTTGACGCATCGTTATTTTTTGACAAACAAACATGTCGCTGTCTGCTTCGAATCACTATAAATGGGAATGACATTCCTTTTTGACATGTGACTTGACTTTGACATGTCAGTTCAATACATTAGAGTGTCTCAATAGAAACAGCCTCGAAAAAACGTACTTATCTACAGGTTCTGGAAACTTACCAATCGTGTAAGGTTTGGTAGCTTGTAAATGAAAATATCCACTTGATAACATCATTACTTTTGCGACAGTTCCAAGTGGGTACAGCCTTCCTAACGCCGAAGGGTCTTCTACTAATTTCTGCAAGCCTTCGCTTAGGCTACCAGTAAACCATGTCGCTGGTACAGTTAAAGAATTCGAAATACCAAAGTTCGAATGATAACCAATTACTTCCTGGAATACAAAAAGGAGAGTAGTAGCTAACAATATTTTGTATGTTTTAAATATATATTAATTACATGAAAACTCCTTTACAAAAACTCTATTTCACATTTATTATTATGTCTATTACTAATCACTAGTCCCTTTTGTTTCAAGACTACCAAAAAAACGAGAAAGTATTCGAATATATATGTTTTCCATCACGAATTCTAAACGCTTTTATCCAGGTTCCTTTTTTCTGTCTTCAAAACACTATATTAGATAAATACTCAGTTTGGAATAACCTACGTCTGGGAAGTAGCTGGCAATGTTGTTACAGATACAGGCGCCCCAGTCTCCACCTTGCAGATAGTACTTCTTATGGCCAAGCCTATGCATCAGATTCCTCATCATCACTGCCATTTCTGTGGCTCCAAAACCTTGAAGAAGCGTTGACTGAAAACAGAAACAAAAACCTATGACCGTACACACAAGGTTGATTTTAAAAGGTCGAGTAAAAATTTTAATAGTCAGCAACAGGAGTCTGTTAATACAGTCACCATTTATTGGTATAACAGAATAGTTACTTTGAAAAAACACGAATTTGAATCACTATACACTTATTTGATCAATTGTTTTCAAATTATTCGTTTCGGACTACTAATGGAGCAAAACGGGGCACGTGTAATTGAAACCGAAATAAAAATTTTGAAAGAAATAAAAACAGTTAGAAATCATTAAACCATGAAAAGCTGTATCTAAAAACAGAATAGATAAAAAGAGACTTACATCAGAGAATCCAAATCCGGGCAAACTTGGTACAATAAATTCAAAAGCGAAACCTCTTTCTTTGGCTTTTTCCGATAATAATGGAATTGCTTTATAAAACTCCACTATCGATCCAGTCCAGCCATGCAGCATCAAGAGGGGTAATACTTCTACACCACGCTTTACCTGAAAATAAATGAAATCATGAGAAATCATGAGAATGAATCATGACTTTAAAATAAGAAGAAGAAGACATGCTACGCCGACCCCGAGTAAAAATTGGGATATGGGCAGGGGAATGATGATGATGATGACTTAAAAATTTATTATACCCTGTAACCCTATATACTCCTGCAACATCAGTAAAGGCCCTTTGGTATAATTGAATGACTGCTAAGTCGTAAGACGTTGCGTCGCCAACGTCTTTTCGAAAACATTTGCGTATATTACAAAATAATTATCATGTCCTAAGAATGCTGGAGAAAGAATCAAAAGGAATTCGGTGTACCTGACTATTTTTAAGTGTGAAAAGCCACAACAAACCACATCAGAGGCCCAGGGGTGGTTTAAACTGACACATACCTGATGCGGATAACCACGAAAACCTACCGATAAAAGAATCATTTTGGCAAATCCCAGTCACGTAGAAGGGAACTTGGATTTGTGGTTAGGGTTTGTTCACAGGGTAACGCTTTCAGATTCCATTTTAGAACCCAGGTTTTTGCTATTTTTACCTTAGGTTTGATCCAAATAAAGTGTATATCCAGACCCTGGATGTTAGTCTTGTAATGCGGGTACTGGTTGAGGTGTTCCTCCCGTGCGGTGAAGTTGTAGGAGTTAGCCCAGTAGGACACCCAGGTTTCCAAGGAGTTGGTGTTGTAGCCATAGGTGGATGCAGTGCCTTCAAGGGGCGGAGTGAAAGGACGATGGTTCCTCAGGCGGTATCTGAGATCTTTGATCATCTGGAAGAAGTAAAAAGAACGTTAAAATGGGTAGTGCAGTGCGTGTTTTCGATAACACAATGTCAGACCTAGCTTAATGCCCTGCTTTAAAAAGTCATGGTTTAAGTATATGTAGAATCAATTAGACACCGATTCTAGATACAATGATAAAATCAAGTCGCTCAAATGTGAGCGACTTAATTTTGACACAACACTTATCAAACGTCATGTCATTTCGCTTCAATGAGTTAAGCTTCTGAGCAATTTTTTCTTCGTCACCGTAAAAATGCAATATGGACAATACAGGTAAAATTGAGACGGTTGAAAGAAGATTCTTCAATAACTTACACATTTTTTAAATTTGATTTGAAATGGACGAATGCTTGTGTCCTGGTTTTGTTTAGCTGATTCTGGACCCCACCAGTCATCAACATTGGGAACTTTAATAGGCGTCGCAGTTAGAGCACTACATACAGCAAGTGTCGAAGCACAGACAATTAATAACCGTAGGATTTTATTCATCGTGTTGAAGTGAACTACCTAAAGAAGGCAACAAAATTTATATTCATTGTACTTCAAACATACAGTCGAGAAGAAAACTCCAAAAATACAATAAATATAACAAAAATACTTACGCCTGCGATTTGCGAATGTCGGTTATAGGTTTATAACCACAGAAACATTATTCCTTATGACTTCATCTGTTAATACGTCTATGTGTTAAAACAGGACATTAGCTAACTCCATACCAAATGTCATCAGTATCATTTCACCTGTTTGAGCTTGAAATACTCTTTCACGTTCAAACAGTAGAAGTGATTCTGGCAGTTCTTAATTATTTAATCATGTTTTGTTAGTGACTGTATACATATATAGGTAAAGAAACGTGTAGGTAGGTAAATGGATACAAAGTCGAAAGTTGAGTTTCAAATATTTTTTTTATTTACTTTCATTTGTTATATTCCATCTTGAGTTGCAGCTGTACAAACTAGGTAAATAATATTATAGAGTTGATAAATGCATGCAGTTTTGTTATTGCTACTAATTATTGTGTGCGGCTTTGCCCGTGTGCCCGTGTGCTGGGTTTTTACGAACAATTTAAAATCAAAGTCGAGAAACGAGTAGCTGTGGTTTGTTGACCTTAAAACTTACAGCCAATCACAGAGCTTAACATGAGATTTGTCTAAAGATTTACAAATTTGTTGATCAGCGTTTGAGAGATCAGGAGTAAGTGCCCCGTTTCGTTAATATTATTATTTTTGCTTAATGGTGATAAACACCGAATTCTACAGTTTAGCGAAACTGACGACACCGATATAATTTGATCATATGGTGACAAAAAATTGGGCCGTATATACAAATGGAAAATTTTCAGCAGATCACGTTTTTTTAGTGATCAAGTAGTTCAAATCGTCTTTCTATAAATAAAGTGTATCTCTTTTTGTCTATGCCTTCTCATGCTAATATTTGAAGCCTTCGATGACGACCAAGTTAAGAGGGATCAGAATACCACCAGTTTACTAGCTGAACTTGCGGAAAATTTCATTATAGCCCCCATTTCTTTCATTCTTCTCCGAAATTTCTTAAGATACTCCTTACCTACCAATCATTTGTAACAAGATACCTCAGAACATAAATAACATGTCTGAATAATTCATTATTAATGCCTTACAAGTTTCCATACCTATATTTGCATAGAAATGTATTTATTTAAATACTAATAGCAGTAATAGCAAATAAGAAATATATACCTACTTGAAGTATTTATTTGCATCGCATTGCACTAGTTTAAGTTATCGTACAGGTTAAGAATATCATCGTGACTAACCGGTACTCCTGAGAATTTTTACATCAGTATCCACATCAACCATTGCACACGACAAGAAGAAGAATAAGTTGTTCTTAAAAAAGTTTTTTAAAACAAGCTTTTACTTATCTTAGTGCACAAAGCTACCATATAATTGAAGAGTGTTTGGTAAGACGATTCTAACAAGCCCAAACTCGATAGGGGTATATATTGTTTCATCTGTGAGATGCTATGACCACCTTCCGGCTCCATCATCAGACTCTGGCTAAAATGTATTTGAAGAGTGCTTGGCAAGACGATTCCAATAAGCCCAAACTCGATAGGGGTACATTGTTTCATCTCTGAGATGCTATAGCCACCTTCCGGCTCCATCATCAGACTCTGGCAAAATGTGTTTGAAGAGTGCTTGGCAAGACTATTCCAACGAGCTCAAACTCGACATGGGTACGGAGTTTTATCTCTAAGGTGCTATGGTCACCTTCCGGCTCCATCATCAGACTCTAGCTAAAATGTATTTGAAGAGTGCTTGGCAAGACTATTCCAACGAGCTCAAACTCGATAGGGGTACGTAGTTTTATCTCAAAGATTTTATGGCCACCTTCTGGCTCCATCATCATAATATCAGCTTTTTAATATGATAACATTGCATTGTCATCCAATTTGCATAATTATCTCTGGAAAATATCGAATCAATCGGAAGTTGATAAGTTTTTGCTTCCAAGATTTGGCCCGTACAACCTAACCAATTAACCTACTAACAAACACGGCAAGTCAAATAAAAGCTTGTTAAAACAATAAAGGACATTATTAAGTGACTTCTTCAAGTATTGTATAGAAACTCATATTAACTCGTAATATTGTAATATCTACTGATGGGTCTCATACCATCGATAGATCAAAGGTCCGAATGTCTAAAACAAAGGTCCGAATAAAATTTCAAGAATTTTCCAATACATAAAGAAATGTCTATCTTACAGAAGTTTTTGAAATGTTTTTTTTTTATTTTGAAATAAAAAAAGTGTAAATAGGGCTAATTACTTGATTCGACTAGTCACTAGTCCGTGTGGTGTCCGGATATAAAGAATAGCACCACCCCATATCCTCCACTGGGTGTCGTAAAAGGCGACTAATGGACCTTAAGACCCAGTGCACTGTACCAAGCACCTTGGGTCACCCGAATGGTGGCGGGTAAACAACCAACAATCGCATTCCCAAAGAGGGTTAGTGTCAGGCAGGCGGCCGACTATAAAACCATAGCCAAAACTTTAAGCAACATGTCTAGAAAACGTGTTGCGCCGACCCCAAGAAAAATTGGGATAAGGGCAGGGGAATGATACTTGATTCGACTACATTAACATTTAGAGGTAATAAAAGAATGCTTATTTCTTCACAAATAGCTCACTATTTATAATCATGTAACAGAAGATTTCATTTTTCCTGCGTGGCCTATCAGGTAATGCTGCTTTGTAGAAACTACATACCCTAACATGCAAAGTCACGAGCGAAAACATGTATGTATGCGCGACGAAATTTCTGAAGCTGTTATGGAATATTCCTAATATTGTAAGCTAAATATAAAATGTTAAATTTGCACGAAAATTTCAAGATTTCATAAATCATTTGACTAGGAGTTAAACTTCAATTGTTTTCGCTCGTAGCTGTACAAGTAGAGTTCCGTCTCGCTTTCATAATGAACAGTCGTGTTAGGATAACATAGTGCAGGTATTGGTAGAGGCCTCTTGATGTAAGACTTGCAGCTACGGAAGGAAGATATCGCTCTACGGCAGTGTAGAGCATATTTTTCACACCTGCAGCAGCAGGTACGCCATTTCAACAAAAACTAAGAATGTTAATTATTCGTTTAATCATGTTTTATTCAGAAACCATAAAAATAATATTACAATTAATAAGTAATGTATTATTAATTATAGTTATTGGAATCTGAAAACGCCGATCCATAGTGAGCTAATGTGGTGATCAATGCTCAAACCTTATTTAATTGGAAAGAGGTCTGTGTATATAGATTGGTATTTTTATTATAATTCAGTTCTGCACTTCTCTTTAGCCAAACGTCTGAACTCAGTGATGGCGGTGATCACACTGTCTGAGAATAACTCTGGCAGTTCAAAGGCGAGGTAGTGGCCTCCTGTCTCTATGGCCGTCGTGTTCACAATGTTGCTGAAGGCGAACTTCAACATCTCCGGAGACATGTACAGGAACTCGTCCTTCGCCTGGATAAACCATGTCGGTACTGGTGTAGTTATCCTGGAAATTATTTGAAGAGAGGTAAGAAAATATTTGAGGTAGAGCATAGATCTTGATGACTAAAAAGTCATAAGGACAAGAGAAAGGAAGAAATAGGACGCTTTTTAAAATTACATATATGTGGGAGGGAGGTGCTGGACATTAATGTGGGTGGATGTAGGGGAAGAGGACGAAAGAAACGATAGGTAGATTGTGTGGAAGATGATATGGCTGCAAAGAGTATTGTTTAGGAGATGACGTCATATAGAAACGTGTGGAAGAAGACATGCTGCGCCAACCCCGAATAATAATTGGGACAAGGGCAGGGGAATGATGATACGGAACCGATCTCTGAAACCTAAAATGGTAGATGGAGGTAATACTCAGGGTAAATACTCGCTATTAATTTCAGAATTATAAATATTAATAGATTTGAAACAAGATATGCTTTGCCGTTAGGTAAACAAAAAAAAAAATAAAAAATCAATTGAATATGGTCCAACGAAAAAATAAAATTATGAAAAAGTCGTGAACTTCAAAACATTTTCAATCATCGTAAGATGAATGAAGCTTGATCATGTTCTAAATAAACTTGATAATTTACTCACTCCAGATATCCATTGTTAAGATTCCTTGAGTTCAAGGATTCCGAATAGATCTTGCCTGATGTGATGAAGGCATTGTTCACCCAGTAGACCATTAAGTTGTCAAGGAGCTCGTCTCTGGAGTAGTGGAAAACGAGGCCATCATCATCGCGAGTAGATTCATATTCGTGACGAGTTATCATCGACATAAGCTGGAAAATATAGGCCAGGAGACCCACTGGACTGTCACTCATAGCTACACCTGTAACCAACACAAACTATGTTGTCAAGAATGCATACTAAAAAGTAATATTAAGGTGAAAAGTGAGATAAATACGCCAAAAAAGCATCAATAAGCTATTGTCAACACAGTTTTACATCCCTTATTATTTTTCGCTTTTTATGTTCAAATGATTTATGAATAGAAATATTTCTCAACATTCCCACAACACCATCTAGTCTCAAATTATGTAAACGTGAGTAACTTGTGCTATGGGTACTGGATAACTGATAATCATACTTATACTTTTCTAAAATATATGCATAGATACATTACAACCTAGACAAAGAACAAATGTTTAGGAATGGCACGCCTTCTTGACGTGTCAATTCAATACATTAGACAGAACTTTAAGAAGCATACTTATCTACGAGTTCTATAAACTTACCAACAGTGTAAGGTTTGGTAGCTTGTAAATGAAAATATCCACTTGATAACAACGTCTTTTTTACGACAGTGCCAATTGGGTACAACCCTTCCTAATGCCGCAGGGTCTTCTACTAATTTCTGTATGCCTTCGCTTAGACTACCAGCTAACCAAGTAGCTAATGTTGATAAAGAATTCGAAATACCAAAGTTTGTATGGTAACCATATAATTCCTGAAATACAAAAAGGAGAGTACTTAGGTGCTAACAATATTTGTATGATTTTTAATACATTATCATGGATAGATAGAGACTAGATCTTTAAAAATTAAATTTTCATCTGATTTCGGATTCCCGAGTGAAAAAAATAACAATCAAAGAAAAGGTTTCGTGGGATTTCGACTTAATTAATATCATTAAATGCCTATATTGTCCCACTGCTAGACAAAGGTCTCTTTCTTATCCTTCTACTCCTCTCTGTCTGATTTCGACTTAAACAGGATAAATAAGTGTCACTACTATTCTGCCCTCGTAAATGAAAACACAGTATCTCAAGAAATGTCATTTTGAGATAATGGCGGTTAAAGTTTGAAAACTAAAACATGACGTTGTGAAGAAACTATTATGGTTACATAAGATTGTTTTTTTTTCTATGAAATGCAAGTGACTGAACTTGATATTTTTATATTTAAAATTGCAGAATAACAATTAAATAATTAATAAAATGAGATAATGTGTTATAATTAATGAAATAATTTAATATATTTCGTAAAATTTAAGCTTAATCACAGTATCTAAGTGGTTACTGTGTTTTAGTCTACTTTTATTTTTTACTGTGTTTAAAGTATGTAAAGATACTAGTCTCTTAATAATGCCAAACAGTAACTTTAATGATACTGTGTTTTAAGCTATTTATCACATCCGAATATCAATCTACTAAGTGATATGCTGTGATTTAGGCTAGGAAAAACCTATTTTACTTTAAGCTGTAGTACAGTATTTAGATATACTGTGTTATAAGCTAACCCTTTGTCATTAGTGTTTTTTCTTTATTTTTGTATAATGATCAGGATATTATATATAAAGATATAAGGGATATTAAATATGTATATATCAGGTATATCAAATTAAACTACACTTGAGAGCAATAAATAAAACCTTGACTTTCTATATAAGGAAGATTTTTTAATGAATCTGAATCAATGTTTAAAAAAAACATACACACTATTTGAAAGCCTACCTTATTACCTTTTTAATGATGTTAAATACAGTGTAAAAAAATACCCATAAGAGGTTTTATGGCTCAAAACCCCACAAACAGGTAGAATTACGTAATGTTGCTTGAGAAATAATGAAAATTAAACTCAAAATGTTTAATCAAACTGATTATTAATAAGGTGTATTCCCTCTGTTAGCCTTAATAACAGCTCTTAATCGGTTTTTCATGGACCATGAAATCTTGTGATATAGCATTCCACTCCTCTTCAATGGCATGTTGAAGAAGCAGGGCTTCTTTCTCGAAATCTTCTTTTTCGCTCATCCCAGACATGCTCAATCGGATTGAGATCAGGACTACAAGCTGGCCACTCCATCGCGGTAATTCCAACGTCTTCCATGTAGTCGCTAACTGTTCTAGCGACATGCGGTCTGGCCTTGTCGTGCATGAGGAGAAAAGCTTCTCCCATAAGCCACGCAAGCGGCCTCACATGTCCTTCGACCACTTCTTCGACGTATCGTGCAGCTCTCAAACCTCGCGATCTCGGGCCGGTACTCGCCCCAGTGATGAATATAATGCCAGTTTTAGTGTCCAACATTATGCCACCCCAAAACTTACACGATCCACCGCCAAAAGCCACGTGTTTGCTTATGCAGCATTGTGAAAATCTCTCTGATGACCTTCGGTA
Source organism: Chrysodeixis includens (assembly GCA_941860345.1). Classification (NCBI taxonomy): domain Eukaryota; kingdom Metazoa; phylum Arthropoda; class Insecta; order Lepidoptera; family Noctuidae; genus Chrysodeixis; species Chrysodeixis includens. The sequence goes on along the minus strand of OW796114.1, from coordinate 9,681,590 downwards.
GACCCAGAGCGTCCATCATGACCATGTAATGTCATTCTGCACTCATCAGAGAATATAACAGACCACCATTGGTCGTAGTTCGTACGTTCAATTTAAATGTTCCCTGGCAAATGGTAGTCGGGCTTGTCGGTGAGCTGTGGTCAATTTGGGACCATTTGCTGGGCGATGTGAAGTCAGCCGTGCTTCACCAAGTCTTCTTTCTGACTGTCCACCGACTTATACTGACATTGCGAACTTCTCGAAGCTCTTGTCCCAGTTGAACCGCATTCAGTTGCCGATTTCTTAAAGACCTCGATACAAGAAAACGGTCCTCACGCTCTGATGTTCTGCGTCGCCGGCCAGATCCTGGTCGCCGAATGTACCCACCGGTCTCTTGAAACCTCTAGTACACACGACGTACAAAGTAGCGGCTCAAATTTAGTCGTTGAGCAACTTCACTTTGATTATGGCCTGCTTTGAGCAAAGCAATAACTTGAGCAGATTCTGCAGGTGTGGTATCCATATTTTTCTGTATGCTTTCAGTAGAGATGTTTTCACGTTGACCCTCGGTATGCAACGGATAAAAAATCCAAAAAAAAACCAGCGCCCCCCAGCCCCTCTCCGGTGAAAGGTTAGATTATAACACAGTAACTCAACGGTTACTGTGTTCTAATCAAGTAATTTAAACTATAATATCAAAACTGCAGGCATTAAAACACAGTATGTAATATTCTGTGTTTAATTCATGTATCACGTAAATTATGAAGTATTTATTTTAGTTTATACCACAGTATTCAAAGTTACTGTGTTATAAGCATAATAAAGTATAAGCCTAAAAATATGTATCATAAATTAAAAAACAGTAAAGTCACTTTTTTACGTTAAAACACAGTACATGGAAATTTACTGTGTTTAACTCTAAAATATCTTGATATTTTTTTAAATTTCGCAAAGTTACTGTGAAGGATCTCGGCAACGGTAGGGGCTACAGATATACCGAAAAGTTCCCCAGATAGAGCTCGCGCCGTAGCTTACTAATCTTTATCCAAAGCAAAAACACAGTAACTCAAGTTACTGTGTTTTCATTTACGACGGCAGTATTCATTCCACGACTACCCAAAAAACGAGTGCAAAGATTTCAATCCCCATCATACAGGTAACTAAACTAACATAACTCAGGTTCATAAGGGTAGAGTTAAGTAAGCTGTAGACTACAAAAATCCCTTTACTGGTATTTCTTTTCTTTTTAATATTATAAATTCTTTTTTTGGACCAACTTACGTCTGGGAAGTAACTGGCAAGGTTGTTACCAATACGGGCGCCCCAGTCTCCACCTTGCAGATAGAACTTCTTATGGCCAAGCCTGTGCATCAAGTTCCTCATCACCACTGCCATTTCTGTGGCTCCAAAACCTTGAAGATGCGTGGTCTGAAAACAGAAACAAAAACTTATGACCATACACATAAGGTTGGTTTTAAAAGGTCAAGAAAAAATAAAATTAACGAGATTGTACTGTCTGCAACTGGAGCTGGTTATACAGTCGCCATTTATTGATATAACAGAATAGTCACATCGAAATATACTCTTATTTGATCAATTGTTTTAAAATTATTCGTTTTTGACAATTGACGGAACAAAGCGAGGCACGTGTAATTGAATCAAAATGAAAGTATGAAATAAAAGCAGTTAACATCATTCATTCCTAAGAAACCACCAACTCAACTATCTAAAAATAGAATAGATAAAAAGAGACTTACCTCAGAGAATCCAAATCCGGGCAAGCTTGGTATAACAAATTCAATAGCAAAACCTTTTTCTTTGGCCTTTTCCGATAATACTGGAATAGCTTTGTAGAACTCTACTATCGACCCAGTCCAGCCATGCATCATCAGAAGAGGTAATACTTCTAAACCTTCTTCTACCTGAAAATGAATGAAATTATGACTCTATTTTTTTTTTGCTGCAATATCAAACGCCTATTGGCATAATCGATTGACGGCTTATGCAAAGGTCTTAGTCTCGAATGCCGGCTCACACCAACATCTTTTCGAATTCAAGTGCGTATTGGAGGAAAATTATCAAGAAATTCAGCGTGCCTGTTTTAAGTGTGTTTAGTAAAGCCACATCAGATCAGTGGTGGTTCAAACTGACACATCGACATACTTCCATATGAAGCTAAAAATTATACGAAAACCTACCGGTAAAAGACCCAGAAGGGTACTTGGGTTTGTGGTTAGGGTTTGTTCACAGGGTAACTCTTTCAGATGCTCTTCTAGAACCCAGGTCTAGTTGAACTTAATAATCTAATTGTAAATCTCTTACCTCAGGTTTGATCCACATAAAGTGTATATCCAGACCCTGGATGTTAGTCTTGTAATGAGGGTACTGGTTGAGGTGTTCCTCCCGAGCGGTGAAGTTGTAGGAGTTAGCCCAGTAGGACACCCAGGTTTCCAAGGAGTTGGTGTTGTAGCCATAGGTGGATGCAGTACCTTCAAGGGGCGGAGTGAAGGGACGATGGTTCCTCAGGCGGTATCTGAGATCTTTGATCATCTGGAAAAAGTAAATTTTTACTTAATCTTACGCGCTTACTATGAACACTTTCTGGAAACGTTAAAATGGGTAGTGCAGTGTGTATTCTCGGTAGCACAATGACAAACATAGCTTAAAGCGCTGCTTTAAAAAGTCATGGTTTCGTTTCAAACAGAGGAAGCAGTCTTCGATGTATTTAAATGTAGAAAATCAATAAGACCGTATTTCCAGAAACGAAAACAAAACCAAGTCGGTCAAATGTGTAAGACACGAGACCGTGACACGTGAATGACATTTCGCATCGATAAGTAAAGTGCTTTTGCACTATGGGTAAAATTGAGACCGCGATAGAGCGACCCGCCGGCTTTCTAATGGCCAGCAGAAGCTCGCAGTTGGTGCATGAAGAAATGCGCTGCTATGCACCGACACCAAAATACGGATGACGGATGACGTGACCCGCAGCTCTCTCCGAGGTCGCGGGTGTCCATGAGGTTTCCCCCGTTTTACCGAAAAAAAGGTTAAATTGTGACAATAACTTACGCATTTTGTAAATTCAATTTTAAATGGACGAATGCTTGTGTCCTGATTTTCTTGAGCGTCTTCTGGACCCCACCAGTCATCAAAATTCGGAATTTTAATAGGCGTTGCTGATATAGCACATCGCACAGCAAGTATAGAAGCACAGAGAATTAATAACCGTAGGATTTTATCCATCGTGAAGTCTGAACTACCTGAAGCAGGCTACTACACGCTTATTTTAATCTGATTGAACAAAATTTATAGTCATCGTACGTCAAATATACAGTCGATAACAAAAGACCAGAATCACAATGACAATAGCTGCTGTCTGCAATTTCGCCGGCGCGAATGTCGATCTCGATAATGTCTTTTTCGTCGTGGTGGCGTTGCGGTTCTATGTATGGATTTGTACGCACGAACTGCAGGTTCGATTCCCAGCACAGGTACCAATGTGACTTTTTCAAAGTTATATGTACTTTTTTAATCACTCTAAGACACTGACAAACGGTGAAGGAAAACATCGTGAGGAAACCTGGATTCCCAGTATTAGAATCTGAAATCGTCAATCCGCAGTGAGTTAGTATGGTGATCTGAAGATAGCCTAGTGGTAAGATCGAAGGACTGCCAAGTCAAAGGCCTCGAGTTCGTTCCTAACGGCGTGCACCAACTTTTCGAATGTTGTGTGCGTTTTAGAAATAAATATCACAGCTTCCATGTTTCGGAAGGCACGTAGAAATGTGGGTCCTGCGCTTGATCTCTCTCCGGTCATGTCGGAATGCCGTTCCATCGGGCTATGAGAGTAAAGGAACAGAGAGGGCTCCTGTGTTAGTGTACACGTTTGTGCTCTATAATATGCCCCGCGTAGCTGGCTGGTGTGCACTTGCCGCCGTGGCCGAAATCGGTCCGGACATTATTGTAGTGTCGTGATCAATGTTCAAACCTTCCCTTTATGGGAAGAGGCCTGTGCCCAGCAGTGGTTGTAGGCTGGTTTTTTATTATTATTATTAATTTTAATCGTGTTTTGTTGGTGACTGTATGCACACATTGTTTAAGAAACGTGTAGGTAAATAGATACAATCTTAAAAGTTGAATTTTAATTATTTTTTTCATTTACTTTCCATTGTTTTTTCCGCCTTAAGTTGCAGCTGTATAAACTTGTTAAATATTATGGCGTTGATAAATGCATGACATGAAGTTTTGTACAACTAATTATTGCGTGCGGCTTCGTCCGGGTACCATCAAAAGTTTCCCTGGGTCTCCACGAACATTTAAAAATTAAAGTGGTGTATCCTCGAGTAGCAAATAAACATGTATCATATAAGCCACAAAAAACGATTCCCGCACTATGGAATTTAATCCTTGTATCGCGGGGGGTTTTACAGACATTCAATTTACATGCACAGAAACACCCAGACTAAGGATAAGCATACACGCATAGCACAACATGTTATAAATAAAGTGCGTCTCTTTTTATCTATCCCTTTTAAAATGCTAATGTTTGAAGTCCTCAATTACGAATAAATTGAAATACCACCAGTCTAGACTAGCTACTAGCTGAGCTTGCGGACTTTTTTTTACAATTACCTCCACTTCTTTCCTACGGCTACAAAATTTCTTATGATACTCCTTTACTACTGATGATTCGTAAGATACCTCGGAACATGAAAGCAAATAACATGTCTCAATAATTCATCATTTACGCGTTTCAAATTTCCATACCTATATTTGCAAAGCAATTTATTTATTTCTACATTCAAGGAGATTCATTTTATGGACATAATATATTTTCACAAATAAAGAACATTATTTAGTAACCTTTTTTTGACTCCTGCACTAAGGAATTGAATCCTTGTATCGCAGGGTGCTTTACAGACATTCTATTTACATGCACAGAAACACCCAGACTAAGAACAAGCATCTGTCGAAAGCGCTAATTCTTGTCGCGACATGTCCCGTGTAGTGGTAATTGGCGTGATGATCTTTACCACTCGGCTACCCGTGTAGTCAAACTGTCAAACTGCTTCAAGTATTGTATAGAAACTCACATTAACTCGTAATATTGTAATATCTATAGATGTATTATAACACCATCGCGGATGTATCCAAATGCCTACGTGTATACATAAATAGTAATACCATTTTGTCATATCACCATTTTTTGTGCCATTTTTCGCTGTATTTTGGGTCTCTTATTTTTGTTACCCGGTGGAAATACTCACGTACTTCGACCGCCCTGTGAAAGACAAAGGGGTGTGCCGATCTCTTACTGGCTAAAGCCACTGGAGTGCTTCTCCGTTTCCTCTTGTCCTATTTAATTTAAGTCATCACCATCTTCCTGCCCTTATCCCATTTTACTTGGAGTGGGCGCAACACGTTTTTTTCTTCCGTTCTCTCCTATCAGACGTCACACTATCATTTACTCCTTTTTCATTCACATCGTTCCTTACACAATCTAACCATGTTTTTTTTGGCAGCCCCCTTCCTCTCCATCATTCAACATTTATACTCATCATCATCTTAGTCATCTTTTATTTAATTAAAGTAAATAATTAAAATAATGCTTCATTTATTACTTGAACTAAGATGGCGACATTCAAATATTAATATTGTAACACCGTCTATATGCAATGAACAATGTTTGTTGAGTAAAGTAAACAGTATTTATCGAATATAAAATACTTATTCGTGAAACACAAGGCACTGTAGCTTTGGAGCCGCTCGTGCCAACATGAGGGGCGTAACGCAAGTCTTAGTTTTGTGCACAGTCATGGTAGCCATTCAGGCTGCTATGATCGAAAGTAATATCCCCCTTCCCGATGAAAATGCGTGGTGGGGACCGGGCGAGGCCAAAGAAGTCGATACAAGCATTAGGTCTTTCAAAGTCCGCTTCCAAAAGAAAGTAAGTTTTTTGATATATCTAGTTGACAAGTACTAGCTTTTGCCCGCAACTTCGCACGCGTGAAAGTCGGATAGCTGCAAATACATAAACCCAGACGCAATCGGTTAAAATGTAACCTGTGTTTAACCAGACTTTCAGATAAGTCCATACTACATTGCATCATCATCATCATCATCATCATCATCATTGGCCTCTAGCATCTATGACAGATGATTGAAATTACATTGCATCAAAATTGATCCAATTTGACGAAATTTGTTACTCTTTCACGAACAAATTGTAGTTCTCGAAGTAAAAATTTCGAGACATAAAAAATGTTTGTCATTTGATAACCCAAAAATAATTAAGTATTTTTGAACAACAGATCAGCCTGTATCAATACAATTCTTTGTTCCATATACTTATTAAAATTAATTCGTATTGATGCAGCTGTGACAGTAACACGTGACAGAAACTCAACTAGTATGATATTGCTCTTATGATGTAAGCAATGATACCATAGTTTTAAGAGATATTTATAACGGTTTACTCACGCGTATTTATCCGGATAGAACGACTAGTTTCGGACCCAACCGGAGTTCTTAATCATGAGCTGACGCGGCGGTGAGGTCGCGAGTCGAACTCTTAAAATATATACAAACTGTTATAAATATCTCTTAAAATGTGAATGATTCTCACGAAAGTTATTATAAAATAAAGATACCATAGTTGTGTCACCGTTGGATTGCCAAGTCATTGGAATCCCGTACCGGGGCTGCGGGATGTTCGTAAGAGTTACCACGACCCCGGCACCCAAAAAACTCCAGCTGGCAGGAACATAGTGGGTTTTAGTCAATAAAAGTCTGATACTCACTTCCGCATGCACCCATGGCGGGCGGGTTAAATTAAACGGGAGGATTCCCCATTTTTCCTCGTGCCGGGATCGACACGCACCAACGACTTTTCTAATTCATATGCGAATCACAAAGTAATTATCTCGGTAGTAGTAGGTCGGCTAGTATGCCTAAATCGGTGCAGGAAAATATATATGAGGAAACCACCACATCTGAATTGAAAATTCTCATGGCTGTATTAAGCCACGTTAGAAGCCTTCGGGCGCCTTCAAAACTCTAACACCAGGTTGTATACCAACCATAAAATAAAAAGTATGATACTTATTCCTTCATCATCATTCCCCTGCTCTGATCCTAATTATTATTTGGGGTCGGCGCATCATGTCTTCTTCTTCCACTCATACTTCATCATCATCCCGTTGTAGTCTACTGCTGGCATAGGCCTCTTCCAAGTTACGCCACAGAGCCCGGTCTTCTGCTTAATACTTATTATTTAATATTTACAGATGATCAAAGACCTGCGTTACCGTCTGAAGAACCACCGTCCTTTCACAACTCCCTTGCAAGACTCCGGTTTCAACTACGGATTCAACTCCGCCACTTTGGAAGATTGGGCGTCCTACTGGAGCAACTCATACAACTTCACCGAAAGAGAGAGTTATCTCAACTTGTACCCTCACTTCAAGACTAACATTCAAGGACTGGATATCCACTTTATTAGAGTGAGACCCGAGGTAAGAGTGACAAAGACAGAGTATTATGCCTGTACTATAAGCTGTTAAATTCCGTCAGATAGTAAAAAAAATGGAGACGTATTTCTTATTTTATCAAAATTAATTAAGAAGTACCAAGAAATACTGACTGCACTGATAGCTCAGTGGTATATGTCACCACGCTCATTATCACTGTGCGCGACGTGTCGCGGGTTCGATACCCGCGTAGGACAAGACTTTGTGCGATCCATAAATGCTTGTTCTGAGTCTGGGTGTCTCTGTGCGTGTGAACTGTATGTCTGTGAAACCCCCGCGATACAAGGATTAAATTCTTTAGTGCGGGAGTCGTGAAAAAAAAAAATAACGAATCAAAGATGGTGAATCGTATAGGATTGGGTACTAACGTCACTTGTCATTGAAACGTGACGTCTCACGAGATTTTCTACTCGCTGTATCGTCTCTATTTTTTAATTATGCGATAAAGAAAAAATACGTGCTAATATTTTTTGGAAAGACAAATTTTTGACATTGTGGAAGCGAGACAGCGACTGCATTATTTGTAGCGGTATCTTGCTTCTATAACTACAGTAATCTTGCACTTAACGCGTTAATTAATAGTGAGCTCTCTTTTCCCACCACATAATACAAAAATGGTAGACTACAGTTAAAAGCAAACAATGTTATAACACTGTACAATTACAAACAAAATTAGCGACTGTCATGGTAATAAAGTATTTATGATTAAATTAAATTGAAATAATATGAAACAGTTGTACACACTGAATTAAATTTTAGTCAAGGTCACTTTGTAGTATAAAAAACAATAACTAGTAACTACACGCTGTTTGGGCTCATCCTGTAGCAGGTCGGGTATGGATAAATCCACTTTATTATAAAGTAATAGGTATCGGACAGCTTCGAAACAAATAAATAAATATTCCTCAACATTCCCACAACGCCATCTAGTCTTAAATTAAGTGTACGAGAATAACTTGTATTATGAGTACTAGACAACTGATAAACATACTTATATACTTTTGAATACATACGTATTATAAATAAATTACACCCAGACACAGAACAAAATTAAATGATCGTGCTCATTAGACAAATATTTGTCCTGGGTGGGAATCTAACCCAATCCGGTATAGCAGTCAGAGCCAATAACCACTAGACCGACAGGCCCGTCATAGGCCGAAATAGTTTTTGGTTTTATGCGCATGTCGTCCAAATAACAACCTCTACTGAGCTACATAAACGTTCCAAAAAAATAAAAATTCAATACTTTAAATGAATGGCCATCGATAGTTGACTGTCGTTGTGTTTCGTGGTACAGGAATGCTGTCGGTACAGTAACTGTCTACTTATTATGAGTGTTTTTGTTTAGGTTCCTGAAGGTGTACCAGTCTTCCCAATTTTAATGTTGCACGGCTGGCCTTCCACCCCTCTCGAGTTCTACAAGACCATCCCCTTGCTCAGCGAATATTCCGAGGAGAGGGATTTTGCTCTAGAACTGATCATTCCCAGTTTACCTGGATTCGGATTTTCTGATGTAAGTAGAACTTAAGATTACAGTCTGATAATATTCTTTTTACTAAGGAAAAAACGATATGAGGTTTGATCTTCAACGCAGTTAAGTATCAAAGTGACTTTTTGAAAGTTAAATGTACCTACTTTATTAATTATTCGAAAAGACTACATGACAAACGGTGAAGGAAGACATCATGTGGAAACCTGGATTTCACATATTACAATATGAAATCGCTAATCTGCAGTGAGATAGCGTGGTGATTAATACTCAAAAACTTTCCTACTATAGGAAGAGGCCTGCGCCTATTAGTAGCACGTTTATAGGCTGGTATTATTTTTAAGGACATATTAAGAAAGAGAAAAGATGACAAATTTTTAGCAATAAATTATTTAGAAAATTATCATTATCTCCTATAACTCTTACAACTGCCTTGTCACTTTACGACGGTTCAAAAATTACCTATCACTATGTACTTCAATCTTCTACATTATCTCATACTGTTTGCTACAGGCTACCTCCAAACAAGGATTAGGAGCCACTGAGATGTCCGTGATCTTCAGGAACTTGATGCACAGACTTGGCTTCGAGAAGTTCTACATCCACGGCGGAGACTGGGGCGCGTACATCTGCTACAGCTTGGCCAGTCTGTTCCCTGATGTAAGTAATATGTTTACCACCAATTATTACGTCAATTGATATTTTTTACCGTGTCTTAGTTTCTACTCTATACAGTACTCTAGAAGGATCTTTTAGCACGTGGTCGAAATCGGAACTAATGCTGTCTTATAAGAAAAATCATCATTCATTTTTGATGGTTGAGTTGATTCTTGTCCTAAATATACACAGCAGCGCCTTTATGTTTATGACATCTACGTGCTAAAAGATCTTTGTAGATCTTGTGGAATACACTGAATAATACACTTTACTTGATACATGATCATGACCTTCTTTAAATATTTTGGAATCTTCTTCTATTTTTATCATATTCCCTACTGAGTTTCACCAGTTTATAGTTTCTTGACGCATTTTTCTATATTCACTTGTTTTTGCTAATTTCCCATCGTTTTTCAGGAGGTAATTGGTTACTTCACAAACTACGGAATCTCTCTCTCACCAGCATCTTGGATCACTTGGTTTTTGGGCTCTTTAGGCGAGGGAGCGCAAAACTTAGTAGTGCAAAAGGAATTAGCAGGAAGACTGTATCCCGCAACAACTCTGCTGAAGGAACTTATGATTAAAACCGGATACTTGCATATCCAAGCCACCAAACCTGATACCATTGGTAAGTTTTCTTTAAACAACGATCCTGCCCATACACAAACCTAATTTAACACTTACCTATTTAGCACTAATTAATTTTGCTAAGTGAGAGACACTTAGCAAAATGAATTAGTGCATAAAATCGACCAAAGTTTCTGAAGCTCAACTTATTTTTATTTTCTTCTTGCAATTTGTGTTTTAGTTTTACTATGAACAGGACCATAGTAAAACTAAAACTATTCACTTATTTTACTAATTACGTACTAATTTCCCGTTTCCAGGTGTTGGTATGGGAGACAGTCCCATAGGTCTTCTGGCTTACATCCTCCAGTTCGTTTCCATGGCTGTCAGAAACGCTAACATCGATAAAGAGGACGGTGGATTACTCGACCATTACAGCAGAGATGAGTTACTCGATAACCTTATGATCTACTGGTCTCAAAACAACTTCAACACTGCCTGCAGAATCTACGCAGAAACTTTGAATATGAGAAACGTGAACAACGGATGGTTCTCGTAAGTTTGTGTTTATACTTTTTAGCTGTAAATTCTTTGAATAATTTGAAGCCTATTCGAGGATGTAAACTCTGTAATTATAAGACAGATACGTTTCACTAAACGCTAAAGCTGATTGAACTGATCCAGTATATTAGAACAGAGAAGTCAAAACCATTACTTTGTCAAAAAGTAATTTAATTCCCATGCATTTGTAGTTTACGGTCGATTTTCGGCTGTTTCATTCGTGTAGTCATGGAATAATCTGCTAAGCTGCAGATAAGATATTGAAATGCTATTAAAATAACTTTCGTGCAGCAAATTTATAATTGTTAAATTATGCGTTTTACTCACATGTATTTATCGACTAGTTTCGGACCCAACCGGAGTCTGTAATCATGAGCTTACACGGCGGCGAGGTCGCGAGTCGATTTTTTAGCCTTGAACAAATTGAAGCGTTATTTTAATGACTGATTTTTATTCATCAACATCATCATTTCCCTCCCCTTATCCCAATAATAATTTGGGATAGGTGCAGCATGTCTTCTTCTTCCACACGTTCCTATCTGACGTCATCTCGCTATTAAAACTCTTTGCAGCCATATCATCTTTCACACAATCCATCATCATTTATTGTGATATTTAATTAAATATTATCTTACAGATTGAACACTCCAGTTCCCGTATCCCTGATTCAAGCGGACAACGAGCTCTTATACATGTCCACGCCTATGCTCCAACACATTTACACCAACATCGTCCAAAACAAGGCCATTGAAGGAGCCGGACACTTCTTGGCTTCTGAAGTACCAGAAGTCTTCTCCAAGGCCTTATTAGAATCTATCGACTTGTTCAGAGATTGGCACAGGAAGAATGCTTGCAAAGAAGAATTGTAAATGATGAAATAAATTGTTTGAACAGATTTTTTATGTTATATTGTTGTTGCTTACTGTTTGAAGTAAAATTGTTCAGTTTGCAATGGAACAGTGTAAAAGTCAATTATTATTTTGATAAACGAAAAAAACGATAATACGTATTCATTTGTTTCACTAGTTTTCCCAATATACTGAGTTACTAGTTATTCAATGGTTTTCCTATATCCAGTTTTGTAAAGCGATTTCTGGAGTTTTTTACTGGTTCTTTTCCACAAGAACGACATTTTGGAACCGCGTATTTTGATTCGAAATAAATAATAGGTTGAAATACATTGAACGGGTCATTTTTGGAAAAACTTGTTGTAAAGCGGCTATGTTTTTTTTAATTATCTTAAAATTCAGAATACCTCTAAAACTGTAAATTTTTGGAAATACAGTCATAAAGGAGGTTAAGTAAGTTACATTTAGGCTTCTTTATCATATCCTGGGATACGTTGAGTTATTGGTAAAACTGTATAATATACAGTACATACATATGTAGATACGACATGAGTTAGGTAAAAAGGAAGCTGAGGCTAAACCCCAAGTAGGTATACCTCCAGATAGCACAGGTGCAAAGGTGTCACGTTGTTTCTTTATAAATTGGTGCAACGCAATGTAAATATTACCTATCACGTGTTTTAAATTGATGGAATGCAATGTGTCTTAATATGTCAATACCTACTGGTAATATGGATGTTTGTTACTCTTTCACGCTCAAACGGCTGGATAAACTGTGATGAATTTTGAAATGAAGTATGCTGATACTCTAGGTTAAGACATAGGTTACTTTTAAAATTCTTGCATCAGAAGAGGGTTATATTTTTGCAGCTATGGACAAGATTCCCTCTGGCAAAGTTAATACGGTATACCATAATTATTCAGACACGTTATTTGCCTTTCTTTATGTTCTGAGGTATTTTGTATTACGTATTTAATGCCAGACAGATAATTAAACTTATATCTTCAAATGACGATATTTAGTTCCCACACTGGACATTTTTGGGTCGACGACAGTATGAGTCGACGGAAAATAAAATTTGAAAGTTGTAAACGTACCTAATAAATATTATGAACATCAAACATAGCTAAGGTAAGCATAAATAAAATTAAACTATCATTGGTATCAACATTCTCACTGTTCTGTGTCACCGAAGCAATTTGATCCCCAAATTAGGAAAAGATCTTTTTTTGCCTCGATAACCGACATCCGCACGCTTTATCGCAGTCAAAAGTTAGTTCATTCACAATAAAATAAAAATATGCCAACCAATTGAACCGATAAAATTCGTATTAATAGAACATTGCCGTTGATACCATACATATTTAGGGGGCTATCAATGACTAATCCCATAGGGTAACCAGTCAAGTGTCATGGCGCGTACGAAGGGGTGATTTAAAAAGGGTCACGCTAACTTCTTTGTGTGTTTTATTCCTGGTAGTGCAAAATAATTAGAAAAAAAAAATCCGTGTGGTGTCCGGATATTCCGTGTGGAGTCCGGATATAAAGAATAGCACCACCCCATATCCTCCACTGGGTGTTGTAAAAGGCGACTAATGGACCTTAAGACCCAGTGCACCAAGCACCTTACCAAGCACCTAGGGTCACCCGAATGGTGGCGGGTAAACAACCAACAATCGCATTCCCAAAGAGGGTTAGTGTCAGGCAGGCGGCCGACTATAAAACCATAGCCAAAACTTTAAGCAACATGTCTAGAAGACGTGTTGCGCCGACCCCAAGTGAAATGGGATAAGGGCAGGAAGATGATGAGTGCAAAATAATTAGAAACAGAATCTATACTTAACAAAAAATGTCAGAATTAATTATTTGTAAGACATAGGTAAACAGAAAATACAGATCTTAAGTAAAATTTATTTTTATTCAGATAAATGATAAAAATAAAGATAAGTTTTCATTTAAGAACTCTTCTACTGTGTAATAACATTTTTCAATTAGAATTTGGCGCAAAGATTTTTAAAGGGTAAGATTTTTATGTTTTCAGGTAATTGCAAGAAACATAATTGTATTGATAAAATGCAATATCATTTTATTAATGCTGACATAAAATAAGGCATCGACTTATATTAATAAAATATACCATAGGTACTAGACTCTTTTAGTTTAGTACGGCGCTTAAATTACGCACACCAGAATTTCCGATTAAAAGAAAAACAACACAAGCAATTTTCACATCTTTATTACAATTCAAGAACAGTTCAACCGAATTGGCTATAACTTTTTCCATTTATACCAACTAGTAAAAAGATTTTTTTTCTCAAAACTTTTTAAAAATTCCAAGAGCGAGATCTAATATCGGTGTCTGGATAGAGATAATTGGTTTTGATATTGCCTCTGTCTTAGCTTTTTCTTCTGTCTTTAGGCACTCAATCTGCCTGCTCCAGTACTGTCTGAAAGCTTTCAAAGCAGTTAAAACGTCTTCGGAGAAGATTTCAGGTAGTTCCATTGCGAAGAAGTGACCGCCAGTGTCCAGGACTGTGGTGTTTATAATGTTTGTGTATTTGAAGCGGAGCATTTGTGGGGATTGGTATCTGAGCTCGCTGCGTCCTTGAAGAAGCCATAATGGCACGTTCGTTGGTATCCTAGAATGGAAAAGATTAGTTTAGGCTGTATTATTCATTAGGTAGCTTAGGTAAGTACTAAACTTCCCTAGTAGTAGAATTAGCGTAATTTCGCTTTGATGATTGAATGAATTTATCGTTTCGTTAAAACAAAACAATTGCTATCGCGTTCTTATTATGTTCGTCAACTTGAACGTTCAAGGCCGCTGAAAACAAAAAACTGTTCCATAAAAAGAGGCGTACATAAAGGCGTATATAAAGCTTTTTGTGCAGTTTATAGTTTTTTTAAAGGGAGCGCTAACGAGGCCCAAAAACCTTATTTAGGAACAACGTTTATCGAATTGTCAGCTTCGTGAGATCCCAATTATTATTTAGGGTCGACGCAGCATGTCTTTTTCTTCTACACGTCATTGTCAAACGGAAATGTCGTTAGATAGGAACGTACGGAATGTAGACACAAAAATCCTTTTCACTTTGTAAAGAAATACTTACGCCAGCACTCCCATCTCTATATTCCTGACATTGTAAGTCTCAGCATAAATCCTGATACTGGTAGTAAAGGCGTTGTTCACCCAGTAGACCATAATGTCATCTAGGACTTCGTCCTGCGTGTACTTCTCGTAGAGGCCGCCATCTTCCCGGTTCGTGTACTCGCTGCGAGTGGCAGATGACACGGTTTGGAGGATGTAGGCGAGCAGGCCGGATGGGCTGTCCGACATGGCTACACCTGGGAAAATATTGAAGATAGATAAGATAGAAGAAGATAGGTTTTAGTTTTTCTATTGAAGCCTAGTGTGGATGTACAGATAAAAATAAACTTTCTTCCTTTTAAAATAATAAACTTTACATAAAATTTTAGTTTTTCGAAAATATGGAATGCAAAATTCGATTCTCCACATTTATATTTAAGCATTAATTTATCGATCATGGATTACTAAATGTAATTGATACTTCTTTATTTCTAAAAGTTAAGCAACTGTCTATCTACTTTATTTCTACAAACTGCTCATTTAATTTTGTCGACTCCAATAAAATATATCGCTTACAAACTTACCTAACCCGTCTGGTTTAGTAGCATGAAGATGCATGTACCCATTTCCTAACAAGGATCCTTTAATGAAATTAGCGAGTGGGTACAATCTGTTTGCAATTTCTGGCTTCACTACTAAGTTTTGGAATGCTTCACTGATGGATCCCATTACCCAAATTGCATATGGTGCCGGAGAATAGGAAATGGCGTAGTTTGTGTGGTAGCCCATTATCTCCTGTAATTATTAAGATTTAAACAGGTTAGTGATGGATGTGTGAAGCCAAAAATATATTATGTCGAAATGGTGTACAATTGGAGAGGCCTATGCCCAACAGTGGACTACCGCGATAGACTGTTGTGTTGTTTGATTCAAATAGATTAGTCTGTATTGCTGTATTTGGCAAAGAGTTCTTAGTATTTTTTTTGCCAGTATGGACAGTTTAGCTTAAAGCACAAGATACAAATTCAAGGATATGTACATAAGTATGCAATGATAGACACTAAACTTATCTATTATTCGATACTCGATGACTTTTCTTCTTTTTCTTTCGTTTATTTTTTTATTCTTTATTGTCCAAAAACATTTTACAGGTTCTTTTTTCATCTTGTGCATATAAAAATTGTTTATTCAACTTTCTCTTAAACCATTCATGATAGAAAATCAATGTTTCATCATTAAAATTTGTCCTTTATGAGTCTACTTACATCAGGGAACAGAGTGGCGATCATTTTGCAGATGTGCGAGCCCCAGTCTCCTCCTTGCAGGTAGAACTTCTGGTGCCCTATCCTGTGCATTAGGTTTCTCAAGATCACGGCTATCTCTGCTCCTCCCATACCTTTGCGGACTGCTGCCTGGAATATTAAACAATAAATAATTAAATATTCCACAACTTTCACACAACGCCATCTTGTCTCAAACGAATTAGAGTTTGTATTATGAGTAACAGTACTAGACAACTGATAAACATACTTTACTATTTTAAACACTGGACTTGCCATACACGGAATGAGCAAACATAGTATTATACATGCATCCCTTTTTTATCAGTGAAGAAACCTTTACCTTTAATAACCGACATAATTATTAACGAACTGGCATTATTATAACATCTGTTCAAAATTTATTCAGGTGTAAAAAAAGTAAAAGTCTTTCCACTAATAATTCAAAAAGATACTAACCCCTGAAAATCCAAACCCAGGTAAACTCGGCACAATAAGTTCTACCACAAAGTCTCTGTCTTCAGAAACTTCAGTTATCAAAGGAATAGCCTTGTAAAACTCCATGATGGAACCAGGCCAGCCGTGCAACATCATCATTGGGATCACTTGGACACCCTCTGGGACCTGGAAAGTATAATAGGCGTTAAGCCATTGAGATAAGGTTCAAATTGCATTAGGACATAATTTGGACCCCGACGGAAAATGGAAGAAACGTTTTACACTCTATACCATTAAAATAAAGTTTAATTTGTAATAAAGTATTACTTGGCTGCCAGATGGTAAATACAAGACATGTTTTAAAGCTTATGTCATTTGTGTAAGCTTCAAATTGCAATGTTTGTAAAACTTGAACAGTAGACATAAGATAGCACAGATAGTATGTATTACAAGACACGTCATTATAAATTTAATGATACAATGAAACCAATGAATACCACTGAAAAGCTCAGTGTATCTTAAAGAAAATTAAGACTGTTCTGGAACCAGCAATAAAATTATTCAGAAATAGTAGGTAATAATAATGTCCGGAGCGATTTCGACCACGGCAGCTAGTGTTACTATGACACCAGCCAGCTAAGCGGGACATAATATTATAGAGCACAAGCGTGTGCACAAACACAGATGCACTCTCTATTCCTTTACTCTCATAGCCCGATGGGACGGCAATCCGACACGACTGGAGAGAAATCAGGCGTAGTATCCACATTTCTACGTACCTTCCGAAACACGGAAGCTGTGATATTTATTTCTAAAACGCACACGACATTCGAAAAGTTGGTGCGCGCTGTGGGGATCGAACTCGAAATCTTTGACTTGGCTATCACAGCTTTAATCAGATCTAGTATTATCAGAAATAGTACCAAAGACGCGTCAGATATTCAAACCTTGACTACTTACATTCTCTTGTTTAATCCAAATGAAATGGATATCAAGACCTTGAATGTTGGTCTTGTAATGAGGATATTTGTTGAAGTGGGCCTCTCTCTCTGTGAAGTTGTAAGAGTCGGCCCAGTAGTTCACCCAGTTCTCCATATTCTTGGTGTTGAAACCGTACGTGAAGTTGGAATTTTCTAGCGGTGGGGTAAAAGGACGGTGGTTCTTCAGACGGTACCTTAGGTCTTCGACCATCTAAAAGAGGTTGTAATACAGTTTATAAGTCAACATCACTTTTTTTTATAGTTTCCCGTACTAAGGAATTAAGGAATCGAACTTACACCTTCGGTATAGCAGTCAGGGCTATTAGACCAACAGGCCCGTCGTCAAATCTGACATAGCTAGACAATAACGATTTACACATAAAATAATGGACCACACTTGCCCTCGACAGACAGTAATGGAAAGATAAGAGGGAGGCCTTTGCTTGAGGAGACAATACAGGCTTTTAATAATAATTAATAATCGCAGACATCCATTTCACATGCTCAAAAATCCCAGACTCAGAACAAGCATTTGTGGAACGCACAAATTCTTGTCCTACGCGGGGATCGAACCCGCGACACTTCGCGCACAGTGGTAATTGGCGTAGTGACCTAATACCACTCGGCTATCCGTGCAGTCGATCATCGATAATTTATTATGTTGTATACCCAGACGATACATTATTTCGTCATATCAACCTGTTTAAATAACTGTTGTAGATGTAATTATTATCACATTTTACTTAAATATTGTGCATGAATATGTTACATATGTTGGGGAAGGCTAAAGAAAAGATGGATGAATTGTGTACGGAACGATATGAGTGAAAAAGGAGTAAATGATAGTGTGACGTCTGATAGAGGAAAATGGAAGGAAAAAACCTGTTGCGCCGACCCCAAGTAGAATGGGATAAGGGCAGCAAGATGATGATTGTGCATGAATATAAACAATTTTCTTTTACATGATAATCCAAGTATACGTTATGCTGTTTTATTTTCACAATTTAAAACAAACTTGTCACTAGCTGATTTGTGAGAGATGACTTTAACACATTACTGTTAAAAATAAATCTGGGCTTTGTTTAAGTATTTTAGACAGCAAACGGTTATTCGCGATATAATTGTTATAATATTTCTTTTCTCCTGACGGTTCGGCGAGTTGCACCAACCGTGATCACGGGTGGACCACCGAAGAAATATAGCATTACATCGCGAATAAGACCCGGTTATTGTCTAAAGTATTTGATTAATACTCTAGTTCGCAGCTACAAAAACTCTCGCTCCTATTATATTCAAATCTGACATAGCTAAACAATAATAGTTTTTATTTTAATAACAGAGGGATCTAGACAATGTTAAATTAATTTTAACAAAAAAAAATACCGACTTAAAAAGCAGCGGCACGTTTTTAATTGGAAATAGTCTAAATGATAAAAGATCATCATATCACCTAGGTACTAACTGAAGTCGGTGCCAAATTAGTAGTAGATTAAATATTTCCTTTATGTTTATGGTTACGTGTATAGGTTTTGACACCGATTTCATTCAGTACCTAGGTGATAGGTATATTTTTTGTCATTTAGATCATTTGCAAGTTTTTGCTATTAAACAAAAAAATAATTTAGCAAATCAAAAAAAAAAAACATACATGAAAAGTGATGACGAACTGAGAACCACCTTTTTTAAATCGATTGAAAATGGCAACCAAATAGACCACTTTAATGTAAAACTTTCTTCTAAGATATGTAAGTTACCTACATTTCTTAAAAGAAACTTAAACGTCTACTGGCTTAAATAAACTTAATAGTTACCTATTTAAAATAAATGGAACGTGGCAATTCAACGATCACTCAATATAACTATATTTTTATAATTGCAGTCACATTGATATTATGTCAAAAAAGATTATCATTTTCACACATTTTAGCGTTTATATGAACGTTAAGGCTTCAGGGCCTAGTCTAATCAAGTAATCACATTTGGGAAGGTGTGGCGAAAAGTACGCCTTCAAACTTGTCAATAAATGCAACACCTATTCCTTCAAACTGGAACTATTTTAATAATTGCAATGCCACGTTCGAATTTGAGCAAAAAATTTTAACATGTTGGTGTGCATTTATACAATAAAACTAAAATTAAAATATTAACAAACATATATACAAAAGCAAAAAAAAATTGCATCATAAAATTCGTCCGCATCATTGCCGGCCGGGAGTGTGCCCAAGAGGCTGGCGGCATTGCCACGTTGGATGGCAATGCTTATCCTCTGTGCGACATAAAAATCAGCCTTTGGGTCACGAGAAGTGTCAACAATTTGCTTCGCAAGGTCTTTAAAAACGACTTGGCTTTCGGGCCCCGCGGCCCAAAAGTTTCGACCACAAACGGCTCAAGCAAACAAATATTTTAACTTGTTGTTTAAATAGAGAATTCTTACCTCTTCTTCAAATTTGATTTTAAACGACCTGATACTGGTATCCTGGTTTGCCTGCATGTCCTCCGGGCCCCACCAAGTATCAATATCAGGCAACCCATCTCTTACAATCATAGAATTCTGTACACTGAACACCAATGTACAGAATACTAAAACTCCTGTTAACATCTCCATTCTTCAATTTCAAATGCCAGATGGTAAGAACAAGAAATTTGAATTGAAATTATATTTATACAAAAATTAATTGCCAAGTTGACTTTGGTACGAAAATTTTGAGTTCCGTATGTAAATTATCACTATATTTTATTTTGTTCGTCTTTATACTTAAATGATAAGACAGTTTACTCACGAGTATTAAATCGAGATAGCCTGACTAGTTTCGGACCCAATCGGAGTCCTTAATCATGAGCTGAGGCGGCGGCGGGGTCGCGAGTCGAACTCGTTGTTCGTCTTTGTTCATTATTTATTTATTTATAAGGATCTCCAACAAAGAATGCACAAGAAACATTTTTAGACAAAAGAGTAGGGTATACATTTGTGTTGTGCTTCCTTAATTAAAGGAGAACACAGCATTCGCATGCAGACAATTAGGTGAACAAACTTACTTAATATCAGTGAGAACACAAAATACGGTTGAAACCGGCCAAATGCGAGTGGGGCTAGCGCACGAAGGGTTCCGTACTATCATCTATACACAACGAAAATTTGAAATGTCTACTTGTTACTTGTTACTGTTTTAAATATAGAGCAAAAAAAATACGAAAAAACACCCCGACCCTGACATTTTTATTTTTATTTTTGTATTTGTTGTTATACCGGCAACGGAAATACATCAATTGTGAAAATTTCAGCTTTCTAACTATTACGGTTTATGAGATACAGCCTGGAGACAGACAGCAGAGGCTTAGTAATAGGGTTCCGTTTTACCCTTTGGGTACGGAATCCTATAAATTACAGCCACACAGGTGCAACGTTTTCTACCTACAGCTGTTGTGGTACCCAAGTCATATGTACTATGCAAGTGCATGTATCTGAAAGACGAAGGTGTAAGTTGCGAGTTCCGAATTATTACATTTATATTTGTGGCCGTTTTCAACGACAGTATATTTATGAAATGTTATAACAAAGTATTTAAATTACAAAATATGCCACTGACAATACGGATATTTTTAAATAGGATACTTTCGACACATTTTAGTCTCGTTATTGTTTAGATTTTATCTGGCGAATTCCTAGTGAGCTGTAGGTATTTTTGTAAGCTCTTGATCTTTGTAATTTTTTTAGCCGGCACGATTATCGATGTCGATTTTTCACAAGTTCATAATAACGTCTGTCTCCAGGCTGTAACTCATAAACCGTGATAGCTAGAAAGCTGAAATTTTCACAAATGATGTATTTCCGTTGCCGCTATAACAACAAATACAAAAAACAAAAATAAAATATTAACGGGGGGGGGGGGTTTAAAAACAATAAACGTGATTTTTTCGTATTGTTTTGCTCAGCATTAAAAACGGTAACAGGTAGATGATAGTACGAAACCCTTCGTGTCGAGTCCGTCGCACTTGGCCGGTTTTTTATTCGTTCCTTAATTTCAAGCAACTAAGTGGCCCTTGTGAATCACTCAGTGGACAGATAAACATATCGATATCATCAGCCACCGTGTTAAGAGTGACGTGAGCGATGTGCGCTCCCGCCTGTTTGTGCACGCACGGCACCACCAGCAGCCGTGGCCTGCGCCCCCGCCTCACATAATCCTCCGGTACACAAACACGTATCTCTGAGAGTCATCATTCCCCTGCCCTTCTCCCAATTATTATTATTTGGGGTCGGCGCAGCATGTCTTATCCATGCTGCTGAGGTTTTGGCTGTATTTTACGGCCGGCCGCCTGCCTGACGCCAACCCTCCTTGGGAATGCTGTTGCTGGTGGTTTACTCCCCACCTGGAGGTTGACCTGAGGTGCTAGGTGGTATGCACCGGGCCGTAGTTTCCCTTAGTCGCCTCTTACGACACCCATTGGTCGATATGGGTCAGCCCTATTCGCACCGGGAACTGCACGGTATCGTATCTCTGAGAGTAATGACAGTATACCAGAGACAGTATACTTGACGGGCCTGTTGGTCTAGTGGTTAGTGACCCTGACTGCTAAGCCGGAGGTCGTGGGTTCGATTCCCACCCAGGACAAATGTTTGTGTGATGAGCACGATCATTTGTTCTGTGTCTGGGTGTAATTTATCTATAATATGTATGTATTTAGAAATATATAAGTATGTATATCAGTTGTCTAGTACTCATAACACAAGTTACTGTCGTATACTTAATTTGAGACTAGTTGGCGTTGTGTGAATGTTGAGGAATATTTATTTATTTATTTATATTTAAATTTCTCAAAAGTGAAAAAGTGAAGTTTTGTAGGTTATCTCTTAAAACTTTTAAAAGATAAGTTGTCTATAATATAACGAGTTGCACAGAAGAGTTCGAACTTAACGATTATTTTCATGCAAGTTATTGTTTTATAGGAATTATTGACACGCTTGTAGTTTGTACATACATTAATCTTATATATAAAATTCCCGTGTCACAATATTAGTTACCGTACTCGTCCGAAACGGCTGGACCGATTGTCGTGAAATTTTGTAAATGCATTCAGGTAGGTCTGAGAATCGGCTACTATTTTTCATAAAAGAGCAATTAAGTATGTACTCTAAAGACATTTCTTGTAACTCAATACCCCAGCCACTTAGTCAATATTTGTATTAGTGCAGGTAACATTAATGTAATGTCATGTCCGGTTAGAACAATGCCATACTGCATTAAAATTTGTTCACCTGTGCAATATGAATATTTTCAAGGCGGTTTTTTTTAACGTAGGTACCTAAGAAAACAGCATCGTCATTTAACTAAGATAAAATTACCGTGTGATAATGATTTCGAGGTAAAAGGTGATAAAAAATATTTTGATAAACTTCAGGAATAAAGAGAATTTTATCAGAAGAAAATCAGGAAAAATTTTCTGCTTACTCATTTATTATTTGTACTGGAACAGTAAAACTAATTTGAGTGATTGGTAGCTGTATTGAAACTATATGACGATTATGAAAGAAAACAAAAGATGGATGGATTATATAAGGAAAGATATGAATGAAAAAGAAGTAAATGATAGTTTGACGTCTGATAGGGGAGAAAGGAAGAAAAAACGTGTTGCGCCGAACCCCAAGTAAAATGGGATAAGGGCAGGAAGTTGATGATGATGATATTTATTTTGATTACTTTTAAACAAAAGACGAACAAAAAAAAACGTGCCACAAGTATAGAACGCCTTTAAGTTTTGAATAGCAATGACGTAGTTCCGAGTATAACAGTTAAATCACTCGGCGTAAAAAAAATAGTAGTATATAGCAGCTCCAGTATAGCAGTCAGGGCCACTAACCACTAGGCCAACAGACCCATCAAAATAAATAAATATTAAAGATTTTGAAGCAAGCTTTTCTTTTATTTATATTCCAAAACAAGTGACAGTGGACAAACAAAAATTCGTCTATAACAACAACTATAAAACCAACTCTATCTCAACGGAATAGAGTCAATTATTATAATTGTTGTATGTATATAACTTCTTCTACAAAGTCTACCTTACGAGAGACAATAAACCAATCTTTATCACAAGGGAATAGAGTCGATTGTTACAATGTCTACCTTACGAGAAAACTAACATAAAATGTTGTCAACAATAAAACATTCCTTATCACAAGGGAAAACAGTTGATTATTGTAGTTACAATATTAAACAGATGGGCAAATTGTCTACCGTTTGAAATAATTGTTTATGCTTGGCAACGCACCGGTGTACCGGTATCTCTGTGTCTAGCGGTTACCGGATTGATAAATATTACGGTGGGGTTACACGAACATTGTTTTGATGTGTGATTGCCCAAGTTTTTGAAGCATTTTAATCTACTTACTTATCTTTATTTGAAGCTTTGACTTTGAAAACGTCTGACTTACATCTTATATATAAAAATCAATTGCTGTTCGTGTTAGTCTCGCTAAAACTCGAGAACGGCTGAACGGATTTATCTCATCTTGGTCTTGAATTGTTCGTGGAGGTCTAGGGAAGGTTTAAAAGGTGAGAATTTTTTTTTTTATTTATCGTTAGGGCAGTACGAAGTCTGCCTGGTCAGCTAGTTTATTATAAACTTGTGACTCGCCCCAGAGTTATAGAAATAGATAGATAGAAACCTTTCTCTAAAAACAGTTTGTCTATAAAATAAACCACATCTAAATCCATTGCAAGGATAGCCGAGTGGTATAGGTCACCAGTTCACCACGCCAATTACTACTGTGCGCGACGTGTCGCGGAAAAAAATGCGTCTTATAATGGGTATACAATTTTTTTCCAATCAGTCAAGTTCTAGAGGATTAATTCTGGAAAAAAAATTCCTATTGACTAACCAGAGGAAAAAATGGAGTTTTTCGTAACATCAACTCGCTCGCTTAATCAGGTTAGAGGGGCCAAAAAACGCCTCAGTAACAAACCTAACTATACAAAAAATGTTTAAACGCGACGTGTTAAAACTCCAGACCGCTCTCGTCCGACTATAGCCTTAGAATCATTATATCCCACGTCGATTCCCCTGCGCGTGCGCATCGAGTATCGCACGAGTCGCGCTCGTCAACACACGACTAGCAAGTAAGTGTTTATTCAAAATTTAAATCTAAGAACAGAATAGAGTATTTAAAATTCCGACTGAATTTTTAAATATTCGAATACGGAATAATGAATAATGGAACGTTTTAAATGTGTTGTGACAATAGTGGCGGTTATTTTTCTTTTGTTTTAATACTGTTATCAAAGTGTTCAAAAAATTTAATTTTTAAGCGTTGATTAGATTGACTGGTTGTGATAATATCTCGTAATGGAAGAAGGAAAATAAGGGCTATTATTGACATATCGCTCGTTTCTAAGTAACCGATTACTCATGCTTTTTCACACTAAACTTGTGTCGAATCGAAATATTCGTGTCAGAATCAATAATAATTATGAATGTTCTTTGAGTCTCGTAGCGTTTTGATTCAAGGACTAACAAATTATGTTTGTTTTTTTTTTATTGTTGACTTGAACCTACCGGTATTCTGTCTTGCCGGTATGAAGTCACAACAATATGCGAGTTGTTATCTTTAAATGTATAATTATAAACGTAATTCGTAAGGTTTAGGTTTATGTATCTTAATAACGGTTGTTTATGGTTTTTATTTTAATAACTGTCTTCAATGATAGGATGTTTTATGTTCCCGCGTTGGCAATTTCTGGATTTTATAAATTTGGTTTGTTGCTTATTTGTTTGGAATTTTGTATTTTGTAGTTTTTGAACAAACATGGATTATCTTCTCGGTATTTCTTCGTAAGAATAGCATTTTGGAAGTGCAACTAATGTCTAAATGTGAGTGATTTTACCGTTTGGAAAGTGCTTGAAACCTAAAAACCTATAGATTGTACACAGCTTCAGAAAAATTTAATTTATCTACTATTACCGACATGAGAGTAGTCGCGCGGCGAAAAGTACGAGATTTCATATTATATTACACAGAAAAAATTGTTTC
Source organism: Chrysodeixis includens (assembly GCA_941860345.1). Classification (NCBI taxonomy): domain Eukaryota; kingdom Metazoa; phylum Arthropoda; class Insecta; order Lepidoptera; family Noctuidae; genus Chrysodeixis; species Chrysodeixis includens. The sequence goes on along the minus strand of OW796114.1, from coordinate 9,656,141 downwards.
GTTTGTCGCGTTCGTTTCAGATAAAGGTGCGCTCATCTTTAACTAATATTTTTCAGTAAATTTAATCCTTAAATCCTAAATATAGCCTCACTGCTGTTATCCTTGTTGTCATACAATAAAGGATAACTTATCTACCTTGACCTGTCAGTCCAGTGCTCAGTGGAGTAAGTGGTAACTCTACAAGTCATGCACTGTTTCCATACGACAATAATCTCATTCAGAAATAGTACTGTTGACTACAACCAGTGTAACTTGACCTTGGTTTCCACTGGTTGGTTTGATAAAAGACAAAAACTAGTGACTTGTTGTAAGCTTGTTAATTTAAAGTCGCTTTTCAACAGATAAGTTCATACAAGGACCGCAAGACATAGCTATCCGAAAAGGTAATTTTAAAATAGCTTTTTACGCTTTCAGTACTAAACGATTTAACTGAACTTTGGTAGATATACACCGTGACTTTTAGGTCGTTTTAAAAAAGCAGCCCAGTTCATGTATCCAATGACTAGTAAACGTTTATAATAAAAAAATATGTTTTTTTTAAGATTTGAATGAATAAAAATATTATTCATTATTATGACACAAGGCAGTTTTACGAACACTCTGTAGTGAGCGCGGTCCGAACCTTGTGCCAAAGGGGCCGCGCGGGCGGCGCGGCGGCGTCTTATCACAGGTCATTCACCTTAGCGTAAAACAGCTGTCTTACTATTGCAATCATAATGTTCGCAGTAAGTATGTAGCATGTATCTTCAACAGTTTGATACGTAAACATTTTTAACAGGATGTTTCATATTTCCAATGTATTATTTATTTTTTTCATGCATATTATTTTAATTAATGATAAAAAAATTATATTCGCGCCTAGAGGTATTTTATGACGGATACATTGTGTGGACGACTTTTTTAAAACGACCTAAAAATCACGGTGTATATTGCAGCTGTATCAACTGCATTAAAACAGCAACTGAACTGCATTTTGCGGTTGGATTGGACTGTCTAGAGCCTAACTAATAAAAAAAAACAGAACCATTATTAATAATTAAACTTAAATGTTAAAAAAAAATAAAATCATTTTATGATTAGTCATTCTGTTGTTAATACCAAAGTCCACCATTTATCTGTCTCACATACCTTTTCATATCTTATCTACTCATTGTGTATAATTATATAACTTTAGTGCATACTTGGTAAAATTGGCAGTTTCTACTGCTAGTTGATTGGATAACAACGTGAGGAGTGGTCATGGAAACTGAACTTGCTGAGACACAAGTGAGTCTATTGTAGAGTCTTCTTATTTATATTAGGACGGGGAAAAAGTCTTTTCGCATTATGGTATGTATGAACTTGTAATAAAATCTTTCTCTCTCTAATAAAATTAGAATTTGGAATTATGTTCTTTAAAATTTTAACCTTAAATTAGACCAAAACCAGCCAGATACAAATACTATAGCCAAAAAGATTTTATTACAAGTTCATACATACTATAATGCGAAAAAACTTTTGCCCCGACTTAATATAAGACCTGATGTCACAACTTATCGTTGGCTTCTGACTTTGAGTAGTGTATTTAAACTGTTATTGCAGTAAAATCGTATTAAAAATGTTTAGTTACTTATTGGAGATTACCACCGATATTTAAATTAATATTATTGCGGGTGTGCAAGAGAGATGTTGCTCTATGCCGAGTATTATCTGTATCGATTCCACAACTGTAATTATTTTACTTTAAACGGTAGTGACAAGGCTTCGGAAAGCAAATAGACGTATACCATTTTAATATTATTATTTTAAGAGGAGGCCCCTGATAACTTCAGTTCTCTAGTTGTGTGTTTTTGTTATGCAATTGTTGTGTTTGCCAAGACAATTGACAATCGATTTTAGAATTTATTGTTTTGTATTTAATTTATGACTCTTGTAGAATTGGTTGTAAACATTTTATTATATTACATTATGTTGTTGTTTTCGACTTCGTAGCACAATATGTGTTAATCTAGTGTGTCAGCTAATCTCATAAAAAAATTCTTCAAAATTGATCTAGTCGTTTGATCGTAACAGAGTACAGTCATCCATATTTTTTTTTCAAACTTTCACGTTTATAATATTAGAAGGATTTAAACTAATCATAATTTCAAAGGGCGTTTTTTTCTGTGCTATGTCTACATTGTCATTGTGGAAATTGCACAGAAAAAAATGGTAGGGTTAGGAACATGGTTACAGAAACTTGCAAATCACTATGAACTCTTCTAGCATTGACTTTGACCAAGACAATAGACATAAAGATCTCAAGGCCAGCTAATATATTATCCGAGACTAATGCTAGTGGGCTATATCTATTTCTAGACTTATAGACTCTTAGACAGTGGGATATATTGAGTTAGGGACTCAATTTGTCGAAAATTTACCGTCTTTTGTTTTAAGGAAGTTGTTCATTTTCATGAGAAACGATGATTTGAATATAGCTGGAGTCCGCTTGAAAATTTGGGCAAAATTTTACGGATGTAAAAAAAAAAACAAATGGTACCGACCTATAAATATTCCACTGCTGGACAAAATCCTCTTCTTATAAAGTGAAGTTTTGGGCGTATATCACCACGTTAGCTCACTGCGGATTGGCGATTCCCCCACGATGGTTTCCTTCACCGTTTGTAAATAGTGTCATGGAATTAAGAAAGTACTAACTTTGAAAATGTCACATTCGTACTTGCCTCTGGGATTGAACCTGCACCTCGTTCATTCAAATCCATGCAAGGCTACCACAGCACGTAATTAATACAAAATGCTTAAACTTGAAGAGTTTGCATCTCGGTTCGTTTGATTGCGGTAATCCTATTAACTATACCGCGCCTGTAAAAAAATATATTTTGATAGTAATTTTATACTATAAAAATGTTGAAAGGTATAGGAGCGGTAAAAAGTTAGTTTAAGACGAATGCAAGGTTCGCAAGAAAACAAATGTATCCTACTAATATCATAAATATTTGTGAGTATGTATGGAGGAAAGTTTTTCCTCTTTCACGCTAAAACGACTACACCAGTTCTGATGATATTTGGTATGGAGTTAGCCGATGACGCCCTGATGTAACACGCAGGTTACTTTTACCCGACTGCATAAAAGAAGGTTAATTTTCAGCAACTATTGAAAGACATCAACCGAAAAAGTTAGTAGTCAGTTCGTTCGTTCGTTCAAAACTAGTTTAAAGAAGTGGTTGCTAAGTATTAAAAGAAACTGGTTAACCTTGTGTGAGAGTACACAACGATAACAAATTATACAAACGACAGTTATTCGTGTCTAATGTATGTCGAGCAATTAAATATTCGACGTTAATTATTATCATCTAAAGGTACGTTTCCAAGACGGGCCGCAGGCTGCAAACTGCAGCTGCAGACTGCAAGCGACACTACTCGTTTCTATAAATGTATGCGGCCGCGCGCAGCGACCGCAGGCCGCATTGCTGCCGCGCTTGGAATTAGTTTCATAGATTTACATAGAAACGAGTAGTGTCGCTTGCAGTCTGCAGCTGCAGTTTGCAGACTGCGGCCCGTCTTGGAAACGTACCTTTACTGACATAATCTGGGAACTCAGTAGTTTTTGGCCAAGTCCTACGTTTGAATAAACTAACGTCTGTGTTTGTTTGTCTGTGTTTTTGTGTAAGTTTGTTAAAATATGAAATAAGGCTAGTATGGATATAGAAGCAAATTTATTTATTTTTTTAACAGTTTATGTATCGAAACAATCTATTAAAAGCACTCAAATAGGAAAAAGGTGTACAAAGATACTGCTTATTTCCACGAGAAATCACTTTTAGCAGACCTGCAAAAGGAGAGAAAAAATAGACACCCAGACAGGTGCAATAATTATTTAATGTATAATCTAATTTGTGGCGTAATAATCTTTAATGACTAGGATACTAGGACTTCATTTCACTATCTGAAAACTGCATTACTACTGTATTGTTACTCCTTGATTGCCTATCAATTCTATTCGAATCAAATCAAATTGTCTTTAAGATTAACGAATAGACTAAAACCATTTATTTTAAACATAACTGCTTATTACAACTGGTCCAGCGATTTGGCAGAGCATACCCACCGGCACTTACAAAGATTTTGACTTGGCTTGATTACTACCGTGCCCCCAGAAACTGTACAAGAAATCTCGCAATAATGGGTGTAGCAGTAATAAATTCTAACATCGGGAGTGGGTTCTATGCCCGGATGCACACCATTGACTTTATCTCAAGCTTGTCTAAGTAAGTTGACCATCGAAGTTATAAAATCGTTACCTTGAATACATTTCAATAATCTAAAAAACATAATTATAATTAGAAGTTGTTTTTTAAGATAAAAACTTTGAAAAATAATTAATATGAATATTTATACATAGCATGAGCACTAAATGCGGATTTAAAAAAAAATCGCTGTTTTAATACATGATGTTTTAATTGTATGTGTTGACATACAATCAAACCATGTTGTCATACATACAACCAACCACACAGGCTTTGCATGTAGGTAGTACTTAGTAAAAATAAGGTGTTTAAATTTTATTGTAAACGAACCGAATAAATCAAGGATTAAAAAGCGTTTTGTTCCGATTTGTGCCATTGATAATTTTTATACACGGGATGCAACAAAAAGAAGAACTAGTGGGAGTCTAAGATAGCTCAGTGATAATTTCAGCCGCAGCGGCTAGTGTTACTATGACACCAGTCAGTCACACAACTTTCAAAAGTCGGTGCACGCCGTAGGGATGAAACTCGAGACCTTTGACTTGCTAGTCCTATGGTTTTATTACTAGGCTGTAGGAGGAGACCCGAAGAGGTCTGTGAGAATAATAATACATCAGAACAGACTATATGACGCATAAATAGTACGAAAAAGGGGCAAGAGCAAAAGCATTAACATTAATTTAAATGAAAGTCAATATAAATCAGTTCCAACGTTATTAATTTCAGAACACCATGGGCTTTTTAATAAAAGCCGTATTGGTTGGCGCTCTAGGCGTGGCAGTATGGTTCGTCTTCAAGAAGTCCACTCCAAAACCCATCCCACAATTCGACCCTGAAGAGTGGTGGGGACTAAACGAACTTAAAGGGAGATTAGATAACAGTATACGACCGTTTAATGTCAAATTTGATGAAGAGGTAAGTGAAGACTTGAATAAATTATTATGATGGAGCTCTTGAAACAGATCTGTTAGTTGCTAAAAAGAAGATGGTGAGCTTGACTGCTTGTAACGGCATCTAGTTTTCATATACCTACGCGAGGGAGACTAAAGTCAGTAACGTTTTGCCTGAGAAGACCTACTCGAAATAAAAACTTTTTGATTTTTGATTTTGACTAGTCTAAAGAGCCTACTACTACCTCCTCAACTAATGTTATTGCAGTTGTGGTAGATTGATCGCTCTGGGTCGTGTAGTTTGCTGTCAAGCTTCCACAATTTAAAAATTGGTGTTAGACCCTCTGTTCTATAAGTCGTTCTAGCTGTGCTGTTGATATATAAATACAAGAGATGGTAGATATTGCATGTAATGGCATTTTACTTCTAAATAAATAACAATTCTGGTACAACAGCTCGTAGCAAGCAATACCAGCACAAGCAGCATCAGACTATGAATCAATCTAGCAAAATTCCTGGCTTAACCTTTTATAACACCTCTTATAGGCCACAGATGGAAGCACACATTTACTCATTTGTTTCACTTACAAAGCAATAGGCAAACCAACAAATATTAAAGTTTACAGAAAATTAATTTCCTATCACCCATTCCAGATGATTAAAGACCTTAAATCCCGCTTAAACAACCACCGGCCACTCACACGGCCACTGGAAGGAGTAGCGTTCGAATACGGGTTCAATACAAATGAGATAGTTAGCTGGTTGATTTACTGGGCACAGGAATACAACTTCAGTGAACGGGAGAAGTTTTTGAACCAGTTCCCGCAATACAAGACCTATATTCAAGGACTGGATATTCATTTTATCAGGGTGAAACCACAGGTGAGTAAAAAGGTTGAAATATCTTGGAGATGTTTTAATGGAACATGGGACACAATTGTTTTTAATTTCATGCAAAACCGTCTAGTCTCAAACTAAGCAGAGCTTTTATTACAAGTACTAGAGAAGTGATAAACATACTTTTATACTTCTAAATACTTGCGTACTGTAGATAGATTACACCCAGACACGGGAAAAATGATCGTGCTCATCAAACAAACATTTATAATCAATACAATGACGATAATATATTTACTCGACACTTAAATCTTAAAACAATAGAAGCTAAAAGGAGACTGTCGTGATTTAATTACTTTGAATGTATTAGGTACTGCATTGGCAATCAGACGATAAGGCAAATGATATCAAAATCAGAAATCAGTAAAACGTATGTGTCATTTCTATGCAGGTGTGACGAAATATCTATTACTTTTTATCTTATCAACAAATCTAAAACAATGTCCTTGTCATGGCACCTAGTAATACTGCACACCAGCTATCTGTGATCTTTGTACTGGCAGTCCTGTAGTATTACTATTAAAGTATTAATATTTGTAGCTAAGATAGCCTAGGTCCTAGATAGGTTGGGTCCGAAACTAGTCGGGCTACCCCGATAAATACGTGTGAGTAAACCGTTTAAGTAAGATAGCCTAGTGGTAAGACCGCAGGCAGGACTGCCAGGTTAATGGTTTCGAGTTAAATCCCCACGGGGCAGCCGACTTTTCAAATGTTGTGTGCGTTATAGAAATAAATATCACAGCTTCCGTGTTTCGAAAGGCACGTAAAAATGTGGATCCTGTGCCTGATCTCTCTCCGGTCGTGTCGGAGGGTTAGGAGAGTAAAGGAAGAGAGAGTGCTCCTGTGTTTGCGCACACGCTTGTACACTAGAATATGTCCTGCGTAGCTGGCTGGTCTCATAGTAACACTAACCGCCGTGGCCGAAATCGGTCCGGACATATTATAGTATTATTTGCATCTCTTTTAATTCACGAAAGAATAGACGTGGACGTAGCTACTAACAAGACTATTGTGAATTATTATAATTTATTATTATAGTATTAAAAGCTATCACGGCTTCAATTATAATTATCAAATTTCCAAGTGATGACTCAAACCATTTTCAGGTGGCAGAAAATGTGGAGATAGTCCCTCTACTCCTGATGCACGGCTGGCCCGGCTCCGTGCGAGAGTTCTATGAAGCTATTCCGCTGCTCACCCGCCGGCAACCGGGATACAACTTTGCTTTTGAAGTCGTTATACCGAGTATACCCGGATATGGATTTTCACAGGTAAATAGATAATATTAATAATAATAGTAAACCAGCATATAAACATCCCACTGCTGGGCACAGGTCTCTTCCCATATAGGGAAAGTTTGAGCATTGATCATCACGCAAGCTCACTGCGGATTGGCGATTACAGATTCCAATGTTTGGAACCCAGGTTTTCTCGCGATACTTTTCTTCAGCGTTTGTCAGTAGTATCTTAGAATAATTAAGCAAGTACATATAACTTTAAAAAAGTCACATCAGTACTTGCCTGCGCTGAGGATCGAACCTGTACCTCGTGCGTACAAACCCATACATAAAACCGCAAAGCCATCACGACTATGGGTAGATAACCAACAAAATTACCACTAGACACAACCTACTTTCCAGGGAGCCGTTCGCCCAGGCCTTGGAGCGCCTCAAGTATCGGTCATCTTCAAGAACCTGATGAACCGGCTCGGGTACGACAAGTTCTACATCCAGGGCGGGGACTGGGGCGCCGTGATCGCAGCCACCATGGCCACTATATTCCCTGATGTCATTCTGGGACACCACTCTAACATGCTTACCGCTTATGTGAGTATTTATATAGTATTTTGCGTTTTCTACTATTTGATCAGATAGTGGATTTAAGTGGTAGTTGCTCTAATTGTGGTTGTAGGTTTTACATTCGCCGTAATTTCAACAAGTATGTTGAAAATCTAATTAGCGAAGTCAGTTTAGTTTTTCGCTCGTTTTGGCGGGCTGTAAATTTGAACGATAAATTACTTGCACTTTCCTACGCTGTGGAACGAACTTGTATCACGCACACAAATCCATACATAGATTTCATTAAAATAAGAATTTCATATAATTATTTTCTGACATAAATCATACTTACAAGCATGGAAATAAATGCCATCTCAATACCGTTACGCAATTTCTATCAGCATCCAACACTTCTCTATCAGCTACATTTTTTACACTAGTCATAAAAATCATATATTTTTTGTTACCAGAACGGGAACTCAATGTTCAAGATGTTTGTCGGCGCCTATTTCCCATCATTAGTAATGCCGGAGCACCTAGTGGACAGACTGTACCCCTTGTCTAGTCTGTTTGCTTACGTTATGGAGGAATTCGGGTACATGCACCTGCAAGCCACTAAACCTGATACTCTTGGTAAGTTTAAGTACATATTGAACTTTGTCCTTAAAATACCTTTTTTCTTTCTTTTTTTGTCCGTCGTGAAATTCTAATGACTTCGACCCACGCTGTTGGACTCCCACCGACTTAAAACACCCTGGGCCCCTGCTACTACCTAAGCCAGCGTCACGGGATCGCTTGCGCATGCTCTGCGTGTCCCTGGCTGGATGTATTTAAAAGACCTGCTTTATGCGAAATCCACTGTAACAGACATATTACATTTTATGATATCTAAAATTGCTTTATTATTATTATTATTTTTGCCATTAGTGTCCCACTGCAGGGCAAGGGCCTCCCTTCCTTCCTTCCACCTATCCTGGTCTATGGCTTACTGGGCCAGTTTTTTGAAAATTGATCGAGCTCATACCGCCATCTCCTTCTGGGTCTGCCCCGAGGTCTCCTTCCGTTATTTGCTTTGGAAAAAAAAAACATTAAGATACTCGTACACATACTTCTAATTAACCCGAACCCGAAAACAATTTCTTAATATTAAATCTACATAATCTATCCACAGGTGTGTCTCTAACAGACTCCCCAGCTGGTCTCCTCGCATACATCTTAGAGAAGTTCTCCACATGGACCAAAAGGAACCACAAGTTCAAAGCAGACGGTGGTCTTGAATTCAGGTTCACCAAAGACCAGCTCATTGATAACCTCATGATCTACTGGTCTACCAACTGTATAACAACCTCCATGAGGTTCTATGCCGAGAATTTTAGTAATAGGAACAGTGAATATGGGTTGAGCGAGTAAGTATACAATGTAGTCAGCATTTTTTTTTTACTTCCACACTAAGGAATTTAATCAAAGTTAAATAAAAATATTATTTTAAATATCATACGTTATTATACAGGTGCTTGTAGAGAAGTAACAAGTCACTGAGTGTATGGTTTACATTACATACAATAGTGGGTTCGTGGACTACTACCATTAAAACTTTAAAAATAACTTGTAAAACAAAAACCAAAAAAAAAAAAAATTCAACAAAACTCTTGCGAATTCGGTCAAGTTGCACGAAAATATATTATACTAGCTGTTGCCGCTACCGCGACTTCGTTCGTGAAAACAAAAAAAAATGGAATGAAAAATAGATGTTGGCCGATTCTCAGACCTACTGAATGCATATACAAAATTTCCAGAGTATCGGTCAAGCCGTTTCGAAGGAGTATGGCAACGAAAACTGTGACACGAAAATTTTATATATTAGATATTACAGTCCTCTCATGCACTTCATTAATTTAGTAAATAAATATTTCAATTCCTCAGCATAACCTCACCAGTTCCAACATGGGCTCTCCAAGCGAAAGACGAGATCTTCTACCAGCCTCCCAGTTTCATCAAGACGAAGTTTGTCAACCTCATCAACAACACAGTCCTCGATGATGGAGGGCATTTCCTCGCCTTTGAACTGCCTGAAGTATTCACAGAGGACGTATTCAAAGCTGTAAAAGCATTTAAGGAGTTTCACAAGAACAAGACTGAATTATAATTTGGTTTAGGTTTAATAATATATTTTTTTTTAAGTATTTTTGTTTTTCTTTTGTTTTTGTGAGTTGCTATTGTGCCTGTTTTATTTTATTACACAATAGTTTATTTGCTCATCACAGCGTACAACACCGAGTGTCATATGTGGCACTGTCAAATTTCCACAATTACAATAAGGTTACTTATAGAGCTCCAGATTCGAACTTCAATTGCATGTTGAATGAAAAAGCCTAAACTGTACCTTTGCTAGAATATGCTTGTCGACGTTATAAGTATTAAAAAGTTCTAATACAATTTTATCATTAGTACCTAAATTAACTTTTAACTGTATTAGTTTGAAGCTTTGATAGCCTAGTGAAAATTCCCACGACGCGCACCAACTTTGCGAATGCTGTGTCTGTTTTAGAAAAAAATATCACAGCTTCCGTGTTTCGAAAGGCACATACAAATGTGGGTCCTGCGCCTGAATCTCTCTCCGGTCGTGTCAGATTGCCGTCCCATCGGGCTGTGAGAGTAAAGGAATAAAGAGTGCACCTGTGTGCGCGTAGCAGGCTGGTCTCATAGTGACACTAGCCCTCGTGGCGAAATCGGTCCGGCCATTATTATTATGACTTAGGCTATACTTAAAATTTCTTATTAAGACAACAGCCAGACACACAAATGTTTGGAAATCTAAATTTCAAAGTATAAAAGTAGCTAATTAAAATGCAATGAATGCATACCAATATCATCATTTGTTTTGAATAGATTGGGGAACTCTCTTATGTATTTTTATGTCTGCCAAAATATCATTGTAGCGTTATAGGTATAGTAAAACAAAACCAATTTCGACAATCAAGGTATATATCACCATTTGGGAAGATCATTTTGCACTGAACACACTCGTAGTGTAATTTATTTAACCTTGACCCCTATTACGGATGATAAAAAGTACCTACTACCTATGGAGCAGAGGAAAGCAGAAGGTAGTGGCACTCAAGCTACATGTGAGACACTATTAGGAGATGGCGATCAACTTTAGAATAATAGGTTAACTTATCTTATAACTATGATATTAATAACTACCTATATAGTATAAAACAACGTCGCTGTCGCAGTCTATCAGTCTACTCAAAAGTTTAAACTAAGTAACGGATACGTAACGCAAAGATACTTTTTTCTTTAAACCGTCGTTTTTGTACGCAGAAATGGAAAAAATATTAGGTAATTAATTAATTATGCCACAGTTACTCTTTCACGCTAAAATGGATGTATCAATATTAACGGAATTTTGTATGAGCTGACACCCTGGATAAACTCATAGGCATTTTACCCGACAACTAAAAATAAGGTTAATGCTTTGCACCAACAGCCGATATCCACGCAAACAAAATATTTGCAAGCTTAAAGTTTTCTTTAAACCGTCGTATAAATATTTAACGTTACCTATTATTGACAGACTACTAACACTGACAAGAATCAGACAGCGACTGATAAATTTAGCGATACTCGTCCCAGAATTACGTCACAATAGGAGCTTCCTGCGTACCTAAATTCCATGTACCTATCTTTACGAAACATGCTTGTAAGGATGACAAAGCGTAATATAGTAAAATCTAATCGCTATACATACTGCGTACTACAAAAAATAGTAAATAAACGCGTCGAGACCGGTCTCGTAAAACAGGATAAAGGTTTTTGGAATGTGATGAAATTTTTCGTCGATATTGTTTAATTTTTGTAACTGGCTGGTGACGTAATACTAAAAATGGTAGGTACCATTTTTTTTCGTTTCAACTTTACAAAGCCATCCAGTATCAAACTTAGTAGAGCTTGTATTATAACAACTGATAAACAAACTTATATACTTCTAAATACATGCAAATTAAAGATAAATTACACCCAGACACAGAACAAATAATCGTGGTCTTCACACAAAAATTTGCGTCTGGGTGGGAATCGAACCCACGACCTCTGGTACAGCAGTGAGGGCTAGACCAACAGGCCGGTCTTGAAATTTCCGTTTAAATTTTAAAACTTTGATCTCACCTGTTAACAACAATGTACATATTATATAGTAGTTAAATGTGTCTCCGGTCTCGATCTATCTATTTAAAACACGAATAAACCACTTAATTTTATCAATCAATATACACAATACTCAATACTTTATTGAATTCTACAATGTAGGCTTAAGTGGTAAACACAAGTAATAATCATGAATCCTGTCGGGCATATATATATACCATACCATATACCATATATATACCAATATACCATGTTGGTATTTTTGTTCTACATGTGTATACCTAAAAAAGTTTCAGTCATATTGAGATAAAAATAGCTTATAATTGACGAACAATAAAATACGGCTTCTCATTTGAATTAGAAAGAAATGTAGGATATCTCATCTCTGACCCCCTTTTATACCATATCATCTTACACCCATTAACATGTCAATGACGGTATAACTTCTCTATTACCTGTAAAAAGATGCAAAAATGATTTCCGAAGGGGATTTATTTTTGCAGCTTTTAGTTCCATATTATTACTTTTCGCGCATATCATAATGTAGGTAATTTATTAATCGTGTGATAAAAATTGCAATATTTTATTACAACTTGCTTTATTTTGCAGCTAGTAATAATTACGCTAAAACAATAGCTACAAAAAAAAAAACAAAAGGTGGGCAGTAGTATATTTTAAGTAGGAACAAATTGGCTTCTTATCGTTTTAACTAAAAGCCCCCTATTGAGTCTAAAAGGGGTTGATATTTTGCGTCAGAAGTTCATTATTAACAGAATTAGAAATGAAAACCCCCATAAATAAACTTCGTGTACCTACTTCTTCAAGGTTACAAATAACAAAATACATGAATCAGCGTTTGTAACGTTAATTCCTAAAAGGTTGAAATAAGGGTTCGGGCCGACGAAGGCATAGCTTATTTAATTAGACTTTCGATTAGCAGGTAGCTGTATCGATTATTTTTAATTGCAATCATCATTCAAAATTAAAGAGTAGTCAACGTATTAGTCTAAAATGCCAACTAAGTCCTTATCAAGTTTCAACAAAATCACTCCAACTATTTGAGTGTAGAAGAGTAGCAAGCATCCATCTATCCATACTTACAACCATTCTCACTTATAATAGTAATAGCTAGAAGGACAAAGCACCAGTTCTTACCAATAGATAGTTGTACTTCTGTATTTTTTATGTTGCCTAGCGGAGTTGTACTTGAGCAGATATTTTGTTATCATCGATCGAGCTACTCAGTGTGTCACCGGCTCTCAGATAGTGCGTGTGCTTGCTATGTATATAAACCGCTGTGTTATTATAATCATTTAGTAGTGTTCTTCGTAGTAGTTGTGTAGGACCAGAGTCCACTAAGGACAAGTGTCTATTTTTATAATTAAACTATATTAAACGTAAGTGATGATGTTTATTATTATTTTTAGAACTGGTTTTATGAGTTTAAAGTGTTGTTAAATTTGTGTCGTAAATTGTTTGGAAAGTAGTGAAGTTTTTAATTTAGAAATAATGCATAATGATTTTATATTTAATGAAGCATTATCGTCATTGATATTTCTTTTAATTCACGGGATATGCCGCCAAATACATGCCTTGTTGATAACTTTAATTTATAATGTGATGAAGCACCTACCAAGGGCCATTCACCCCTGCTCTCTGGAAGAATAGACATGACAGCCCAATGTAGCTACAGGACTATTATAAATTGTGAACATATGACCGATTTAGGCTATTGATTTCTGGATAACGTTCTATATATGATGACCCCCTGGGGCAGTTAGGTTCGGTTGTGTTGCCACTTACAAACAGCTCGCCAGAAACTGTCCTGTGGATGTGTGCTTTTACATAGACCTTCAGATTTCTTTTTATTCGTACTTAAGTATTCGTACTTCTCGATCATTCGAGTGATATCGAATGATCGAGACCATTTTCGGCACCAATAGGACCTCTTTATTGTAAGATTATTACGTGTTGGTATTCAAGGCCGGTGTTAAGTAAATAGTATAGGTACATCTGTACTATCTTTGCGTATTCATAACTTCAATAGATAATACTTTTGGAGGGTTACAAGGAGTGCATTGATGTGTTGAATGTGACCACATAAATTATGAAACAGTAGACCTAATTTAAGAAAACAAAGGCAGGTAATGTAATAATGTAATTGCAGATATTAAGCCGGTAGCAGTTCAAATATAAAAAAAAAACTTTTATAGGCTTCGTTTATTAAATAAGTAAAGGTTTCAAATAAAATGTGCATTAATACTTTTTTCTTTTTCTCTAGATACAATCATGGGCTTTTTAACAAAAGCATTCGTCATTGCCCTGTTGGGCGTAGCAGCATGGTTCACATTCGGTGGCAGCAGTCCCAAACCCATACCACAGTTAGATCCTGAAGCGTGGTGGGGACCAACAGAACTAAAGGGCAAACTTGACAAGAGTATACGACCATTCAAAGTCAAGTTTGATGAAGAGGTAAGAAACTCTAAGAATGATTTTGATAGAGCTAAATTTTTCATAGATTATATCGAGTAGGTATTGTATGTAGAGCCTTGCATACCTTTAGAGCTGTTTAAAGTAGTCATTAACAGCTATGATTCTGCAACAAAATTGTTTCAACAACAAGGTTAAAGATAACTGCGTAGTGATTGTAGAATCATGATTACAGTTTGTTATTGTTTTACTTTGTTATTAAATACTGTTCTGTAATATTTTTTATGAAATTCATGGATTCATAAATATAATTATGTTAACTCACGCGTATTTATCGGTACAGCCCGATTATAGTAGTTTTAAACCCAACTTGAGTCCTTAATCATGAGCTGACGCGGCGAGGTCACGAGTCAAATTAATTTTTTTGGAGACTATTTTACTGGGTTTAGCTTTAATAATACATTTGTTTCAGATGATAAAAGACCTTAGGTATCGTCTAAAGAACCACCGAACATTCACACCGCCTCTTGAAGGCGTAGCTTTCCAGTATGGGTTTAATACAAACCAGATCGAAGACTGGTTGAAGTACTGGGCGGAAAAATACAACTTTGCTGAACGCGAGAAGTTCTTCAACCAATACTCACATTACAAGACTTACATCCAGGGTCTGGATATCCACTTCATCAGAGTGACGCCAAAGGTAATGATTTGAGTCGATTGGATTATACTTTTTTGGAATAAATTGTCACAAACCTTTCCTATATACTTTAGATAGCAAACGGGTCTAATTCGCCCAATAATTCGATATTTCTTTTTTCCCCAAGAGTTCACCCGTGACAACGGTCGGTGCAACTCGATCGAAACGTTGGGAAAAGAAATATCGAATTACATCGCGAATAAAACCCGTTTGTTGTATAAAATATGTGTACAAGTTGCGAAAATTTAAAAACATTAAACCTTTCTTAGCCCCAAACCCAATGAAGATATTAAATTACCATGTCATATCTGTCTCCTCCATGAAATCGTAATATTTGTCTCCTTGAAGTCTGTGACCATTTATTTTCTCCACAGGTGTCCAAAGACGTAGAGGTGATTCCCCTCCTCATGACTCACGGCTGGCCAGGCTCCGTGCGGGAGTTCTATGAAGCTATCCCACTGCTCACCACCCAACGACCGGGATACAACTTTGTCTTTGAGCTGATTATGCCGAGTATTCCCGGATATGGATTTTCACAAGTAAGTACAGCTTAATCAATTATGCCCTCAATCAATCTTTCCTCTTAATTTAGTTTCTTTGTAGTTTCCGTTTCAATTTATTTGCAGCTAGACTAGCTAGAAAATATTCAGCATAAAAACTGTCCTTTATTTAGTGTGGTTTAATTGATCATTGGAACCTTAGATATATTAAAAACGAATTTTTAGGGAGCAGTCCGACCTGGACTTGGAATGCCAGAAGTAGCCGTAATCTTCAAGAACCTGATGAACCGTCTTGGCTTCGAGAAGTTTTACGTACAGGGTGGCGACTGGGGCGCGGGAATCGCTAGTGCCATCTCCACACTATACCCTGATGTCATCTTAGGACACCATTCCAACATGATTATAAGTCAGGTTAGTAATTTATAGTAGCTCAATAATATGTGAAATTTTTCATAATAAGCGTACAGAGACGGCAGACTATCAAGATAAACCAGACGTCAACATTCATATTTTTGATTAGTAAAATGGGCTGTGAATGAAACGTCTTCTTTGCAATCATAATACAGTAAATCTTTAGTAGATTTCTCGAAACTTTAAACTACAGAATGATCTGGAACGGCTTGTTTTTTTTCTACAGCATTCGTCAGCTACAACAAAAACGATGCTCGGTGCTTACTTCCCCTCTCTCGTCGTTGAGCCTCACCTGGCTAGCAGGATGTACCCTCTATCCACCTACTTTGCAATCTTCCTCGAAGAATTTGGATACATGCATCTGCAAGCCACGAAACCTGATACTATTGGTAAGTTCATCTTCAGTATTTGTCATCACCAGGCTTGTAAAACCCACTGCTGTACTTTTGTTTATTTCTGTAATTTCTCTCTTCTGAATGTCGCATCTATTACTGCTGCCTTTACTATTTAAAGCAGCAATTATTTTTCGAATATACGTAAAAAAATACTATTTGAAGGCACATTTATATTTCTCTTAGTATCCACCACCAATATCTTACTTTTCATTCCGTTGTTGTTGTTTTCTTTATTCTTAACCCGTATTTTCTTTGCAGGAGTTTCTCTAACTGATTCCCCTGCTGGTATCCTGGCTTACATCTTAGAGAAATTCTCCACGTGGACTCGAACTGAACATAAGTCGTTACCTGATGGTGGACTCGAATTCAGGTTCACAAAAGACCAGCTTCTTGACAACCTGATGCTCTACTGGTCTACTAACTCCATCACCACATCTATGAGGTTCTACGCTGAGAATCTCGGATATAGGTTACAGGAAATGGGCTTGGATCAGTAAGTATAGATTGTGAATTAGGCATTTACTTTTAAAATAGTTGTAGCACTAAAGTACGGCCTTTATTGAGTTGTATTCGCGAACAGCACCCCAAAAATACGCCAGCTAGCTGTTGCTCTTGCTGCTTGTTGTAACTACACAAAGTTTTCTCACACATGGTGTCTAACATTTTTTTTTACTTTTCTCAGGATCCCCACACCAGTACCTACATGGGGTCTCCAAGCCAAGTATGAGCTGATGTACCAGCCACCTGCTATTCTAGAGACGAAGTTCACGAATTTAGTCGGCACCACAGTTCTAGATGATGGAGGGCATTTCTTGGCCTTTGAGTTACCAAAGGAATTCGCTGCTGATGTTTTCAAAGGTTTCAAAGCGATTAGAGAATGGCGTCAGAAGAATGGAAAGACTGAACTGTAAATTGTTTTAGTATTAATAAAATTTATTGTATAAACGAACAAGTTACTGAGCTTTTTTTTCCTTCGTGTTTAAGTCCTTAAATTATTTTCTTCATAATAATATGTAGTAACATATTATTATCATATTATTTTCATTCTTATCGCTGACGATAAACAATCCATTTTTTTCACTACTTGCTAACCAAGCAGTGAAAAAATATTGGGTGGTGTTCCAACAGTTTTATCGGCGAGATAGAAGCGAGTAAACGATTACTCATGCCGAGGTCATTATAACAATAATGTCTTGATCGATTTCAGCCACGGCGGCTAGTGTAACTGAACATTAGCCAGCTATGCGAGACATATTATATTGCACAAGCGTGAGCGCTGTCACATGTGTTCTCTCCATTCCTTTACACTCATAGCCCGAAGGATCAACAATCTGACACGGCCATAGAACTATCAGGCGCCTTCCAAAATACGGAAGCTATGATCTTTATTTCTAAAACGCACAACATTCAAAGAGTCGGTGCGCACCTTGGGGATCGACCTCGAGACTTTTGACTTGGCAGTCATGCGGTCTAACCACAAAGTCAAAAGAGCCATGGATATTATAAGTAGATGTTGCCACATGATAAAACAACAAAAAAAAAAACTGAAAAGGGTAACTAATAAGAACTATCAAAGAAATCTAAAGAGTGTGATCGAGGAGGAGTCCAACTCCGCGTGGGTTGAAATGAATGGAATGAACGAAATTAACGAAATGAATGAAATGAACGAAATGAACGAAATGAACGAAATGAACGAAATGAACGAAATGAACGAATAACGAAATGAACGAAATGAACGAAATGAACGAAATGAACGAAATGAACGAAATGAACGAAATGAACGAAATGAACGAAATGAACGAAATGAACGAAATGAACGAAATGAACGAAATGAACGAAATGAACGAAATGAACGAAATGAACGAAATGAACGAAATGAACGAAATGAACGAAATGAACGAAATGAACGAAATGAACGAAATGAACGAAATGAACGAAATGAACGAAATGAACGAAATGAACGAAATGAACGAAATGAACGAAATGAACGAAATGAACGAAATGAACGAAATGAACGAAATGAACGAAATGAACGAAATGAACGAAATGAACGAAATGAACGAAATGAACGAAATGAACGAAATGAACGAAATGAACGAAATGAACGAAATGAACGAAATGAACGAAATGAACGAAATGAACGAAATGAACGAAATGAACGAAATGAACGAAATGAACGAAATGAACGAAATGAACGAAATGAACGAAATGAACGAAATGAACGAAATGAACGAAATGAACGAAATGAACGAAATGAACGAAATGAACGAAATGAACGAAATGAACGAAATGAACGAAATGAACGAAATGAACGAAATGACCGGAACGAGAGGAATGAACGAAATGACCGGAACGAACGAAATGAACGCAAACAAGGGCAAACTTTTGAAGTCACTGGTTTTGATTTAAGAGAAGATAGTTTCTATCATAGACAACTGTATGTTGCTTGCTCGTGGGTCAGGTCTCCCTCTAACCTGTTCATACTGGCAAAAAAATAAAAAAAAAACTAAAAATATTGTTTACAAGAAATTCCTGCAAGGCCTCTTTGTCCTATAAATTCTTTTTTATTTTTGAGACGAAGTTTTTGTCTCACTTTACTTTTTGTTACATAACGTAATCGTTAAACTCCAAAACTACTGAATCGTTTTTAAATATTCACCATTAAAAAGCTACATTATCCCTGAGTAACTCAGGCTGTAAATAATTCCAATTGTAACAGTTTTTAGCCTGTGGAAGATCATTAATAACGCTCTATAACCAAATTATACGTGGGCAAAGCCGCAAGCGGAAAGCTAGTACAATTTCGAAGCACTTCCCTTTACAAATAAATATTCCACCTACTTACCTAATTATGCATGTAAGAATGACAGTGAGTAAAATCTAATCTGTACATGTTTACTGTTTATTAATATAAAAAAATGTACAAAAACGTTTCAAGGTAAGTCTTGTAAAGCATTTTTTTTTAAGTGACTTAATTGTTCAACTTGTGTTACTAGCTGATGAAATAAATAAAAAAAACCTTATTAAAATTGGAAAATAATTTCTCACTGACCCCTTCATGTATTATTTATCCACTACCATTTCCTAAATTAAGTCTGAACAGCGCCTCCCTTTCACGTTTTCTACAGTCCAATTTTAAGAAGTAGCGGTAGACCCCCAAAATTTCCTTTTTTTATTATATTTATTGTACTTTTTTGTAACCTTAAAATTTTCTTATCTTCAAACGTCCACGGGACTTAGAATGATAAAATTATGCAAGCAAAACCGGGGTTACATAAGTATTTAATTAATCCGACTTACCATCTGAAAATATTGGCCGTCATCCTGATATACAAGATACTCATAGTCATTCCTTAAAAATGTGATTAAAATTGTAACATTTCATAACAACTTGTAGTATTTGAAATCAATCTATAAACTAATAAAAAAAACTACATGAAGCAAAATATGTACAGTATTATATTAAGAACTGAATAAT
Organism: Chrysodeixis includens; assembly: GCA_941860345.1. Lineage (NCBI taxonomy): Eukaryota > Metazoa > Arthropoda > Insecta > Lepidoptera > Noctuidae > Chrysodeixis > Chrysodeixis includens. The sequence continues at coordinate 9,636,290 of OW796114.1, read as the reverse complement.
ATTAATTTGTTTTCTACATTGATCTACGTTAAAAAAATAAAAACCCCTGATTGGAGTCTAATAAGGGACTGAAACTGAAACTTTGCTTAGAAAGTTCGTTACGCCTAATTTTCAAAAGTGAAACTGAATCGTCAAGTTTTTGTCACCAATAAAAGCGTTTCAGAGTTTTACTTTTTCAAATTTCCCCCCAAGAAGGGAAACCAACATTTGGTACGGGGTCCAGACCGATTCTTATAAGACGCATACTGCAAGAGTTAAGTAATAATAAGTGCATGCAACATAGGTTAATTTGAATCAATTATTATGTAATACAAGGATGAAGTCGCGAGCAACAGCTAGTGTTTTTTATTGCCTTTCAATTTGTACTAAAAATCCTTATCGCTGCTTAAGATTGGCAGTGTATCACCGTCTCAGATAGGGCGAGTCGGCTCTCTCTGTATATAAAGCATTGATCTGTTAGATTTATAATTAGTGATTTTTCATAAACTTAAACCTCTCTGGACCGCAGTCCACAGAGGACGAAGAGTATCAATTAAGTTACTGATAAAATTTAAATAAATGTAAGTGAGATGTTTTTCTGGTTTAAAAGTTTTGAGAACAGTTTCAAGGTTTTTGATGAGTGATTATCTCGCCACCGCTTTTTGCACGTTTTTGCTCATTAATGAATATTTCTTTCCTTAGATACAATCATGAGCTTTTTAACAAAAGCTTTCGTCATTGCTCTGTTGGGCGTAGCAGCATGGTTCACATTCGGAGGCAGCAGTCCCAAACCCATACCACAGTTAGATCCTGAAGCGTGGTGGGGACCAACAGAACTAAAAGGCAAACTTGATAAAAGTATACGACCATTCAAAGTCAAGTTTGATGAGGAGGTACGTATTGCTAATAATAATTCTATAGAGACAGAGCTAGTTATATGTTAACGGTTGACTCACACGTATTTTTTGGGATAGCCCGACTAGTTTCGGACCCAACCGTAGTCTTTCATCATAAACTGACTAGTCGGGCTACCCGCTTTTTTACCCCGAGAAAAACGCTTGAGTAAAGCGTTATCATTTAATGATTAATCCATTAAACAATAGTTATTACAATAAGATAGATCGAGAGACTTCTTATAGTGGTTTCCAAGATATTTTTAAGAATGCAAAGAGTGGCTAAGCTTTAACAATAAATCCATTTCAGATGATAAAAGACCTGAGGTATCGGCTGAAGAATCATCGGCCATTCACACCGCCTCTAGAAGGAGTGGCGTTCGAATACGGGTTCAATACAAACCAGATAGAAGACTGGCTGAAGTATTGGGCGGAGAAGTACAACTTCACTGAACGGGAAAATTTCCTGAACCAATTTCCGCATTATAAGACTTACATCCAGGGTTTGGACATTCACTTCATCAGGGTGACGCCTAAGGTAAAGTATCTGATCTGACTAAACTATACTCGTCTCTTTCTGAGGATCTTATCCTATTAAAACCCACCATAATAATATTTTGGCCCTAAAACCAAAAAAAAGTAATGACAATGGTTTTTACATGTACCTTCTCAATAAATTCATGTTGAATGTCTTGTTAATCTACGTAACTGCGAGAACCATTTTCAAGGTTTTTCTTCCATAGGTGTCTAAAGAAGTAGAGGTGGTTCCCCTCCTCATGACTCACGGCTGGCCCGGCTCCGTGCGGGAGTTCTATGAAGCTATCCCACTGCTCACCACCCAACGACCAGGATACAACTTCGTTTTTGACCTTATTATGCCGAGTATACCTGGATATGGCTTCTCACAAGTAAGTACCTTCATCATAATAATATTTTGAATCATCATGTTTAAATGAATCATTCAATTTGATAAAAAAAAACCGGCCAAGTGTGAGTCGGACTCGCGCACGAAGGGTTCCGTACTACCATCTACCTATAATGGAAAATCACGTTTGTTGTTGGTATACTAATCAAATATTCAAGTTTCTACCCGTTTATAAAGATCGAGTAAAAAAATACGTTTATTGTATTGTGACCCCCCTTCATATTTCATTTAATTTTTATTTTTAGTATTTGTTGTTATAGCGGCAACGGAAATACGTCATTTGTGAAAATTTCAGCTTTCTTTCTATCATGGTTTATGAGATACAGCCTAAAGACAGACAGACATCGGGGGCTTAGTAATACCTAAAATCACATTATCGTAAAACATTTTTTTTTCAGGGCGCAGTTCGACCTGAACTTGGCATGCCAGAAGTAGCAGTCATTTTCAAGAACCTGATGAACCGGCTTGGCTATGAGAAGTTTAACGTCCAGGGCGGAGACTGGGGAGCAGGGATCGCATCTACAATTTCCACACTATTTCCTGATGTCATATTAGGACATCATTCTAACTTGCTTTCAAGTAGGGTAAGTAAATTAAGGTACTTTATGTATGTCAATAATAAATTTGAAACATTTTTTAAGATTATGAGTAAAGTGCAACTTTTAAACTTAGTTTTGAAGAAGGAACTTCTTCAAATCTAAGTTTTTCTTAAAAATGCTCAAAGTGGACATAATTTAATGTGACTGCACGGATAGCCGAGTAGTATAGGCCACCACGCCAATTACCACTGTACCACTGGTTCGTTCCTCACGTAGGACAAGAATTTTGTGCGATCTACAAAGGATAGTTCTGAGTCTGGGTGTCTTTGTGCATGTGAATTGAATGACTACGGAAACCCCCCGTATAACAAGGATTAAATTCCTTAGTACGGGAGTCGTTTTTACAAAAATAATAATGTATTTTTATTTATCTACAGCACTCCTCGGCAAACAAAAAGCTGTTCCTCGGTGCTTACTTCCCTTCTCTCTACGTGGAACCTCACCTGGCTGACAGGATGTATCCTCTGTCCAGCTTCTTTGCTTACGTGCTTGAGGAATCCGGATACATGCATTTACAGGCTACCAAACCTGATACTATTGGTGAGTTCGATTTGGCAGTTTGAAATCAAGAGTTTGGAAATGGAAATGACAGTGGAGGTTGTATGATTTGTATTTGAAGTCGTTTTCGTCGTTAATTAAATAGTTTAAATCTTAAATTTGACTGGCCTGTTCGTCTAGTGGTCAGTGACTGGCTGCTATATCGGAGGTCGTGAGTTCGAACCTCACCCAGGACAATTTACTGTTTTTCGGTTCTTAATCTTTATTTTCATTACAGGAGTACCTCTAACAGATTCCCCTGCTGGTCTCTTGGCTTATATCTTAGAGAAATTCTCCACGTGGACCAGAAAAGAACATAAGTTTTTACCTGATGGTGGACTCGAATTTAGGTTTACAAAAGACCAGCTCATTGACAATCTGATGATCTACTGGTCTACAAACTCTATCACCACATCAATGAGGTTCTATGCTGAGAATATGGGATTTAGATCACAGAAAATGGGCTTGGATCAGTGAGTATACATTGAGAATTAAGAACTTACTTTTAAAATTGTTATAGCGCGATTAGTACCCTAAAAATATGTCAGATGGATTTCTGGTCGGCGGCGCGTATTGTTCCACGCGCTCCTCGAAGTGAAGTGAGCAAATTGGCGGGGTTCTTAAGGGCCAGAGCCTTCCGGAGCCGCGGGATGTTCGGGAGAGTTACCGCGACACCCAAAGGGCTCCAGGAGGAATATAGTGGGTTTTAGTCAGTAAAAGTCTAACACTCCCTCCCGCTGCACCCACAGCGGGCGGGGTCATTTGATGATTTCCCACGAAAAAACAAAAAAGGAGATGGAATTCTGGAGAATATTTTTATTACTGTCAATGGCATATAATATGGGGTAATTCTGTTGATGCTTTAAGAATATTTCGCGCCCAAAAAAGATGTGTTAGGTCACTATGCAGAGCACAACAGCTAGATAGCTGTGTTCCACTTTTTAAAAAACTTAAGATTTTACCTCTCCCGGCTCTATATATATTTGAAATGTGTGTCTTTGTTTATAAGTATCCATATTTGTTTGATAAACATAATGACGTAGTGACTAGGCCAAGTAGAAGAATACACAAATTGTATATACCTCAACAAAGACTCCATTTGTATTCTTCCAATGTTTTTTGTATGGCCATTCGTATTTTCAACAAACTACCTGACTATTTTAAATCTTTAAAATTCTCAATATTTAAACTAAAACTTTTCCAATTTCTAAATGAAAAATGTTATTACACAATAGACGAATACCTAAACGACAAAGACCAAAACTTTTCTAACTTGTTTGACTTATGTTACTAACCCTTGACGAATATTGTTTCTAATTTTTTATTTTTTATTTATTGTTATTTACTCCTTGCAATTTTAATTTTTGGTAGAATCTATACATATTAGGTTACGTTAATATTTGTACACCAGAAATGGTAGAATATAAGCACGTCATAACGTTTAATTGTAACACCTACATTGTACTATATTCCAACAAATAAATGATCTTTATCTTTATCTTTATCTTTAATATTTTTTCTTGCTCTCCTCAGGATCCCCACACCAGTACCAACATGGGGTCTACAGGCCAAACATGAGATGATGTACCAGCCACCTGCTCTTCTGGTGACGAAGTTCACGAACTTAGTCGGTACCACAGTCTTAGATGATGGAGGGCATTTTCTGGCATTTGAGTTACCAAATGAATTCTCTGCAGATGTTTTCAAAGCTATCAAAGCGATCAAAGAATGGCGAAAGCTGAACTTGAAGACTGAATTGTGATTTGTTAAAGTATTAATAAAGTTTATTAATTAATGTTACATTGAGCTTGTTCTTTTTATCATTTTTCAAATCAATGGCCCTTGAAAACAAAAGTCACCACCTAAATTGCCTGGTCTATTGGTTACCAAGTCCGGAAATTTCAATCATTAAAGACTTATTTGGCCCATAAAGTACTGGAAAATTTTCAAATGATCGAGTATTAGTCGTATCCTGCAGCATTTTATTGCATGGAGAAATTAAGTGTGGTACTATTCTCTGTTAGTACTTCGTATGACCCAGTAAACACTTCACCAAACATGTTATGAAGTGGCAGGTGAAATGGAGATTGAGGTGAAATACGAGATTGGTAATAATACAGACAGAGAAGAAAAAGCATTACTTTTGACAAAAAATTGAGTTGATACTAGTTACGAATATGCACATCAGCATCATCTTCATGCCAAAAGATACTTGTAGCTCTATATTTTCTTATTAAGAAGGAACGTCGAAAGAAACTTAAAGGTTATAAAGTTCTGACCTGCATGAAGACAGTTACATGTCGATATTAGAACGGAAACATGTTTTTATCAATGATGATACTCACTTATGATACTCCCCTTCCCCCAGCACTCAGATAACAAGTAAATGTAGATACTTACTGTATATATAGCCTTGTTGTATTTTATTCGTAGCATTATGTGAGAACACTGTCCGCTAAGGACTAAGCTTTTTTTAAAACGACTATTCCTAGTTAGCTAATAAAATTAAAAGTAAGTGATTTGTTTTCTAATGTTTCTAAAAATACGGAACATTACAAAAAAGAGACTTTTTTAAGTTATTAAGACTTGAAATATTAATAAAAAAATATTTTTATTTACTGATCGAAACAGGACACAAGTTGTAAAGACACCAAAAGATACCACAGTGTCAAATAGTTCGACGGTTCAAAATTAACTTGCCGAAGCAATAGTAAAAATAAAGTATTTTTAGTTTCTAACAAACGCTAAATAAAAACGTAAATGAATGCATATACATACATACATCGATAGCATCATAAATCAACACAAAACCTCGAATGGCCTTCGCATCTAACTAGCTTGGCAACACGTTCATACAAGTTTCACTGTCAATGTGCCTCTGATAAACAAATATGTCCTTTGTACGATATGCTCTTGAACTTTGTTATCTCAACCGTTTACAAACAACGAATAAAACTATATTACATAATATTTATCGTCCGTTTCTTTTTATTTGTTGAACTGTTCTAAACACATTTTTCACGTCTGTATTAGAACGAATACACATTATCTATTGACTATTTTGGCAGATATTTCAAAAATCTTTTTCTTTTTTTAGTTAGGTACTGACAATCATGGGTTTGTTAACAAAAGCATTCGCCATTGCGCTGCTGGGCGTAGCAACATTGTTCACATTCGGTGGCAGCAGTCCCAAACCCATACATACACAGTTAGATCCTTAAGCGTGGCGGGGACCAAAAGAACTAAAAGGCAAACTTGATAAAATTCAATTTTCAATTCGATTCGTGCTAACCATACATACATAAACGTCAAGCCTCTTTCCCTTGGGGGTAGGCAGAGATCACATCTTTCCATTTGCTACGATCCTGGCATACCATTTTAGCTTCATCCACACTCATCAATCGCTTCATACACGCCCGTGCTAACCCTTATGAAAAATTAGACTTTTATGTGGATGCTTACCAGACTTGCACGTGATCTTTATCACCTTTGCTGGAGTTTCTCTGTCAGATTCTCCAACTGGCTTTCTAGCTTACTTACTAAAGAAGTTTTACGTATGGATCAAGACTGAGTTCAAGAACTTGCCTGATGGTGACCTTTGGCTCAAGTTCACGAAAGACCAGTTACTTGACAAGCTGACAATATACTGGTCTACAATTAACTATATCTTGAAGAGTATGAGGTTATACGCTGAGATTTTGAATTATATAGCGCGAGAGATGGAATTGGACCAGTGAATATTGCTCTGGCTTTTATCATAAAGCTTTATATTAAATACTGTCATCATCTCTATGTCCTTATCCCATTTTACTTAGGATCGGCGCAACACGTTTTTTTTTCATTTTCTTCTATTAAACGTCACAGTATCATTTATTCCTTTTTCATACATATCATGACTTAAACAATCCTCCCATCTTTTCTTTGGACTTCTCTTTCATATTCATATTCATAAATTTATTTGCATCCATCAACATTCATACAGATCACTTGTAGTAAATACTGTAAATAGTAGTATTTCTACGTGTATTTAAGACTCCAAAATCGGCCATGATGATAAAAATACCGCTTCGGTACATTAAAATAAACATTTATACCTATCTGAAAAAAGACAATAAATTCTGTTTTAAATTAATCATACAAAATTATCATTATTTTATTAAAATTTTTAGAAAGGGTTAGTGGTTTCCAAGTGCAAAAACAGTTAATTTAGAGGAAAAACAAATAGACAAAAAATCTTCTACTCCTATAAGAATAACTAAATAATATTTTACTTTTCTCAGGATCCCGACACCAATACCTACATGGGCTCTACAAGCTAAACACGAAATGATTTATCAGTCTCCTGCCCTTTTGACACCGAAGTACACGAACCTAGTAGAGCCTCAACCATGGTTGATGGAGGGCATTTCTTAGCATTCGAGTTACCTAAGGAATTCATTTATTCATAATTCATTTATTGCAAAGTGGTACATGGGTAAATAAATGGATCTCACATACAATATAATTGTTGGTCTACCAAATTCGCTACTGATGTGTTCAAAGGCATACAGGTGATTAGAGAATGGCGCCAGAAGAATGGAAGGACTAAGCTGTGTTTTTTTTTACTGTAAATATTTTTTTGTTTATTTTTCTATTTTTACTCTGGCTCGTCTCAAACTAAGCAGAGCTTATATTATGAGTACTAGACAACTGAAATACATACACACCCAGACACATAAATAATGATCATGCTCATCACACTCACATTTGTGGTGGGTGGGGATCGAACTCACGACCTCTGATATAGCTGTCAGGGCCACTAACCACAAGACCTAGAGCCAGTTATTTCATACCAATTTGTTAAATCTTGACTACAAGCAGTCTACACTCTTTTGGGACTCTAGCATTCTGCTACGTTGGTAAATTAACGTTTCGAAAGTGTCTTAAAACCTACCTACTAGTATCCAACTATTACTTACCACAGTGCAACTATAATATAACGACTCCCTCGATTTAACAAATTAATCGTATTCCTTTTGAATTGTAATAACAGTCAATTTAAAATATACTTCTACATTACGAAAACTTTCTAAGAACAACTTCTTAAAACGAATTTATAACTATCAAAAAAAAAATATTAATAGATAGGACTATCAAAAAATCTAATTGCCTCAAATTAACGAATTTTGTCAACTCAAACCTCTATTTAACGGTCTCGCCAATCATAGTATGTGATTGCACCACCAGTCATGATGACCGATTTTTAATTAATGAAGTTTGTGTACCTATCAATCTTATTAGATATCAGTTTTTGTTAACTATTCACGTTAAAACAAGTTCATACTTGCTTGGCATAGACTTTACCCTACTTTATACCAAAACGCAATCTTTTAATCTTTAGTGTAATATACCTACCATATGACAAGCACAATATTCTCTAGTCATCCTCACGCAACAAAATTGTTGCAGATAATAAATGTAATGACATATTATTATGATAAAATAGTCAATTATATCGGTATGATATTATTATACTGGTAGATACTAAACAAAGCAAAACATTCGGATCAAATTCCAAAACATTGAGGGACTTAACTCTCTTGAAAAAAAGCTCATGGTTTGCTAGTGTCGAAGCGAGAGTATCAGTAAAGTTAATGTTTGAATGAGCCTAGAGAATTAATTTTGAAGACTGTTCTTCATGCTAATTACTAAAGCTCGACGTAAATAAGGCTTCTGAAATCGCAAATCCGTAGTGTGAAATATGCAGGGAGAATTAATTCCCACTTTGGTCAGTCATATACATATAAATAAAAACTTAAGGAAAAGCAACATTTAGATAAACATGTACAATAAATAAAATTCAGTACAAAAAGAGCTTCACAAAACTTCACAGAAGCAGTATGAATTCAAGTACAAATTTACTTGAAAGGATAACTATATGGCTATTTATTACTCTCCTACTAATTTAATACTTAAAACCAACATTATTTAGACACAGGTTTATGTGTATTGGTTTTTATAATTTAGATTTAGCTAAATCGATATATGTGTTAAGTTGTTTATAGATTTTCGCGACTTGTGCACATATTTTTGACAACAAACGGGTCTTATTCTTCTTAAGAATTATCGATTTACATCGCGAATACAACCCGTTTGCAGTCTAAAATTTGTGCATTGATTCTCGTAACTTGGGTGTGACTAAAACAATTTAATTCCAATCGAAATCACGAGAGGCACGAGATCAAACCACTCACAGATATTCAATTCATAAAAGATGCTTAAATATTTATCTTAATCCCACAAGCGTGTGTTGTTATTGAATCAATTTCGTATCACCACTGCCATCCCCGCGCCGACGCGTGGCGCCTAATGCTAATTATTACCAGAATGTGACTTATCTATAGAAAGTTGTCCGTCTATTTATTTAGGGTCATTTGAGTTTAGGGGACTTATATTTCTAATTTATTCATGGGGTTGAAGTGGTTGGTAATAGAAAATTAATATATTTTGTGTAATATAACTAGTTGTCACTCGTGACTACGTTCGAGAAAAAAAATAGGTATGAAAAATAGATGGTAGCCGATTCTTAGACCTACTGAAAGCATGTATAAAATTTCAAGAGAATCAGTCCAGCCGTTTCGGAGGAGTATGGTAACTAACATTGTGACACGGGAATTTTATGAGTAAGATATTCCACGACTTTCAAACAACGCTAGATAGTCTCAAACTAAGCAGAGCTTGTATTATGAGTACTAGATAGTTGATAAACATACCTATATACTTCTAAATACATACCTAAATACTATATAAAAATTACACCCAGACACAGGACAAAATGATCGTGCTCATCACACAAATTTTAAAATTTGTCCTGGGTGGAAATCGTGACCACGACCTTTAGTCTAGTATAGCAGTCAGGGCCACTAACAACTAGACCAACAGGCCCCTCATATTACACAATGTATCATAAAGAACTTATTGCCAGCCAGAGCAAATAAAATCGCATCATTTAACTAAACAGGGCGAGGGCGTGTGAGATGCTGATAACATGGCGAGGAGATTTCTCGGGTGAGAAGACTTAACACCCGTCCCTTTTACAAGAGGGTGCAAGAGAGAGACAAGGAGAGTATCTCTATCTCGCTCTGACTGAAATCAATGAGTCAAACTCTAAAGGGATAAGTTGAAGAATATTTTTTAATTCACTTTTAAAATAAGTTACTATCTCTGAAAAAGAAAATTATAGTTACATTGGAGGACATTACAAAGCATTTTAATTATTTTAATATCTAATTACTGAAAACTTGAACCTCTTGACCTTTCCTCTAGGCTATAAATGTGGTGTATTTTTTCTTTTAAAACCGTTATATCATTGTACCTATGCGCTCAAAACACCAATTTAATTCGATATGAGTATCTAAAGTTCATATTGACAAGTTGCCTTGTTGCTATATTATATACAAGCAGGATGTTCCACTAAAAAGGAATATAACCGTTACGTTTTTGAGTTAAGGGTTAATTTGCTTTAAGGGCCCCTTATTCGAAATTTACGTTTCTAGATCGAGTTTTATTCAGAGAAATCACCATATTTAAATTCTTAAAAAAATATATAGTACAGATACATGCTTTATCTAGTGACTTTTTTGGATAGAAACGAATTATTTAACATTTTGCTCGATAAAAAAAAATCAGAAGTAAGGTCGATTTTAGAAGTATTTTTAGTTTTATAAGACTTGGACTGAACGTAATCTTATATAAATTTAACATTTCATTTACTAATCGGATTTGCCAGGGATATTATTGGATAGAATTTTAATATGGCGCTTATTTTTTTTTTAAATAAAATAAATACGTGAAAAGTGCTCGCGCGCACCGCGCGCTCCGTGCCAGTGTCCAGCCGGACGCCATCGAGGTAGGACCTATGCAACTTTTGCTCGCGACCACAAATTTACGTAAGTGATTGAAATGGTAAATAAAAAAAACAAAATTAAGAAAAGAAGGGTGTCTGAAGTGAAGATAATCCGAAAGTGTATTGCGTAGGTACTTATTCTATAAATACGTCACAATATGATTACTTCTATACACAGAGCAACGAGAAGTCAGTATGTATAGAATTTAAAATCTATAATGGGAATATTCACCTTTATAAGGTGCAGATTTCCATGGTCAAATTGAATGAACTTTCGCACAGAGTGATCACAATTTGAGATAGATGTTTATTATTTAGTTAGTTTGAAAAAAAAAAGTCTTTCAGTTTACGTAATATCAAAACGTATCATGATTCAAATGATTCATGGTTACTAGTCCTAACCGTGTTAAATTAATGTCGGGGTGGTAGCGCCACGCTGTATAGTACTCACAAAATCTTCTACAACCATTCTTTAAATTCTATAGAATGATCATCGCTTTCCTTAGTCACACATTCATAACATATTAGTGTTGACAATTAATAGTTTAGTGGATAGCACATCGAGCTAAGTATATTATTATGTTTTTGTTGCAAACTACTACTTATTACTAGCACAATATATATATGAACTACTGATTTATTTATTTATACTGTGGCGTGCCCGCCCGCCGCCATAGGTCACCGGAGTTCAAATCGCGACGGCTCCTTAGCAACGCGGGCGCAAGCCGTTTCGGTGCGTTAAATGCCTAAACTTTCGGAATAAGGGGCCCTTAAGTTCTATAAATACTATATTGTTATTAGCCGTTTATCTGAATGACTAGCATGTTTTGGCCACCACGTTTTTATAACGTCACCGACCAAAACATTTTATGTTACACAATAATTTTAAAGTTCAATTGAAAGCTTTATCGTAAGGCACGGTCTCACAGAAAAACGGTTGTTTTGCTGCTTAAATAAATTGATAATAATTAATATTAAAACGGTCAAAGTATGTATGGGTGTGCATGTATATGTTTTTTTTAACTTTTCACGTCTAAACTTAAGACTAACTAAGATTTTTATAATATTTGTAATGAAGGTAGCCGACACCCTTTTTTATCCGGGAAAATCCTCATGGACTTTCTCGGCCCTGGGGAAGGCGGAGAGGCGTGCCGGACTCCTACCGGCCAAAACCACCGGAGTGCTTCGCTCTTCTCTTGTACCAGGGATCACGGGAATGCAACGCAAACTACCGCGATAAGATAGATGTTTAAGATTCACATATGCTAACATAGATTTAAATATTTAACCTCAAAATTAATGAAAAATGGGAGGTTGGTTGTACGGTAATCTGTCATTTATTGTGTGAATATCTTCTTCCCACAATGTTATTGTGTGTTTATCTAAAACATCTTGCTTCCCCCCTTCATGGGCGAGTCCCTCTTACAAGTGGCCGGTTTCGTTAGTTTACCCGATAAACGAGGTGTCAGACTCAGACCCCAGTCGTTAAATCTATTAAAAATTGCTACCCATCAACTCAAATTTAATACCTAATTGCTCTACACATCGCCGTCATTGAGACCTATGCCTTACAAACGATGAATGAATTGAGTGTGGATGGTACAAACATTCATTCGATCTTGATAAGGAGACAGATAGTACAGTAAATATAACCGTATATAAGAATCGGTGACCCAGCACAGGATATCAAATTGTCTATTTTTAACGTACGAGTAGCTACCGGGCGTTAAAAGAGTTTCGGACAAAGTGACATACAGTTGTGTTTTGATTGTGAGTGTATAGTTTTACTTTTTTATATTTGTTTTAAATGTATTTTCGTTGTGTTTCGTGCATTTTTTTATAGTTGCATTTTTTTCGCGAGCTTTTTTCTATAAAATTACGTTTTGGGACCGGTTATTAGGATCGTCAATTTAATTTTAAAAGCACTACAATTTTATTTTAGTGTTAAAAAAAAAAAAAGATTTTAGCTAGACATTTTAATATTTACCTGCATCAATTTATTTATTAATTTATACAGTTAATATATTTTTTCCATTGTTTTGTTCCACTAAATAAAATTATCTACCATGTGATCCTCTAATTCAGTGATGTCTTGATGCTCAATAAAGTGGTATCTAATATTGTTATTAAGTGTCATAATAAATTGATTTACTATCGAGAAAAATATAGAAAAATACGTAAAAGAATAGCCGTATAGAATATTTGTAAATTGTAACATTTGAGGGGATCGAATAAAGAATAACACTGCAGCAATTTAAAAGGCGATTTTTGGTAGTAATTATCTTTAATAGTAGCAATTATCTTTAACACGAAACATCAATGAAATATTGTTTCATTCACCGACATTTTGACTGGCCTGTTGGTCTAGTGGTTGGTGGCCCTGACTTCTATACCGGACGTTGTGGGTTAGATTCGCACCCATAGTGATCACAACTATTTATTGTATCTCAAGAAACATATGACTGCCCGACAAATCTCTGCCATTTCAAGAATCTATTTGAGATAGAAAATGTGTCAAATTTAAAAATAATCTGCTTCCTGCTTATCTTGCTGTTTTTGTTTTCGCGAGTTATCGCCGTCGCTCCAATGTTTTGTTTAGTAAAATCGATGAGCACTGATAAGATACGATAACTACTTAATTATTAGGTCCAAAAAACAAAATGTATTCTATAAGTTAGTACTTACTAATCCTAAAACAAAATACATTATTTTCACAGTGATAAAATCCAAACATGCTATAGTTGAAAGCTCCCAGCTCCTAATCTTTATAAAATTAGATATGAATTTGAACTTCTTTAAAAATAATAAATCTAAAATACTTGGTTCTTCTACTTGAGCAACTTTTTTGTGATAAAATTTTGCAGATATGTTAATTACCTACTCAATCATCGTTCCAAGCAAAAAGGGATAAGTGTTTGGAGTGGTGAAGAACACTTTATTATGCAACAATAATATTTACCATGCCAATGATAATAATAAGTAATGAATACTTTGGCTATTTGTGAAAATGCAGAATCATTCTATAAGCAACGTCACACAAATTAACAAAAAACAGTATGATGAAATTCGAGAGCCGTATTGCTCAAAATATCCCAATATTATTCACATTTTACAGTATAAAGGTTTGCGAGTACATTGTTTATGTTTATTTACATTACTTGCTGTAAAACTTTTAAATGACTTGGTAAACTCACTTTGCAAGCAATGGATAAGAAACATTCGGAAAATGTAATATGTTGCAAGGAAGCTTCGTCATTATGATTAAGATAGTTTCTACTGTAAACGAAATGTTAGGATTTGTTATAGCAATAAATTTGATAAATAAAATTGTTTTAATTAAATATTTACGTTTACTGTTTTTTTTAATTAGGTTTCGATATTTACTATCAAAAAGATGGCAGTTCATGTAAAGTAATTGATATATTTGTTACGGAAAATAATCGCACTTAAAGTCGCTTTCTGCAATCTGTCTATCTCTATATTTTACTTACATAGAGACATAACGTATACAAATCCATAACGTAGTTTTAAAGATCTAAGCTTTTAGATGTTTAAATTTATCTATACTCTGTATGTATTTAGAAATAATAGGTCGGGAAAAAAGTCTTTTCGCATTATAGTATGTATGAACTTGTAATAAAATCTTTCTCTCTCTAATAAAATTAGAATTTGGAAGTATGCTTTTAGAATTTTAATTTTCAATTATACCAAAACCAGCCAGATACAAATACTATACCTAGCCAAAAAGATTTTATTACAAGTTCATACATTCTAGTTCTCATAATACAAGCTCTGCTTAGTTTGAGACTAGATGGCGTTGTGTGAAAGATGTGGAATATTTATTTATTCATTCCCTTTCAGATCAACATGGGCATGTTAAAGAAGTCTCTCATCGTTGCTGTAGTGGGTGTAGTAGCATGGTTTGCATTCAGTGGTAAACCTCCAACAATCCCACACTTTGATCCCGAAGCGTGGTGGGGCCCAAATGAACTGAAAGGCAAGCTGGATCAAAGTATTCGACCGTTCAAAGTGAAGTTTGAGGAATCGGTAAGTAATTGTCAATGATACGTGAAAACACCATAAGGTCTGGAAACAGGACTACTATCTATTAAACTAGCACTTGTTATATAGCATAGCTTGTTTACTAGCAATTGCCCACAACTTCGTCGGTGCAAAATCATTACCAGTTCCAACGCAGTTGGTTAAAAAGTAGCCTACTTGTTAATACAGTGTGACAGCTAACTCCTTAACCATTGTTTCAAAACTCACAAACTTTCACATTTATAATATTACCTAGTAGGATTAAGCAACCAGTTTTCAGTACTGAATTTCAATTTTAGTTTTTGATTGTAATTAAAATAAGATTAAGCTGTCGGATAAATGCTTAGAAAATAACCCACAACTAGCGTTATGTATCTGTAAAGGATATTTATATTTGAAGTACCTACTAAAAGTTTTTCCCTTTTAGATGATCAAAGATCTCAAGTACCGTCTAAAGAACCACCGGCCATTCAATCCGCCTCTAGAAGGTGTGGCCTTCGAGTATGGGTTTAACACCGGTCAGCTGGACAGTTGGTTAACCTACTGGCGAGAGAAGTACAACTTCACTGAACGAGAGGCCTTCCTGAACCAGTTCCCGCACTATAAGACATACATCCAGGGCTTAGATTTGCACTTCATCAGGGTGAAGCCAGAGGTAATAATAGAGATTTTATGTTTAACTTTACTTTGAATTCCATTATGTTTTTTGTGGATAAGCAATAAATGTTAAAGCAACGTGTGGAAGAAGAAGACGTGCTATCCCGACCCCGAATGGTAATTAGAATAAGGGCAAGGGAATGATGAA
Source organism: Chrysodeixis includens (assembly GCA_941860345.1). NCBI lineage: Eukaryota > Metazoa > Arthropoda > Insecta > Lepidoptera > Noctuidae > Chrysodeixis > Chrysodeixis includens. Next base: position 9,620,626 of record OW796114.1, on the reverse strand, counting down.
AGATGATGAAATTTCAGAGCAGATTAAAGTCCTTTCTTTTTGTTATGTACGATGTTTTGGTAAGGGGACAAACTTGACTCTTTTAGAACTAATCCCAAATGAAGATGGAGACAGGAAAAAGTAGGGTGAAATATTTTCTTGGTAGTGGGATAGAAAAGGCTCGTACGAACGACTTACATACGTAAGCTACCGAAAAAGATACAATAACAAGACAAAATATCGACATTCTTACTCAAGACGCAATTGTGATGAAACTAAACAATTTTAAAAATTCCCAGGTCCCTGAAAACGTAGAAGTAGTTCCGCTTCTGTTACTCCATGGATGGCCTGGCTCAATCAGGGAGCTATATAAGGCCATCCCGCTCCTCGCAAGCCACAGACCAGGATACAAGTTTGCTTTTGAGGTTATTGCGCCGAGCATCCCTGGATTTGGATTTTCACAGGTAAGATATAAAAATTTGATATTCTTATTGACCCTATAAGCCAACCCTATAAGCGTAGAAGTCTCTTAGAACGTTCGTAGGGCTCTGAGAGGGCACAGCGGCAGTCATTTGGAGATCAAAATTTTCTTGTGCTGGAGACTCCAACCTCTTGTGATACCACAAAAAAATCTTGGAATTTGAACAAACAAACCAGTACAGACACAAATTGCCACGACTAACAAGTAGATTGCTATAGCTATTCCATCCATAGTAGAATAACTTTGGTTGAATGATTGAACTTTACATAGGCAATTGTAATCCTTACTAGTACTTACCTGTAGTGTCTTCATATCATTTTCATTGTGTATCACTGCATATAAGCTATTAGACGGTCGTTCTAGCATTCTACATTCACATTTTCGTCGCATTCAATGAACACACATTAATTAATGGCGCGCTGTCAGCCGGTAGGCGGTGGGCAGAAGTCAAGGTTATTTGCCGTATTGACTATAATTGCTGATGAACGACTAGACTAATAGGTTTTTGTTGATTGTAGAGGTGTACATGAGTTATACCGATTCTTTGCTTCTTAAAAATGAAAAATATTTTAACAAATTTAAAGTTTTCGGCAAGCCTCTTCCAACCGGTCTTTCTATAAATCTTTGAGGGAGGCCTATGTCCAGCAGTGGACGTAATACGGCTGTGATAATGATGATGATGACGTTTTCTGGTCAAGAGCCCCGTTTATCTGATTGTTCTAAATACTTTTGTCGACCGCTCTTTTTTACTCTCCTTCCTTTACAATTGTTTTCCATTTTTTTTTGGTTCATAGATACTATTAGCAACGATTTTAAGTAACATTTCTAATTTGTGAAAAATGATTACTCAAATTGTACTCATTGATCTTTCAGCAATTGATTTTCTTTTTCTTCTTCAGGCAGCAGTCCGACCCGGCTTCGGGGTTCCAGAAATGGCGGTGGTTTACAAGAACCTGATGACTCGTCTTGGTTACGATAAGTTCTACATCCAGGGCGGGGACTGGGGAGCGTCTATTGGTGATGTAATGGTCACGCTGTACCCTGATGCCGTGTTAGGATACCATTCTAACATGATCTTAACTCAGGTATGAGAAACCTACCTTAATTTACTATCATTTGGATTCATTGGTCATTATATTTTTCCCAGATAATTTTATTCGACTTAGACAAGATTTTAAATAAAACGATAAAGGACAATTGAATCGTTCTTACTTATGAAGTGACTGGTCTAAATCACGTGACTTCTACAAAAAAAAACCATTTCATCATTAACTCTAGTAAAAGTATCATTTGCCTACTAGATGACCTTATTAACTTACTTTAGCATAGACAAATGATATTTGAATCATTCATTTTATAAGTCAATTACTTTCAACAGCATTCTTCGGCGAATCTCTGGATGCTTATCGGCGCCTTCATGCCATCCCTTGTGGTAGAAGACCATCTAGCTGATAGGATGTATCCCCTTTCCAAGATATTTGCAGTCATGATGGAAGAATTCGGATATATGCATCTACACGCCACTAAACCTGAAACAGTTGGTAAGTAGGTCACTATGAAGGAGTATTTGGCAAAAATATGGGAACATACACATAGCATACATACAGCTTTAAATTTCTCTTCTTACTAGTTACTGCCTGGGACTTGGCTATAAAAGCAATACCTCTTTGACGCAGTCGGTTAAAATGTTGCCTGTACCAGGGTGTTAGCCAACTCAATACCAAGTTTCATTAAAATTGATTAAGCCGTTTGAGCGTGAAAGAGTAACAAACATCTATATAACAATCCATTCATACTTACATTCATTTGTGTTTTTGATATTAGTAGGATTGATTAAAATATGAAAATATGTGTTTTGAGTAGCATTTCATAATGTGCGGTACAGAAACTTTTTCATTAAAATATTCTTCTGATAAAAATGGACATAACTCTTTCGGTTTCGATCAAAACGACGTTTCCATCTACGCATCTTTATTTCTTCAGTATTAACCTTCTCCATCTATTTCCAGGTGTCGCCTTAACAGACTCTCCAGCTGGTCTCATGGCCTATACTTTCCAGGCATTCTCTTGTTTCACCAGACCAGACCATAAGCACAAGGTTGACGGTGGTCTAGAGTACCGGTTCACGAAAGATGATCTGCTAGACGTCGTGATGGTCTACTGGTCTACCAACTCCATTTCCACCGCTATAAGGATATATGCGGAAAGTTTGGGAAGCAGAGTCAAGGCGTTTGGTCTAGATGAGTAAGTAGACCTCAACATTATTTTTATTATGGGTGTTTACTACTTATAGGACATTTTAATTACTCTAAGAACTGAACTACCAACGTTGAAGGTAAATATCGTGAGGAAATCTAAAGCTAGCGTAGTGATCAATGCTTGAAACATCTATACAAACAAAGAGGCCTTTGCCTAGCAGTAGGGCGTCGGTATCATAATGTAATACTATAGTATAGTATAGTGTGACGTCTGACAGAGGAGAATGGAAGAATAAAACGTGTTGCGCCGACCCCAAGTAAAATAAGATAAGGGCAGGAAGATGATGATGTATTACAAATTGAATTACCTCTTTTACAGGATCCCAACACCAGTTCCTACATGGGGCTTACAATCAAAATACGAAGCTTTCTACATGGCCCCCAGTCTTCTAAGATATAAGTTCACCAACCTGATCAATACCACGGCTTTAGATGATGGAGGGCATTTCATGGCTTTCGAACTCCCTGAGATCTTCACTGAGGACGTTTATCGGGCTGTCCAAGCTTTTAAAGAATGGCATCAGAAAAATAAATGAATTGCTGAATGAATGAATAGCTCTGATGTATTGAACTGACATATCAAAGTACCATACATTTGAAATTTATTGTTACATTTGAGAGATGTTACATGGCCTAGACCTTCTGAACTGTGATTTTAGGATTAATAAACACTTTAAGACAACTTGTGTTTTTATTTAATGGAGTATATTACTAAGAACTTACAGTAAATCTTGAATTTGGTTTGTTATTCAAGTAAACTAGGTCCAAGAGAGTAATCCATGAATTTCTTCGATTCCTTCTGCATTTATTTTTATGGACAGCAAAATTGAGAACAAAACCTTATGTTTCCGATAAAATTTTCTGAATCAGATTAGTCGGTGGAAGTTGTAAGGCAGATAAATATTTGAATCATCATCTTGAGTCACGAGAACTAGAAACTTATCAAAATGTTGTAAATGTTAGATAATTTGTTAAATTAAATTGTTTATTATGTAATTAGAATATACATGTTTTTCATGTTGGTTTTTTTAGACCTAGGTACTATAATCGTAGGGTCATCGAATATATCGCAAATGTCATCTGGATCGAATCCTGTTTTTAAACATTGTTTATTTTTTATTTGATATTCGTGCTTATTGAAAAGTCTATAAAGAAAATGAGGTCCGATAAAAGAGGAAATGAGAGGAACAGAGGAATTAATTAATGAGGATGTAGTACTTACAGAGCTAAAGATGGTGGATTGTATAAACAATGCATATTGATATAATAACTTAAAGGAACAACCAGATTAATCTGAGCATCTCTGTCCCGGCAAACGATTTGGATTTAGGCAACAATAAAGAACAATTGAACTTATTACTAAAATCTAAACACATAATTATTTAATTTATAATTTCAATGAAACACGTCATTGATACAATTCCAATAAATCCCACTAAGACAACGCAGGTGTCTGACTCGTTATCACGTCTGATGATACAAATACAAGAATACGTCATGAACAAAAGACAGTAGTATCTCTATTACCTAGAGAACAATACCTAGCTAAGTGAAGTCCTGATATGATTGTTTGTCTCAAAATTCCACTTGACAATGACGAAGACAACACACCTTAGACTGCACGGATAGCCGAGTGGTATAGGTCACCACGCCAATTAGCATTGTGCGCAACGTGTCGCGGGCTCGATCCCCGCGAAGGACAAGAATTTGTGCGTTCCTCAATTGCTTGTTCTGAGTCTGGGTGTCTCTGTGTATGTGCATTGAATGTCTATTAAACCTACTGCGATACAAGGATTAAATTTTGTAATGCAGGAGTCGTTCGTGCTCAGTGTCATTTTTATGGAGTCTTTACATCTTGAATTTAAAGTGTTGCGGGCGTGGAAGTGATACGGTGATCTACGCCTTGAGGTGAACACACACCCATCCAAGCCAACCGCTTCAAACGAAATTTTAGAATTCTGTAAACGAAATCTTCTTCCGATTCGAACGACTCGACGTGGGGAAGTGTGCGGGGTTTCATGAGAATTTACATACAGAATTTTAAAATTCGTTTGTATGACGCGATCGGCTCTGATGAATGTATTTTATAGTCACTCTCTAAACCCGCAAAATTATTACTATGGCAAATGGTAGTGGTTTTTTTTGAATACGTTACATGACGGTTCAGGTTCAGTCAGTAAGAGTCTGACACTACCCAATTCCTTCTCCGTGGAGGCGGGATAGATGAGGATTCCCCCGTCTTAAGAAAAATGCGTTTTTAATACGGTAACATTATGCACGTATTATATACTGTCTTAGTGTCTTTATCCTATTTATACACCAAATTATATTCAAATTGACCTATTTACCAAGAACAATAAACAAACAGACAGTACGTTATCTATATCAGTGTGCATTATGGAATTTATTACGATTACGCCGGCCGGCAAGATAAACAGTTAGTGTTGTTATATCTTGGGCCGCGGACGTGTGTTCCCTTAGACTTTATAGTTTGTATTTAATTTAATTCGTTTTGTGTAATGTAAGTATTTTTTTGTTTGTGTTTTTGTTAAAAACATACATGCTTTAGTTAAAGTTGCCAAGGTTTTGAATTAGTAGTCGTTTTTTTACCGTTTTTTTTTTTTGCCGTGGAATTATAGGTTAAGTGCTATTAGCCGGTTGCGTACCGTATGTATAGAGGTATAATACAGAATCGCTTGCATTGCGGTATTGCTTTTAGTAAGATTTCTTTTAATTCACGTAATAACTTCAAGGCAACCCGGTCCTTTTTAAAGGCTTACACGGGGACACAAGTCCAACATGCAGAGTCCTTATTGAGAACTTTAACCTCAAATCTGATGTGGCACCTACCATAGAGCAGGGGTGGGCCACCCCTGCTCTATGTAAGAACAAACATGGACGGCCCAGGGTAGCTACGTAAATATATTATTAGGTAGGATATGGTAAATGTGTTTTCTTCACTAACTTTGGAAATCTATGGCACCTGCCTTTACATTAGAATGCAATTAATAAGATTATAATTATCCAGTTAAGGAAACGAGACAACACACTACTCGGTGTTATGCCCCATCTCGCTTTGTCAACTACTCCAAGCAGTCATAGTAGGTTCTGAACTCTTATAGTTGTTTAACATAATATTCTTAATCAATAACATCATCACAAATGTTTTCTTTGTCATTCCCCTCTTGATCGAAGTTCACTTATAATTGTTATCTCTTTTTGTTAACAATATTAATCCTTGCATGTTTTACCTTGGACCTTGTCACTTCACAATATAAGTTATCACTGATGATGATGATGTTGTTGCTCGCAGAATTTTTGTGATTTTTATATTAGAATACAAATTGAATTGCTATTAATAGTAAGTATATGAGAACTTAGTGACATAATTTCTAAACACCGACATTATATTGTTAATAAATAAAGAAACTACATCCTTATCGAAAACTCATTAAAAAGTCAGTTTAAAATAGATTTAAACAAAGAACTAGAATTTTTCCTTAACAAATAGTAATTATGCAACTATAATTATCAATGGCCGTTTCAAAACAATTACTGGCTATTATATCATGCAACATTTAATATATCCTAGTAAACAGGGTCTACTGCTTGCAGTTGTGGAAGAGTGACAGAGCACTGCACGGCATAGAGCGGCGTCTCTTTTCCACAACTGCAATAATATTACTTAAGAGGGAGTGGTGGTGGTGGAGTGTTGCGCCGACCCCAAGTAAAATGGGATAAAGGCAGGAAGATGATGATGATGATTAAAGGTGTCTGTGGAAAATTCAAAGTTAAGCAAGCATTTAAACGTTTATGTTTTGTTTTGTTATTACAATACATATTGTATTGAATACTTACTTAGTAATTACAATAATCTTTACATTATCTAAAAAAAATAGTTTATCCTCATGAATAATGAGAATACATCACACCTGACGATAGATTCAACGTTTTATCAAAAGCAACCTTATGCTATTGTAATAAGATTTATCAATAACAAAGCAATAATGGCCATAACCTTGACTTCGAAGACATCGGTGACCTCTACTATAATACGCTGATGGCCGCTACTAATTTTATGATTTCTGATTCTATCTAATCGCAATTTACGCTGATAACAGTCGAAGTGCAGTAAAATGCTACAAGGATCTTTTGGCACGTGGCCAAAATCGTAATTGATGCCGTCTTATATGAAAACCATCACCTTTGACAGACAGTTGAGTTAATGGGCCCCGTATTTTTGCCATCCACTGGCAAAAAAATCCTTGTAATACTATAGTGTTAAATATTTGACATAAAACGTCAGATAGGATTATAACTCAAGCGTATTCATTGGGATATCCCGACTCGTTTCACTTCAAACTGGAGAGCTTTATCATAAGCTGAATTAGATCTAAATGCATCCAAAATTAGTCAGGCTATTCCAAAAAAATCTAGGTAAGTAAACCGTTTAAATATAATAATACCTAAGTGGTATCGACATTATTATTATATCAACTAGGTTATCTTTATTTATCATGGATAAACGTTTAGGTAATAATTATTTAATTGATACGTGCAAGTAAATAAATATGATATCTTACTAATACTCATTAATAATTTACTTTCTAGAAACACTGATAGCATTGTTGCTATAGTCACCTTTTGTTGCATTGTTATTACATTATCACATAGTTATTATCGCTTGCTAAAAAACGGTGTAAGAAAATTGTGAGGAAAACAGCACACCTTAGAATTTTTCAAGGGCGTGCTAAGCCACTTTAGATTAAGGCCGGCCACATACACTTCGGAATTCAGAATCTGAAAGACTGTTCTTTATTTCAATCCAAACTACTTTTAAGTTACAGGTAAGTAATACTAGCCAACTTTATTGATATTTGCAATAAAGAACCGACTATCAGATTCTGAACTTCATACTGTATGACACCGGCCTAAGACTTACGATGAAGATTAAACAAGTAAAGGACACGACACTAGTCACCTACCACCATCGTTTAAAGTAATTTTATTGGAGCTGTTGGAGACAGACGCCACTCTACGCCGTGTAGTGCGCTGTCACACTTCCACAACTGTAATTATATTACTGTTAAGGTTCTATAAAAGCCATATAACAAGATGAATTTCCATACTCACGTCCGTATCCGTCACAAGCCACTCTCTTAAACTTTAAAGCAGCTTATCTTTGAATTCTTTTATTGTTCAGATAAACTCAAAAATACGTGTCTAATATTTTTTATTTATCTGTCAGACGGACTAATTAGATTTTTACTTTTCATACCCTGTCAGCATCTTTTTTATATCAATTAAACTTAGGGGTATAAAATGGTCTCAAATCTTAAAACAAGCAAACGAATACTCAAAAATTTCATAAAAAGAAAGGCGAGTTAAAAGCTTGGTAAGTCAGAAATCAACAAGACTAAAATCTCAAAGTTTTATTAAATATTCACAAAAAAAACAAGTTCAATAAAGCCTTCCTTCATTTTATTAAGCGTTTTAAACTCAACAAATATCGGGAAATTAAAATCCCTGTAGCAGGATTAAAACTTCTTAACTTTTACAAAGGTCTAAGATAAGCTAAGATTTCGCGGTCATTTCACGGCTGTTGTCTGTTTGACAATTTTCTTTTGTTTTATGAGTACAAAGTAATAATCAATGTTCTTTTAAGTTCTTTAAATAATTTGACCTTTAAGTTTGTCGTGTCTGAACTTGTAGACGAAATTAAAATATGGTTACCCCGTGTGTTGATAGAAAAGCTTAGTAGGTAAATGGAGATCATACTATTTATTCTATCTTATATTTTCCCGTCGTTTTTATGTTATGTCAACTTTATATAGACTTATTTTATTTTAGATTTGGTCAACAGAGTAATCGATCAGGCATGCTTAAGACGATTGCATTTAAGAGATATTCATTGTACCAACTCCATACTGTCTGTCGTAAAAAATAAGAATAATGCTCTCCTAACCTATAAATTATATTCTACTATAAAGTAAAATCCTTTTCTGACTCTATATAAATCTATAACCCACTGTAACCAGAACCAGCTTTTTTGAGGAAATACCTTAAAGTTATCCCGCCACCCCTTCCTAATTCAGCCTAGGTTTAACGAATCATAATGTATATACATTTAGTGTACAATCTACTTTTAATATTTTTTTTTGTTTCAGATGGCCCGTCTCCTCTTCATCCTGCCAATCTTGGCAGCGATCTTCCTGCCAGTATACTTCTTGTTCCTACAAAGTCCTCCGCCAGTACCTAATGTAGACTTGACTGAGTGGTGGGGACCCGAGAGCGGCAAAGCGAAACAGGACACCAGTGTTAAGCCGTTCAAAATCAGTTTTGGAGAAACTGTAAGTATGATATTATTTTTCTTTCTATCATAATAAATCGAAAATAATGTTATTTCGAGTAGATTTTAAAGTACAACATTACAGCATAAAATAAATTAAAACAGTATTTTTTTTATAATAACTTTCGTGAGGATGATAAATTCTTAAAAGATATAATAAATACGCGTGAGTAAACCGTTAAATATCTTTTAAATTGAAACAGTGTTAGCGGAAAATACATTTTTTTATCCCACTTCTTGATTCCATTTTAAATGTTTTCGATGAAAATACCAGCCTACTTAATTTCTCATGATGATGACTGTGTCTTGCAGTTTTGTAGTTCGCCGATAGAACTCAACAGAATAAATGTAACCTCCTAAAATAATATGAAGCCAAGAAAACTGTTAAGACCCTTGAAACAATTATCTCTATCATCTTAATCTCAGTAACATCTACAACAGACCTTTCTTTCCTAACAATACAGACCATAAAAGACCTAAAAGACCGTCTTCTACGAACAAGACCATTGACTCCTCCACTAGAAGGCGTCGGCTTTGACTACGGCTTCAACACCAACGAAATCGACAGCTGGTTGAAGTACTGGGCTAATGACTACAAGTTCAAAGAGAGGGAGACATTCCTGAACCAGTTCCCGCAGTTCAAGACTAATATCCAGGGTCTGGATATACATTTTATAAGGGTCACACCTAAGGTAAGATAGATCAAAGTATTTAAGTAAAATTTTTCGTTTTAATATGAGAAGTTGCAATTTTATCTGTCGTATAACCTAATCAGAACATTATCATCTTCCTGTCCTTATCACATTTTACTTGGGTTTGGCGCAACAAGTTTTTTTCTTCCATTCTGCCCTATAAGACGTCACACTATCATTTACTCCTTTTTCATTCATATCATTCCTTATCCAAATCCACTCATCTTTTCTGTGGCCTTCCCCTTCCTCTCCATCTAACAACATTCATACTCATCATCACATATCCTAGTCAGGACGAAGAATAAAAAATCGAATATAAAACTAGCCACCGATGTACGCTTTCTTTTGTCACCTACGAAAACACTATATTTTTTCACATTTAAAATCTGGCTATGCCTAAATGGTAATCAGATCTAGGATATTAGCTCTTCACTTTTTTAATGTAGCCTGAGATCCCAATGCTAGGCAAAGACCTCCCCCATTTTCTTCCAAACCTTTCTATCTTTTGCTATTTCTGGCCACGAGCGCCCCGCAAATGTAAGTAGATCGTCACACCACCTTTGCCAATAGCAATTAAAAAATCAAGTAGATATTTGAGTGAAAAGAAGAACTACTACTACTTACTACCATAAAAAAGGTGCCAAAAATTAATTACTCACTATTTTCTCTCTAGGTTCCTGCAGGAGTCGAAGTAGTTCCACTTCTCCTTCTCCACGGCTGGCCAGGCTCCGTCCGCGAGTTCTACGAGGCCATCCCTCTGCTCACAGCTGTCAGCAAGGACAGGGACTTCGCCTTTGAAGTCATCGCACCCAGTCTGCCCGGCTATGGATTCTCTGACGTAAGTAGATAATAATATCAGGCTTGTTGGTCTAGTGGTTAGTGGCCCTTGACTGTTATACCAGATCAGTTCATCAGTTGTCTAGTGCTCATAATACAAGCTCAGTTTAGTTTGAGACTAGATGGCGTTGTGTGAAAGTCGTGAAATATTTATTTATGTATTTATATTGAATGTGTTAAAGTGCTAGACACTTGAGTGTTTGACCCTTGATAAATCACGTTTTGAAATAACTAGCAACCAAGAACCATTTCTCTTAGTTAGACAAACCCTTTAAAATTGGCATTTCTGCAAGAGTATAAAAATAAATCATTGATTAAATAGACTTTGAGTATTTCAGCCTGGCTATCGCCAACGTCCATACCACGTTGAATACACCGGTTCTCGTCCGATCACCGAAGTTAAGCAACATCGGGCGCGGTTAGTACTTGGATGGGTGACCGCCTGGGAATACCGCGTGTCGTTGGCCTTTTGCTTCTCTACTTTTTTAAATAATTGAAAATTGTTTTACTAGCTTATAATAATATAGGTTATTCCTTTACTTCTTTTTAGGAAATACAATCTTCACTATAAACTGTAGGTACTCTCCGTTTTGTTCAACAGAACATTTTTATTCAATTTACGTTATTTGCAGCCAGCAGTACGCCCAGGTCTCGGAGCGGCTGAGATCGGCATTGTAATGAAGAATCTGATGAACAGGCTGGGATACAAACAGTTCTACCTGCAAGGCGGCGACTGGGGAGCGCTCATTGGAAACTGTATGGTGACCCTGTTCCCTAAGGTATGTTATTGCTTGAACCTTTATCGGCTTTTTGATAGTGCATTTTTATATCTTCAGGTGACTTGAACTGTATAATAGCTGAAATTTTTTTATAAAAAAGAAAAAATAACTGTAAATACTGAAGATATTATATACTAGCAGTTTACAGTTCACTTATAAAGCCTAAAGTATGTATGGCTGATGTAACTTGGCATGAGCCAGAACATAACACTGCATTTTTCTTAGTCATTAGTGAGTTCATCAAGCTGTCTCACAGTTCCAGTCATACCAATGTATATTGGACGTGAAAGAAATTAAATTTCACGGCCAATGTAACTTGACCTGCAAGCTATAGCATTTTGTTTAGTAATCATGTTTTAGAACATAATATATGGCTGCATAGAGTGTGACTTGCGAGATGACGTCAGACAGGAACGTGTGGAAGAAGAAGACATGCTGCGCTGACCCCAAATAATTGAGATAAGGGCAGGGGAATTATAATAGTAATGTTTTACAACTAACCTTATTTTCCAGGATATCCTTGGCTACCACACCAACATGCCCTTAGTGATGTCACAGAAATCCACCCTATTTGAAATCATCGGTTCCGTCTTCCCGTCCCTAGTCTTGGACGACATGAATCTCTATGAGAGAATGTATCCTCTATCGACTAGATTCGCCAACCTGTTGAGAGAGACTGGTTACATGCATATTCAGTCTACCAAGCCTGATACTGTTGGTAAGTTCAAATTCAAATAATTTATTTAATTTAATAGGGTGTTAAAGAGATGTTACAAATATTTATTAGTGCTGCATTATTACCAAAATTTTGCTTAAATGTTAATATGGATTGGAAAGGCGTTTTCTTACGTAGAACACTAGAACCAGCGTTTTTAGGCTAGCATGACATACAATAAACTTTGAGCCGTAATTGCCTTTTATATTATAAGACTCAAGATTAAAATTGATGAACGTTATGTTTTGAATCCTCAAGTTCGTTCATTCATTCGTTCGTAAATCACACGAAACTTACGACACGTAATCAATGTTTGATCTTAGCTATTCGAGCACCAAAAATATTTTCGTATAGGTACTTTAGACTACTAGTTTTAACTATAATTACGCTTCCCAAAGTCCTAAACCACCTTCCCTTCTTCCAGGTGTTGGTCTATCAGACTCTCCAGCGGGTCTCTTAGCATACATCATCGAGAAATTCGCAACCTGGACGCGACCTGACCTCATGTCGAAACCTAACGGTGGATTAGACTCCCGCTTCACCAAGGACCAGCTGATCGACAACCTGATGATGTACTGGACCAACCGCGCCATCACGACCTCTATGAGACTGTACTCCGAGAACTTTAATAAGAGAACCTTGGATATGAAACTTGACGAGTAAGTAAAGGATTTGGAACCTTTAAGCTATAACATTACTAGCTGTTGAAAATTCCCAGAGTCAACCGAGAATCTCAAACAAAGAGACCAGTGTTAATAAAAACTGACATCAGAAAAACTGACATCAGATGTGCTGAAACGTGATGAAATATTATATTCCTGCTATCTTATAGCAGGAATATAATATTTCATCAAACCAGGTCGAGCTTCAAGCTGGTGAATGCTACGGCAAATCCTCTAGGCAACTGCTCAAACAAATCACATTTAAGTCAAAACGAGCTACATGTTTGATTCAAACATTTTCTGGTCTCTCGTTGCCATTGAAATTAAAAAAAATCCCAAAAAAATAATTTAAATTTACATTTTACAAATCCTACTCAATGATTCATTGAAGACACAACTATATATCACACTCGTCAAAAAATATACTTTTTTATTAAGTATTCTAACCAATGATCTTCCTTCCAGAATCCCCACACCAGTGCCAACATGGGGACTACAAACGAAATACGAATTGGGATACCAACCTCCTTCCCTCCTAAAGATAAAGTTCACCAACCTAGTCGGAACCACGGTACTGCACGAGGCAGGCCATTTCGTGGCCCTCGAGCTGCCCGAGGTCTTCACCAATGACGTCATCAAAGCAGTAACAGAGTTCAGGAAGCTACAGAAGAAGAATGTCAAGACTGATTTGTAAATGTTCGGTTTTTGGAAGTTGGGTGAATGTATTAAAGTGATATAATTATTAAAGTGGGGAGTGGAAAGGATAAAGACCTAAATTATTTCCATAAAATAAAATAAAGTTGATCGGGGCTCGCTCGATTTGGGACCTCACAAAACATACGTGTCTAATATTGTTCAATGTCTACCGGTCTTCTTTACTAGCTATACCATTACGGGGACTCTTTTGATTTGTTTGAATAACTGTAAAACTTCAGGGTAAAATGCTTTTTTCGTGTGTCGAACAGACGTTGATTATGATAAGAGTGCATCTTAAAAACATGTCCATTAACTTTTTCTGTATTTATTATGAGATCAATCACAAATAATTATAATTCCTTAAATTGTAATATACCTAGCTCGCTCTAGTATGTACAGTCTGTTTTTATACTGTTATTAAAATACCTCATCTTAAATATTTTCTCTTGTTTTATTTTCGACATAGGAGTAAATAAATAAACCAGCCTATATAATAAAAGTCCCGTAGCTGGGCGCAGGCCTCTTTCCACATAGGAAAGGTTTCAGCATTGATCACCACGTTAGCTAGTCATTCAGAATCCAATATTTAGAATCCAGGTTTTCTCACAATATTTCCCTTCGTCGTTTGTCAGCATTGATACGGCTGTGATAGATTGACCATAAAACTTACAACCAATTACAGAGCTTGTCATGAGATTTGACTGAAAAAAAGGGTTTAGCTTACCTGATCTCAGGACACTACCAAGAAAATGTACCTAATGTACCAATTAGTTATTTTTATACACAAAAGTAAAATTATGACCAAAAAAATAATTAATTCTGTTTTTTCTCCAAACAAGACCTTTCTTCCACAAGTTAAAAAGACAATTGCTCAATAGATAGGTACGCATATTTGATCTAGAGCCAACGTTGTATCAAGAAAGGAAATGACGACGCATTTAATAAAATATCTAGACGTAGTGTGACCGGATTTTTGGCAATTCGTGCTTACATTTTACATTTTTAAACCAAACATGATGATTTTTCAGTTATTATCTCAATAGATTGAATTTAATTACGCTATGTTGAGTAATACTCAATATTACCTGAGAATTGTCTACAAGATAATTGATATATACTCAATCTTATCAGAGAAACTTCCTATATTAGCTGAAAACTAGTATTCAGTCGCAGTCGCCTTATTGCGTGAGACTGGAAGCCGATCCGATCGAGTTACCTTTGGAGAAAGGTAAGGACAAAAATACTAAATAAAGTGATAATAAACAATTATCGGAATTGTCTGAATGGAGTTTCTTCTAATCCAACTGAATCAGTTAGTGTTACTACAGCTTAGTAGTCTAAGCAAATCACTATTCAGACCGTCGAACTGTCAAGTCAAACGTGGTCAGCTCCAATACCGGTACTGAGCAATTTGTGTTTTCAAATTCATGTGCGTTTTACAAAGTAATCACTCGTTAACTTATCTTAAACGTGAGTTTTTCAAGGGTGTGTTACTATGTCAGAGGCGTACTACGTAAATCATGTCCCTGTTGATGAAATGAGGGATAGATTTGCTATAATACTTGCTAATTCTAAACCTGTGAAGATGAGGCATCAGACGCAAGGGATATGTGACAACATCAGCTGAAAAATTGAAGTCCTTATACCACCCAATCAAACTGTACTGGGAGACTTGGTTGAGGAAAAGGCCACTAAAGAGCTCGGAGACCAAGTTATACATTAACCTTACGAAAAGAAAAAGAAGACTAAAGAAAAATATTCTAAACGTTTTACTGTTTCAGATGGTTCGTCTCCTTTATATTTTGCCAGTAGTGGCATTTATTGGTTTCAAAGTATACAACTTATTGAATCCCAGTCCTCTGCCTATACCTGTGCTGGATTTGAACGAGTGGTGGGGTCCTGAGAATGCAAAATTAAAACAGGATACTAGTCTCAGACCTTTCAAAATTAGTTTTGAAGATAATGTAAGTAAACTTTTTTAACTAGTATAGTTTGCAGCACAACGTTGCACCATCTATCTTATTGAAAGTCAATAAACTAGTCAACATCTTTAAATCACCGACACGATTGGACATTTTTACTCTCAAATGTAAAAAAATCTAGTAAAAAAATCATTTACAGCATTGAAAATTTCAGATGGTCAAAGACTTAAAATATCGCCTCAAACACACAAGATCCCTAACTCCGCCACTCGAAGGTGTGGGCTTCGAGTACGGATTCAATACAGGCGTTATCGATCACTATTTGAAGTACTGGGCTGAAGAATATAATTTTAAAGAGAGGGAAAACTTCCTGAACCAGTTCCCACAGTTCAAGACTAATATCCAGGGGCTGGATATACATTTCATTAAGGTCACTCCCAAGGTATGTAAAACCACCATTATCTATCTCACTAATATCATAACAGTAAAAGTTTGTTTGTTTGGATGTTTGTCCGTCAATCACGCTAAAACTACTGAACGGATTTGAATAAACTTTGGTATACAGACAGGGTATGAGCAGACTTGGGTGATAGGGTACTTGCTCTTGAGATGAATCTTTTCTACATAAATAACACTCTCGTGTCACAATGTTCGTTCCCGTACTCTGTCGGTAAGGCTTGACCGATTCTTTTTAAATTTTGTGAGCATATTGAATAGGTCTGAGATTCGGCCAACATCTACTTTTCATCCCCTAACTGTTTTTTTGGACAAACCTTTTTTTTCGCGGAAGTATTACTAATGCATACGAGGTCGCATGCAACAACTAGTAAATCATAATCGTGGGTTGCGAGTAACTCACATAATTATCCCCATCCCATCAGGTCCCAGCTGGAGTGGAAGTGGTTCCCATGCTCCTTCTCCACGGCTGGCCGGGCTCCGTCCGCGAGTTCTATGAGTCCATCCCTCTGCTCACAGCTGTCACCAAAGACAGGGACTTCGCCATTGAGCTCATCGTACCCAGCCTACCTGGATACGGGTTTTCTGATGTAAGTGAAGAATTTTCTAACAGAAGAAAAAGTAATTATTTGATATAAACATTATACGAATACTTAAAAGCTGTGATAGCCTGGTGGTAAGACCATGGGACTGCCAAGTCAAAAGTCTCGAGTTCGTTCCCCACAGGGCGCACCGACTTTTCGAATGTTGTGTGTGGTTTAGAAATAAAATACCACAGCTTCCGTGTTTCGGAAGGCACTTAAAATGTGGGTCCTGCGCCTGAACTCTCCCCGGTCGTCTCGGTTTGCCGTCACATCGGGCCATGAGAGTAAAGGAACACTGAGCGCACCTGTGTTTGCGTACATGTTTGTGCACTATAAGTAATATGTCCTGCGTAGCTGGCTGGTGTCATAGTAACACTAGCCAGCTTATCTAATTTTAATTATAAGAATACTAATACTATTCACAGGCACCAGTAAGACCAGGTCTTGGACCTGCTCAAATAGCAGTCGTGTTTAAGAACCTGATGTCCAGACTTGGCTACAAACGGTACTACATCGAGGGCGGTGATTGGGGTGCCTTTGTGGCCAATTGTATGATTACATTGTTCCCTGAGGTGATTAATTAACATTATTTTTTATAAATTATTATATTTTATCGAAAACTGTACAAACGATATTGATGATACGATTTAATGAACAAACGGGACTTATTCGCGATATGATACGATATTTCTTTTCTCCCGACGTTTCAATCGAGTTGTACCGACCGTGGTCACGGGTGGACTGATGATGACGGGTGGCTGCTCCGTATAAAAGAAATATCGTATCATATCGCGAATAAGTCCCGTTTGTCGTCTAAAATATGTGTACAAGGCGAGAACGTTTGAAATCGTAATTTAATGAAAATCACTAGCTTTTTAGAAAAATCGAGTTATTTATTTATTTATTTATTTATAACAGGCACATCAACAACATAAACACAAACATAAAAATAAACATTGCACAAGTCTTATAACTAGTGTTTACATCAATTACAGACGTGCACAACAATTAAGATAAAAAGTCTTCACAGTATTCACAGATAACTATACACTTTAAGTTTCAGATGAGAATACAGGTAATTATATAAAATATATAAAGAGCAAAGTTTAGCAGAAATAACAAAAATATTCTAAAATAATAAAAAAAAAACAAAAACATTCTTAGAAAAATCAAAAATATTCTAACAAAAACAAAAATATTCTTTAAAAGTAGAAGAGAAAATCAAATACTAAACGTAAACAATTACTTTTCACTACCAAGTATCTTTAGCCTGAGTTGCGCGGGATGGTCGTGAAAGATATCTAAGTCGAGGTTTTTCCAGATGCCATTGTATGTAGACATCAGCCTTGCTATTGGAGAATTTAAGCCTAAGTTGGTTCTATAGCGGGGAATAGAAAAAACTGAACCACATTTTCTTCGAGTATTTACTCTTGGGACGTTAATACCAATACGCTCCAGAAGACCCTGATACGAAGAGGAACCTTTAATGACATTCTGCAAGAGAAGCATGTCGATCATTTGTCTACGGCGTTTCAAGGTAAATATTTTAAAAAATAAAAGCCTGTCGTAGTATGAACACCGACTGCTGATGCCTGGCGCAAGAAACGCGAGGTGCCTTGTAAAAGATCTTTGAATGGACTCTATTCGATCAGAATGAACTACATAGCGTGGGTTCCAGATAACGCTGCCGAACTCAAGCACGCTGCGCACTAGAGCATTAAATAGAGCTATTTTGGAGGCAGAGTGCTTAAAGCCCTTGGTGTTGCGTTTGATGAATCCCATCATTTTAGCAGCTTTCCCGACCATGTTGTCGTATTGCGGGATGAAGCTTAACTTTGAGTCAAGAATTACTCCAAGGTCACGCACTTGTGAAACAAGCTCAATTTTTTCGTGGTTTATGTGAAACCATGTCTCTATTACCTTTCTCTTTCTTGAAAAACGCACGTGTTGACATTTTAAGGCATTCAACATCATTCTATTAGAGCGACACCATTCGTAAATTCTATCTAAGTCAGCTTGAACCAGTTCCATATCCTCTGAGGAGTCAATTTGCCTCGAAAGTTTCATATCGTCAGCGAAAAGGAAGCAGCGACAATGACGAACTTGATGGGTAATGTCATTAATAAATAAAAGAAACAAAATCGGCCCCAAGTGCGATCCTTGCGGCACTCCTGAAGTGGCAATATACGTCTCAGATTCATATCCGCTAAGCACTACAGATTGATGGCGATTTTCTAGATATGATGTAAACCATTTTAGTATTGAATCGCAAATACCAGCTTTAACAGCCTAATTAGGTCACGCGTAAACCATACAGGATGACTGCTTCTCCGAGGCTTGCGTCTAGGAACATGTTCATTAATAATTATGTTGATTTCATCGTAAAATTTTAAGACCATATCGTCGACGTTCCCACAACTATTAAATATTTTCGACCAATCCACACCACTCAGGCTGCAAGAAACTTCGTTATAATCAGCTTTATAAAAATTAAAATCCGATCTAGGTACACAACTTAATCTAGGGACAGGCTTAAGGTCTAACATTACTTGAAGTGGAGGGTGATAAGGATCGATTTTACTAATTTGGTCAGCTTTAGTTACTTTACAATCTATGTTAGTCAATACTAAATCCAATATTTTGTTGTTATGATTGGCAATAGAGTTATGTTGTTGTAATCCCGACACATTTACAAAGTCAGTAAATATAGATATAGAAATTATCTACATTTGATATTTCATCATTGCTAGGAATCATATTCGAAAGGCTACAGTCTTTGGTCCAATTAATCATGCTTAAATTAAAATCACCTATTACACAGATACTGTCAACCAAGTCCATTACCTTATTTACACTGTCTATAAAAGCACTAAGAATATCTGTCTTAATAGGTGGTGGTAGGTAGACTACACAAATTGCAATTTTTGAACGTTTGTTGTTGTGTACGACATCTAGACAGACCCATACGTCCTCACAGTCACTTTCCCACTCATAGGACCTGTAGGATGGAATTGATCGTGACACGGCGACTAAGACTCCGCCTCCATCAGTTTTCGAAGATTGAGATAGATCTCGATCTCTGCGGTAGACTACATATCGACCATCCATGATTTCACCGTCAAGTATATTTGAATTAAGCCAAGTTTCGCTGAACGTAATAATATTGTAGTTACAAAGAAGTAGGTTATTATACACTTCGATAGTCTTCGTACGCATACCTCGTAAATTCTGGTAGTAGATGTCAAGATTATCGAATTTTGTAATTATTTCATGACACCATTCTAAGATAATTTAAATCTATTTAAGTAATGCCAAACTCTCGAAGCCTCGAACGTTTATTGCTTGGCTTGTTTCGTTTTTCTTCGCAAAAATTCTACCATCACGAACTCAGACGAATTTATATTTTAACTCTCTGGCCTTAAGCCTAGTTGCTGCATGTAGGTGTTTATTATGAGGGCTTAAGTGCTCCGACACAAATATTGGTTCCCGTTTACCACCTATGCCGAGATGTTTGGTTGACAGCTTGTCATCGACATGTCCTTTGTTAAATTTAGTTACAGCAGCTAGCAGATTGTCGCGCACCAATCGGCTTCGTAGTTTGAGCACTACTGTTTTCGGGCGATCACTGTCCTTATTTAGTTTAGCGACTCGTGTGACATGTTCTTAATAACATTTAGATCGCAATTTTTCAGGAAGTTCTGGGTTACCATTCGAACACTGCTTTGGTTATGACAACAAAAGCAGTACTATGGGAAGTAGTCGGTTCATTTTGGCCGTGGCCAGCAGAAGATGATGGCATCAGCCGAATCTACCCGCTGTTGAAGAATCTCCCTTACTTACTCCGAGAAACTGGTTATAGTCATATCCAGGCCACTAAACCTGATACTTTAGGTAAGGATTAACAATATCATAGCTACTCGTATTATTTCTTTTCTCAAGAAAGTGTAAGGAATTTTTAAAATTGATTTAAATAAATTACTATTCAGCCCTCTTTCTCTCTCCTAAATTTTTGCGTGCCCGACAGGGTCCATATTGATCTTAATATTTATTTTTACCATCTAATGCTATGAATAATTGAATATTAACTTATCTTACGTATATTACATGCTACTTATTTCAAACGTCATTAAAACCAGTTTAGTCTACGTGTTGCGTCAATTGATAAAAAAAACTCCATCATGTATCTACTATTATAACCTTCGTTTAAGTTCAAACTATGAAATAGAAACCACTAAATTCCACTCTTTCTTTCCAGGCGTGGCTCTTACAGACTCTCCAGCTGGATTCCTAGCATACTTCCTCGAGAAGTTCGCGGGCTGGACTCGATCTGAATTCATCACGGAAACTCACGGAGGTATTGAATTCAAGTTCACCAAGGACCAGCTGATCGATAACCTGATGATGTACTGGACCAGTTCCAGTATCACAACTTCTATGAGGCTGTACGCTGAAGGTTTCACTTCCAAAACCATGGGATTGAGACTTGATGAGTAAGTTTGCATTTTCGCTTTAAGTAATGTAGACTTTACCATTTTAGGGACCCCCCACACTAGCGTCTTTCGAGCGTCGTCGTCGTGCCAGCGTCGGCGCGGCGTCGACATGACGTCGACACCGCGGCGACGCGACGCCAGTGCGGCGTCAGTTCAACGTTTTTTGTGAACAACAACGGCCGCAACGCCAGCGCCGCGCACGCTCGGCGTTCGTTCGGCGGCCAAAGCTGGCGTCGCGTCGCCGCGGCGTCGACGTCGCGTCGACGCCGCGCCGACGCTGGCACGACGACGACGCTCGAAAGACGCTAGTGTGGGGGGTCCCTTAAATTGAATTTATTTTCAATGTGAGATGTATTATAAGTTTAATTTATCTTTTTAAGCCTTTTTGAGCACGTAATATGATTTCATCATCATTCCCCTGACCTTATCCCAATTATTATTTGGGATCGGCGCAGCAAGTTTTCTTCTTCCACACGTTTCTATCTGATATCATCTCGTAAGTAACTTTAACACTCTTTGCAGCCATATCATCTTTCACACAATCCACCTATAGTTTCTTTCACACAATCTATCCATCGTTCCTTTGATCGTCCTCTTCCCCTATATTCATCCACGTTCATATCCACGTAATATGATTTATAATCTTTATTTTCTCAAGAATCCCAACACCAGTTCCCACATGGATCATCATTGGAAAATACGAAATAGCCAACCCACCAGCTGATATTCTGAAGACCAAGTACTCAAACCTGGTGAACATAACCTACGCTGATGATGGAGGGCATTTCTTCGCGTTCGAACTGCCTGAGGTGTTTGCAGAGGACGTGCTAAAGGCTGTGACGGCGTTCAGAAAGCTGCACAAGAATGTGAAGACTGATTTGTAATATTAATCTAAGTTCATCATCATCTTCCTGCCCTTATCCCATTTTACTTGGGGTCGGCGCGACATGTTTTTATTCTAAACATGTTGCTAATGGATTTGGCTATGATTTTATAGTTGGCCGCCTGCCTGACACTAACCCTCTTTGGGAATGCGATTGTTGGTTGTTTACCCGCCACCATTCGGGTGACCCAAGGTGCTTGGTACAGTGCACTATGTCTTAAGGTCCATTAGTCGCCTTTTACGACACCCAGTGGAGGATATGGGGTGGCGCTATTCTTTATATCCGGACACCACACGGATCTTTTATTAATCTTAGTTAGATATATTAATCTAAGTTATGAATCGAAAAAGGGTGATCGATTGAGACAAGTGTACCGTCGTAAGTTTTTGATAAACTCCTTTTTTTTGTGGATTCCTGTACCTACCTACCGAGAGAGCATCCCGAATGACATAAGTATATTTTGAAATGATTTTCTTGTATTTTTATGACATTTTTCGATACGATCACATAATAGAATTTTTAAGTGGTGTTGTAAGTTTTGTTAAATAGCCTTGATTGTAGAATAAATCTGTGGTCTTGTCTACTTTGTAATTATTTTTTTACCATTTCCGCTTCTGAAAGCAAAACAACTTGAAAGTAATCAGAACATTACCTAGTAAAGTATTGTTTTCTACTGAAATAAACTACTAAGACTACATATTGTAGGTTTTTTGCAAAACATCATAATTAGACTATTACTTTTATCTATATTATCTTACCTAATTTCTTATGAGGATAAAGGAAATGATGATGCGGTTTATCGAAATATCCTCTGTATCCAACCTACTTTTTGTCAATTCATCACGTTTTTCACTGAACACGATGACTTTTTCAAAAGTATCTTATGAGATAATACTTTAATTCAGGTTAACATAATCTGATGTATAACATGCAGGGCACAAGACTGTCAAGCTTAAATGGGACCGAAAAAGTTTTTTTTAATTAGTTGAGGCCAGTGCTTCCTATCCGGCTACCTTGAGAAGAAACACCGAAACAAACTCAACGGTCTAAGTCTCTTGCTGCAGGATGAGAGTTACTGCGACCCTGGCTCTCAAAGGGCTCCAGGAGGAACATAAGGTTTTAGTCAGTAAAAGTCTGACACTCCCTTCCGCTGCACCCACAGCTTCTTCTTCTTCCTGCCCTTATCCCATTTCACTTGGTGTCGGCGCAACACGTCTTCTAGACATGTTGCTTAAAGTTTTGGCTATGGTTTTATAGTCGGCCGCCTGCCTGACACTAACCCACTTTGGGAATGCGATTGTTGGTTGTTTACCCGCCACCATTCGGGTGACCCAAGGTGCTTGGTACAGTGCACTGGGTCTTAAGGTCCATTAGCCGCCTTTTACGACACCCAGTGGAGGATGTGGGGTGGTGCTATTCTTTATATCCGGACACCACACGGAATAGCCACCGCTGCACCCACAGCGTGCGGGGTTATTTAATTTTGATGATGTCCAAGAAAAAAAGGGTCTAAGTCTCTTTGAAAGTCCAGACATAATGTGTGTATAATGAGGTAATAATAACACAGCCACACGCTCACTCGCGTGGCGTGCTTACTTCAACGTGTTTTTTATTTATCATTTTGAGGCGAGGAATTTGATGCCGGCTCTTAGATACAGTCTGTTACACAATGCCTTTGATACCGGTCGTGTAACACCAAAACATTGCATAATACATTTTGGTTGTGATAAAAGTGTGTTTACCCATTAAAGTGAGTAATTTTATTATTTTATTAGACTACTAGCTGTTGCCCGCGACTTCGTACGTATTAGTACTTCCACGAAAAAAAGGTTCGTTCAATAAAATCACAAAATTTTTAAAAGAATCAGTCCTACCGTTTCGGTGGAGTACCTACCTACGGTAACTAAAATTATGATACAGGATTTTTTTATATAAGATAATTATATAGATAGAAGATGTGATGTTTGTGTTCTAACCGATGTATTTTGATATTGCTGAGTCATCGTCGTATAAACAAGCGTCTATTATAGATTAAACGCAGCTATTCGTCGTGGTCAAGGTCATGATTAAACTATTACGGTGTTTTGTTATTTTTTCGTCTGACATTGGAATAGAAACAAAACATTTTTGGTTTATAATATATCTAGTTCTAAGTTCAATAAGGGACTCTCTTTTTTATTATTAACGTAATATTAAGTCTTTTTCGAAACGCAAAACCTATTTGACCTTTATTAATCTCATGTGTTTCTATCTTAACTTATAATTAGTAGATTTAAATTCTATATAGGTTCTTATTTGACTGGTTTAATGGCATGTTTATGTATTTACGGATATATTCTTGGTTACTAAACTGACTCCAAAATAATACTAGCAACTTTTTTGTCTTGATAAGTACACCTTTTAGGTAATTGGTCGAGTTAACTAAAACATTGTTAGCGAGAATAAAGTCTAAAGTCAACGTGTTTAAATTATTTTTAGATGTCAATAATTACGGCATTGTTATGACCACAAATCGCACAACTTTTGCCTAACAAAGACAGTTTTTAAAGTAATGATAACGATACTAGCGCCACTGATGCCGGTGTAGATAAGATTGTATTACGTACTACACAATTTTTTTTATCTTTGGGTGAACTGAAATAGGAAAACGGTGAAAGAATTGCTAGGTTGCTCGACGATCTAGCCAGAGCATGCGCGAGGAATCCCTTGACGCTGGCATAGTATGAGAGCGTACCAAATACCAACCCCTATTCATTTTTTCTCGTGGTAAATCATCAAATGACCCCGCCCGTTGTGGGTGCAGCGGGATCCCATATCAGACAATTATTGACGAAAACCCACTATGTTCCTCCTGTGAATGCTAGGATCGCGGCAACTCTTATGAACATCCCGCAGCCTCGGCAGAACTACCAACCCCTTAAGATCAGACTGTTATAGTTGTGGAAGAGAGACGCCGCTCTAAGCCGTGTAGTGCGCTTCCTCGCTTCCACTCTTGCAATATCTCTAAGACGTTTTGATATGACCCCTGGTCTGTCTAAAGTTTTAAGCACGTTATTAATATTAAGTCATGAGTACAATATAATACCGCTTCACCGCTCTTAAAAGTAATAAAAAGAGATTAAAATATTGTACAAACCTCAGTTGGTAACTAACACATATGTGGCATTTTTTTATTCGATGTAATAAATAGATAAATTCCAAGATAACTCAAAGAAGCAAAACACGTAGAAACGTGTTTACCAAAAATAATACTAAAATTCTGCCGTCTTAGCATGACGAACAGATTTTTTGCCGTAGTAAAGGTCCTGATACACTAGAGTACCTAATGTTTTTGCGAATGTTACATTACAGTTAATTTATTGGAGCGTTTTAGCCGTCATTTAGTTGGTCTAGTGGTGCCTTTTACCCTTGGATACGGAACCCTAAAACTAAGTGACATTTTCTCAAAACCGACCCATTTCGTAATTTTTTCGACGACGTTTCTGTAAATCAAATTTTTAATTTATTTATCCCTTTGACTCCAGAAAACATTAGAGTTGCAAGTACGACTGCATCTATATATTTCTGGCATCATAATTGAGGAAAACAGGAGGTTTTCAAGAGAACCAAGATTTATTTTAACATTAACTTTTCCATTTACAAGGTTCGGCGAGTGAAAATACAATTACTATTACCTAGTTGTCAAGTTATTCTTCTTAACATATCTACAAATTACTTAATAGAAATTGTAAAATACATCATAGAGACATTGACATTATACCTGGCAATGTTTAGATATTGTCCGATTCGACGATTTAGAATATATTTTAAAACAGCGATGGTTCAACGGTTCCACTCTAGTCTACTTGCACCTTAAGATTATGATTATTACATAACACGATGATATGTCATTTACTATCTTAAGATAAAACCAGTATGCAGTACTTTACAGTCATTATCATCACAATGTATTGCTCGCGGCTCTGCCCGAGAGGATTTTATTTTTAAACTTTTCTTATACTTCCATAAATATTCAAAAGCAGAATTAGTAAGATCTATCCATTATCTAGTTGTTGTGTAGGTATTAGTCAGACTATTAAATTTTCATTATTTTCTATGTCTAAAAGAATGAAAATCATCGAATTTCATGGATATTATCACAAGGTCTATAAAGTTTCTAACCAGTTGTTCTCTATAGGAAATACACTTTAGAACCACGCAAAGATAGCTAATTTGTTTAAAATTTTGAACATGCCTAAAAGCACATAGGTTTTCTAGTGCTCATTCTAGACCCACGCATGTATTATATTTTACTTATGCAACCAACCAAAATGTCTATTTGTACTATCAGCAACAAAAATCGACAAACAAATGCAGATTCAAGAACTACTAGAATTGTTAAAAAACTACTACAATATTAACATGTATTACTACTGTACTTAGGTATTGTACACATTCGACTGTATTTAATAGCTTTGCTGACTATACAGTCACGAGCAAATACATATAAACACGACCAAACAATTGAAGTGTAAGCCCTAGTGAAATGTTTTATGAAATCGTGAAATTTTCATTTTAATCAAACATTTTATGTTTAGCGTACAATATCAGGAATTCCAAAACAGTTTCAGAAATTTCGCATAAGAAATCTACTGCAACTGTTTGGTCGTGTACATACATGTTTTTTTTCATGACTGTACACTAAATCAAAATTATCATGAATTACGTTCAATGGGTTTTTTATTTATCAATCATTAGGATATTCAACGCTGGCTAGATACGTACGCAGTACATTATACAATGCTTTAGATAGCAGACGTGTAACACCGAAAACATATTTATGAAATAATTTATTAAGACGTGTGTGTGAAACTTTAAATGTAAGTAAATGAAATGTATTGATTTTGAAATATTTGTCCTGTGTCTGGGTGTAATTTATCTATAGTATGCATGTATTTAGAAGTATGTTTGTCAATTGTCTAGTAATCATAATACAAGGTTTGTTTAGTTTGAGACTTGATGGCGATGTGTGAAAGTCGTGGAATAAGTATTTCTTGTTATTATTGATTAATTAATCGGTTGTCTTTTGTTATTAAGTAAGTTTGTCGTTTATGAACAAAGTGTCTCTCGGTTCATTGTGATGTATTTTAGGAAATATCGAGTCAGTGTTGATCTTTGTAGCATATGTTATAGATTTAACAAAGGTATTTTATATGGTTGCCATGGAAACCGGTTAGGTGTTTGATTAGTAGTTAATAGGGATGATGACCTTGTTTTTAATTTCCGTCTTGTAGTTTAATGAAAAGTGTTGGGTATTTTTTATTTCGAATGCATTTTGCGATTGCGTTACGTTACAAACCCTTTTTCCTGAACTTTGAGACATCTTTGACATTTTTTAGTGTTCAGATTGACGCAAAAATACGTGTGTAATATTATTTTATTATCTATCTAATGGATTAATTCTATTTTTAATTTTTATACCCAGTCATCCCTATTCGTTATTTTTTTAGTTGTTCTTTGATAATATGGTATCGAAACTTCGAGAAAATGTATTAACAAATCTATCTGATTGATATTAGTGATTGATTAAATAATAATACATATATAATAAATGTTACGAAGTTTATTGTTTATTATTTAAATGATAATTAATGATTGATTGAGCTCGAAGTCTATTTAACTTCTTACGTTATCATAATATAAGTTTTAAAAATACAATATTAATTTGACCTTGTAGACTCTTAAGAAATCAATGAACTTACGTAGGTACCTAAATAATGATATGAGAAAAAAAAATGTAGCTAGACACGAATAGTTAAAATATATGTATAAAAAACAGCTATTTATCATATTTTTTTAAAGTACCCATTCGTAATTTATGTAGATTTAAATTCCTCACTTGTTTACATTTAACTCGTTTTTTAAGATGTTTAACACATGTTTGGGTTTAAGTACGGATATCTCAAGACAAACACTTATAAAAAATAAGCTAGGCAATTTGTATTCGACATTATACACAAGACAGCAAACTTAACAATTAAAAAAGACTAAGGATTATAATGGTACAGACTATTCAAATTGACGAGCCTGTTGGTCTAGTGGTTAGTGACCCTGACTGCTACAGCGGAGGTCGTAGGTTCGATCCCCACTCAGGAGAAATGTTTGTGTGATGAGGACAATCATTTCGACGGGTCCTACGTAGACTAGTACAAGTGCAAAAACACAACTTTTCAAGAGAGCGGTTTAAAGGTTCAAAAGCTTGTAACTTTGTCGTAAATCAATAAAAACACTTGAAATTTTAGTATGTTATATTTTAATACTTAAGGAATAAGACTGCATTATTGGTTTTTCTTCTTTTTTTATACTTTGGAAAATAGGTTAACTTGCATTGATGTAGCTTGTTTTTTTTACTACGGTAGAACCTGTAAACTGATACAAGTGACCACTTATACCAGTATACAGTGTACTTGCTTATACTTAAAATAAAGGAAATCTGAAGGATTTTACTCTTTAAACATAGTATTTCCGTGTAATTGACCAATATGAGGTTATAATATAAAAAATAATATCTACTTTCATCTACTTTTATCGACTTTTTAACACTTATAACAGTTTACTCAGTACTGGAAAGCTACTTGCAACAGTTTGCTGTATTATTATTAACTGTGAATATTTAAATTAATGTGGCAAGAAGTTAAATAAAAACATCTAAAATACAAAATAACACTTTATTATTAGATAGTAGCATTCTTAATAATGAAAAATAAAATCAGTGGCCTTGCAATCTTAAAAATAATAAAACAAAAAAATGTAATCTTCTTATTTTAAGTAAAAAAAAGGTTTGATTTTTAAAGAGGTTTTCTTACGATAATACCTAATTGTTTTATTTTTTATTTTTAAGACTAGCTTGTCTTGAATTTTATGTCATTATTCTTATAAATAGCATTTCCACTATTTTTTTTTCAGTTACGTTACGTCAGTTACGTCTGTTCAGTTACGTCCACTAGTTTTTGTACGTTGATGTTTCTAATTTATTTCTCCCTTTGCAGATCCGCTAGAAAAGGTATTTTAAAGAAATTAGTATAACCTTTGTGCAACTCTTTTCGAACTATGTGCTTCTATTAAGTGTATAGTTGTGTACATAACTTGGTAAATGTATAAAAAAGTAACACAACCCCTAAAAACAGGGCAATGAGACCTTAAAGTCTAAATCAGATGATGGAAAATTCATTACATTTTTACAACTTGTATTAAATGGTGATTTGTGTAGGACACCCTTCATACGAATGCCTCATCACATCACCACACTCGTCATACTTGTTTAAATATGCATATTATACATTTGAAAATATCCTGCTAATATAGTTAACGCGAAAGTTGCATAAGTATGGATTGGATGTTTGTTACTCTTTGACGCTCAAACGACTTAACCAATTTTGAAGAAATTTCGTATGGACTTAGCTGACAACCTGGATTAAAACCTAGACTTTTTAATCGACTGCGTCAGAGGAGGGCAATGTTTTGCAGTTATAATCGATATTCGTGCGGTCGAAGTTGCGGGCGACCACTAAGTCCTTTATAAGTTTAATTTGAATGTCTTTTGTATTACTATACTTAAGTTTTGATTGAACTTAATTGTTTTTTCAATACTACAACTTTACCAAAATAAACTGGGGTTGCGAATATTGTTAAGTATATTGTTTACCTCTGGAATATTTCTACACCTTTAAAAATGATGTACTTGGGTACATAAAAAAAAATTGTCTCGTCAGTTACCAAGTAGCAAAATTTGGTAACTCCTTACGTTAATTGCTGCAAAAAATGTATTGAAAGTAGTATCGATATTTATTTTATTAGTAAATAGATATTATTATTAAAATAATGTAGGTTACGGCAGATAACAATATCAAGAAAATAAAACAAAGTCACATGTGACTTCGTATACTACTACTTTGTATTCCTACTGATGTAAGTGTAAAATTTATTGAAAGAATAAAATAATAATAAAAAAACAAAAAAACCCGACTGTAAAAAAGCAACCAGTAACCAAACAGGGAAAAACAAACTCTATAATTTAGTGTGAAGAGTATGCAGTACACCGTGCGTCTACATTATATAATTTATACGTAAAAAATTAATGCAGGCGGCTCAAACAAATCTACAAGCAGTACAATCTGTATCTTGCATTAGGTGAACATTAATTAAACCCTTTTGTAGAAATATTAGTACTGTCAACTTAGTAATTTGTTTGTTAATTTTTAACGCATAAATTTATTAAAAATTGACCTCGTGAGCCCTTAATTGTTGTGAATTCTCACCACTACTTACTCAAAGCAAACAAAACTTGTTAAATATGTAAAAAAGTAACACAACCCCTAAAAACAGGGCACGAAATAGTTTTGATACAGAAGAATATGTTAGCAGTTAACGCAGTTATACCAGTGTTAACGTGCTCCCGACTCCGTCGCAGCGCGCATACTGGAGTAAATGGCACTTGCGCGTACGTGACGCGGCGCACGCGACTACCTACACTGGTGCAAGTGACTTACATCAGTGTAGACGGTCGTGTGGCCGAAAATCATGTCACTTATGTTAGTTTACAGGTTTGTATCTCTGAAATTACTGAATAAAATAATATAATTTTTACAGGATATAAAGTTAAGGTAATTTTAAGGCTTTTGGTGCAAAAAAACGTATTTTGGTGTTTTGCTGGTTACACCAGTATACGTAGGACCCGTCGATTTATTCTGTGTCTGGGTGTAATTTATTTGTAATATGTATTTATTTAGAAATATGTAAGTATGTTTATCATTTGTACATAGAATGCTTAACTTGGGACTAGATGCTGTGGTGTGAGTGTTGAGGAATATTTATTTATTTCTTTAAAAACAAGAAGGGAGAAAAAATAATCGTTAACCCTTAATATTATACTTCACAAACAATACTCAATTAGATCTATCTATTTTTGTTGTACTTATCAAGAAAATATCACCTAGTACCCCAGGCCTCTGTATAAGAAACCTAGATGCCAGTTACGTATTATACCAATGTAATTGTAAGTACGTTTCACATAAAGCAAAAAACTGTAATTATATTCGTAAAAAAACAATACAAAGTTTTATTTTAGACGTGTCTCGTAGTTGGTCACATAAACGAGAACGTAATTGACAAGGTTAAAGTGCAAAGTCCACGTGTGTAGTCACTTTGGGGACTACACAACAAATATATTATTATTAGATTACAAGGTTCTGGGTGTCTCCGACTTTACTATGATTTCTTTAAGTATTACTGTATTGCTGTAATACTGCTTTTCTCATTTTTTGTGTCCCATTTGCTGTGGAGAAAAGTGAAATAATTTGTTCCTACTCCTCAGTTTCAGTTTTTTTTCTGATTAATTTCGTTGCGGGTTCCAAGACAGTTAATTATTTCTCGGGGACAAACTGAGCCTAAGTGCTAGGTGGTATTTGATGGTGTCATTGTAGATCCTGGTTTACAGGATACAGTTGCATAAAAGCAAGACTCGCGTTAAAGTTTATGTTTAGCTAATTTATTGCACATTGCAGTTGTGTAAGAGATACTATGCCGCATTGATTTTACATTGCACTACCTTATTTAAAGAGATCATAACACAGGTGCTTAATGCGCAAATTGTAGTGTCAAATCAATGATTAGTAAAACTTGCCGTAGCAAACCTCGCAACCACTGATCACACGATACCAAACAGA
Source organism: Chrysodeixis includens (assembly GCA_941860345.1). Lineage (NCBI taxonomy): Eukaryota > Metazoa > Arthropoda > Insecta > Lepidoptera > Noctuidae > Chrysodeixis > Chrysodeixis includens. The sequence goes on along the minus strand of OW796114.1, from coordinate 9,589,138 downwards.
ATACCTTCTTTTTCGTGGGAAATCATCAAATGACCCCGCCCGCTGTGGGTGCAGCGAAAGGGAGTGTCAGACTTTTACTGAGTAAAACCCACTATGTTCCCCCTCCTTTTGAGTGCCAGGCGAGCGGTAACTCTCCCTAGCATCAATCAGAAATATAGAGTTCTTTGTCTTCTTTTCTACATTCTTCCTTATAAAAAATACCTTTTCTTCCAGATGGCTCGCCTGTTATTCTTAGTGCCAGTACTAGCGATAGTCGCTCTCCCAGTATACTACCTGTTTTTACAAGGACCTCCTCCCTTACCTGACTTTGACTATAACGAGTGGTGGGGGCCGGAGAGCGGCAAAGCGAAACAGGACACCAGTATTAGGCCATTCAAAATCAGTTTTGGAGAAAATGTAAGTTTTTGTTTTGTATCTTTATATTTAATCGAAAACTAAGTCATCTCTTGCCTTTGTGTCAACTAAATGTATCTACTAATAGGTAATTATTCTTTGAGACGTTAAGGGATCGAAACTCTTGGACCGTGGGGCCCAATTGCCAAGTTTCTGTGCTGTCAACTATACACATTATTCTAGAAATTTCTAACTTTGGTTTTTCAATTAAATAATTTAGTTCAGTTTAGATTAATTTGCATGTAAAACCCATTTATTTTTCTGAGTTTCTTTTAGTGAAAAGAAATTCAGAAAAACAATAGCTAATAAGCTATTGTTTTGATACATGTTGTCTATTCCCACACAGAAAAGCATTATTTAAAATATGTCAGTGTCTGTTTGCAAATAATATTATTTTGTAATGTAAAATGTTATTTTTTTTATTTGAATATGTAATTCCTGTCGCTTTACACTGACCTAATGACCTGGCTTTAGAATGGATGAAGCAATATTGATGAAATTTGGTATGGAGTTAGTTGAAATCCTGAATAAATAGAACGTCTTTTAACCAACCGCATCAGAGAGGAGAATGTTTTTGCAGCTATAACCTATAATGCAAATATTACTTAGGTAGATAAGTATTATATAATATTCGGGTTATACAGTTACAGCAAAATTGCTTTAAAAAAAGGCATACTCTTGTTGTAAGCATTTTTTAAAAGCGATTATGGTATCGTAAATGATAACTTGGTATTATTTGATAACATTAAAATTTGGAACCATAACATGAATAAACAAAACTAAAATCTGTTACCTAACATTATGTAATACCTACAACGTTTCCATGAATGTGACTCCACGGATAACCGAATGTTAGGTCAACGCTTTGCACAACGGGTTGTGGGTTCGATCCCCAACGTTGGCTAAGGATTTTATTTCCGCATGTGATTCAAAAGTGTGTAAGGCACAAGAAACCTTCCTCTTAAAACATTTTATCTAAAAAAAAAATGCATGCAAAATCAATTTCCGGACTTAAAAATGACCAGACCCCTGAGTTCGTTTCGAAGTTTCTTCTCAGGGTAGCCAGTTAGGAAATGTCGATTCCAGTAAGCTTATATTTTTAAAATATGACATAAAAGGGAAACGTTTATCCTATTTGTAGAATAAACCATTTCACTTAATTTCATTGCGTAGTTTAATAGATCAAAGCACACAGAGGCGAAGAGACGTGGGAAGCGACTGTATTAATTTTCTATGTAATAATTTCAGAAAATCAAAGACTTGAAGGACCGTCTCAAAAGGACAAGACCTTTAACCCCTCCGTTAGAAGGTGTGGGCTTTGAATATGGCTTCAACACCAACGAAATCAACAGCTGGTTGAAATACTGGGCTGAGGAATACAACTTCAAGGAGAGGGAGACCTTCCTCAACCAGTTCCCGCAGTTCAAGACCAATATCCAGGGTCTGGATATACATTTCATTAGGGTCACACCTAAGGTATGTAGATTTTGAACGATAGTCTCTTTGAATGACATGCATTTTTACTACGCGTTCTTATAGACTCTTATCAATGATGAACCAGGACAACGCATTTATTCACGCCGGTATAACACGTAGATAACACAATAATTAGTGTACAAACTGTAAATAAAACAACTACAACAAGAATAACAGAAAACAAGTAAAAAACACATAGGTGAAATATGCGTCACACCCACGTGAAACAGCCCTCGCTCAGCATAATGCTGAGACCCTATAAGGGATAGAGCCTCAGCGCTGATTTTCAGCGAAAGCCAAAACCGAAACTGAGATCTTCATGTATTGAAGTGGCATGTAGAAGAACGTCATCAAAAAATAAATTAAATACACCTCTTCAGAATCATGTAGGGGAGGTCTAAATGAGAACACTCTTTTTAATTTATTAGAATTTTTAATTAATACCGTAAGAAAAACTGTCTACATAAAAATGGCGTCGTCATGAGAGAAACAATTCGACGAATTCAAACAACAATCCAGAAACCAGTTTTATTCCTATAACTCTCATACAATAAGTATTGCACTTATTTTAGGTCCCAGCTGGAGTACAAGTGGTCCCCATGCTCCTTCTCCACGGCTGGCCAGGCTCCGTCCGCGAGTTCTACGAGTCCATCCCTCTGCTCACAGCTGTCAGCAAAGACAGGGACTTCGCTCTTGAAGTTATCGTACCCAGTCTACCAGGTTATGGATTCTCTGATGTAAGAACTTTTATTTAGTTTATTTTTATCACTGCTTACCTAATTAACTCGAATGCTGAATCCTTAATTGAGGAAGCACAACCCAAGTGTGGTATACATTTGGGTCGTCTTTTGTATAATAATGTATCTTGTGTATCCTTTGTAACGGCCTTGTATTCGCTAAGAAAAAACTTCTTAGCGAATACAAGGCCGTTACAATTTTCCTCTAAATGGCTCACCTATTTGGAGAAGAGATTAATTACCTTAAACTAAAAATCTTTCAAGAAAAAACAAAAATCTTGATGCACCATAAACCTTTATAGCTGCTCGTTTAAGCATAAAACCGTCTCAGAATGTTTAATAATTTGCTTTTTAAAATACTTTATAAGATTTCCAGTTAAGATAATCATCATCATCATCATTCCCCTGCCCTTATCCCAATTATTACTTGAGGTCGGCGCAGTTTGTCTTCAAAATATTTCACATACCTTTCGGTTTTGCTTTTGTTTACAGGCAGCAGTGCGGCCAGGTCTGAGTGCTCCTCACATTGGTATTATAATGAGGAACCTGATGAACAGGCTCGGATACAAGCGGTACTACGTGCAGGGCGGCGACTGGGGCTCTGTCGTCGGTACCAGCCTGGCTACGTTCTTCCCTGAGGTAACTAATGTCTACCACCATAACATAACTATGTTATGATACATTATTGTTTTGTTTAAAAAAGATGCCTCCGCACTAAGGAGTTTAATCCTTGTATCGCGGCTGGTTTCCCAAACATTTAATCCACATGCACACAGACATAGACCCATACATGCAACCTAACTAAACTTTTTTGCATTTCTTTTACTGCTTCCTACACAATAGACCAGCGTTGATATAAACTGCTCTTATGTATTTCTCACGGCTGCCACACAATGCCATCTAGTCTCAAACTAAGCAGAGCTTGTATTATGAGTACTAGACACAAATAATTGTCCTGGTTGAGAATCAAACTCACGACCTCTGGATTAGCAGCCAGGGCCACTAGCCACTTGACCAAATGGCTTAGACTTGTCACTTTCATCCATTGGATCGGTTTGAATCAACGTTACTGATTGTCGAAATATTATTTGACTAGAGATGCTGTATCAGTTTCAAGATGGTGTTTAAATGTTATTTGTTTTATTTTTACACTTTCTTCACCCTCAATTAAAATAGTTTTCTTTCTCATCAATATATTTACCATCCATTACGTATCAAAAAATTGTATCAAGGTATCAGTTTAATCATCAATTACAGTAACTGCTCTTTGCCAGTAATCAAATGACTTCATTGATTTTTCTTTTAATTTCAGGAAGTTCTTGGCTACCATTCCAATATTGCTCTCGTGATGAGTGCCAAAGCTACAATATGGCAGGCCATCGGTTCCGTATTTCCATCATTGATCATGGATGACCTATCTCTGGTCGACCGAATCTATCCGATGTCGAAAACCTTCGCTTTCCAAGTCAGAGAGTCTGGTTACATGCATATTCAAGCGTCTAAACCCGATACTGTGGGTAAGTCTACTCCGTTGATTCAATTATACTGAAACTCTAAACGAATTAATGCGTTTTTTGCATCGAAATTATCAATTTTCTTGAAGAAATGAAATTTGATGAAATACGCATAGGTCTGTATGGAATAATTAAAATAAAAAAGGCGATATTAACGGCAATATACTATTTACAATAATAGGTCAATTTATTTTTGTTCCTAAGTCCACAACTAGTTTGGTTGTAGATTCATCGCTCTATGCCGACGGCCGACGCGTTACTGAACGTTTGGGCTAACTACCTCCGACATAATTGCATCCTTCCAATTATCTTCTAGCTTTCAACAGTTACTATTCTAGACAACAAACAGGTGTACTTGTCACCACGGATCATGAACAGTCCACCCGTGACCACAGTCGGTGCAATTGGGCCGCAACGTCGGTAGAAAATAATTATCGAATTACATCGGGGAAAAAAACCCGTTTCATGTCCAAAATATGACTGTGTACAAGTCACAAAAGTTTTAAAACATTAACTAATCTTTCACAAAACACTTAATACAAAGGCTTATACTTACAACTTGTGTCCTATCATCCAGGTGTTGCCCTCTCCGACTCTCCCGCCGGTCTCCTGGCCTACATTCTCGAGAAGTTCTCGACCTGGACTCGCAGTGACCTGATCTCCAAGCCCAATGGCGGCCTTGACTTCCGCTTCACCAAGGACCAGCTGATCGACAACCTGATGATGTACTGGACCAGCAACAGTATTACCACGTCCGTGAGACTGTATGCTGAGAGCTTTAATATTAAAGTGTTTGGATATCAACTTGATGAGTAAGTTCATTTTAATTATTCTATACTGGTCATATGTTTCGAACTCTTATTACGGCTGGAGTCATTTTTGCATCAAATTTGATTTGTTACAACTGCAAACGACCTCTGGTATAGCAGTCAGAGCCACTAACTACTAGACCAACAGGCCAGTAAAATTACACTTTGATCTTTATTTTTCCAGCCATCTACAAATAGCTTCAATTATGAACAGAGTTCTAACTGATCCTTAGAATATAATACATTCTCATCACCATCATCTTCCTGCTCTTATCCCATTTTACTTGGGGTCGGTGCAACACGTTTTTTTCTTTCATTCTTCCCTATCAGACGTCAAACTATCATTAAAATTTACTCTTGTTTCATTTATATTGTTCCTTATACAAAATCAAAAGGTTTTTATTTCGAGACCTTCTCAGGCACTTTCAAAACGTTACTGACGCTAGTTGCGCATACAATATGTTCTATGATATACCATATATAATATATGATGGTGATATAATAATCCTTCTTTCCACAGCATACCAACACCAGTCCCAACATGGTTCATCCAGGGCAAACACGAGATTGCATACATACCGCCCTTTATCATAAAGCTGAAATACCCCAACATTGTCAACGTGACGGTGGTGGAAGATGGAGGGCATTTCTTCGCGTTCGAACTGCCTGAAGTGTTCTCAGAGGACGTGCTGAAGGCTGTGACGGCGTTCAGAAAGCTGCACAAGAATGTCAAGACTGATTTGTAATTAGTTTTTGTGGGAGAAAATTATTGTTGGGTGATTTGTTTTTTTTTTATGTTGTGAGTTTAAATTGAGGTTTTATTAAAGTTTAAGACAGTTGAGCGTTGTTTTAATTCAAGAATAGTATGAAAAATTACTTAAATTGATATACATAAGTCTGATATTGAATATTTTACCAATAACAGTAAAAGTGCCTAGAAGTTTGAGGGTATTAAATTAAAAAGAAATATAAGGGATCATGTTGAATGGTTATTCAAAATCTCCGTTGAATAGTCAAAGCCCACTATGGCCTACTTCAATTCAATATTATCTATTAACGTTTAAACTATACTTGGGGTATCAAATTTAAAGTCAACTACTATGGAGTCGCAAACAATAAAAAAAAAAAACAAACTCGTTCAAAAAAAATCCACAAAAACACACACCTTTCTAAATCACACCCTAAATACAATAAAATAACGCTTAATCCGAACCTATTGGGCTAATAAAAATCAATCAGCCCTTATCTTACCCTTGGTTGATCCCATAACGTCGGCTCGACGTCGGCCGGTCGCGTGGCGAACACCGGCCCTTTGCCAGCCGCATATGAAGGGCAGATTAGCTGTCAAAAAACCTACTACTGACCATCAAAGTAATACTGTTGCAGTTGTGGAAAAGAGACGACGCTATATGCCGTGTAGTGCGCTGTCCCGCTTTCACTCATGCAAGTTTTGATATACAGGGTGGTTGGTTTTCTCAATGTCGCTTATTTGTCATAATTTGGTATTTTGATATGAATTCTCATAAGCTGATTAGGGTGTGTGACCTTTGAATGTATGGGAACTGTTCTCATATGGATTAAACTGGTGTCATCAAATTGAGATTTTATTGTGTGCGGTGTGTGTGATACTCGGTTTAAAGTATGAATTATTATGCTACTAGCTAAACCACGACTTCGCCCGCGAGAATATCAGTTATAGCTGTAAAAATGTTACCCCACTCTAACACAATCGGTAAAAAAGTTATCTATGTTAATCCACTACCTAGTGTATCAGCTAACTCCATACCAAATTTTAACACAACTGACCCAGCTGTTTGAGCGTGAAAAGAATACTTATCCAGCAGTCACCAGAAAAGTTGACATCGGATAAGTCTATTGATTAAAAACTTATGGTTACATTTTTACGCATAAAGAGTTTGATTAAAACCGTAATATTAAAGGTTACTGGTAACTTAGCTTAGTGCCTGGAAAATATAAAGAAGCACTAATTTACTCTAACTCATAATATTGAGACTGCTACATTCGCCAAAAACCGCTGTAAATTACTTACGTATTTTGCAAAATACGGGCACAACCACTCAATGAAAGGCAAGCCCGAATACTTAAGTATTTTAATTCATACAAGCATCAACAATTCCCTTAGGAAAATCAAAACTGAACTAAATTCTCTTATCAGTCGCCCACATTTTCCCATTAACGCAACTCCACACAAGCCCGTTCTATTTGTAATTGAAGTCTGTGGACACGAGATAGCGCTAAGAACAAATAGACTGGGCGAGGGGATGGAAAAGCAATTTCCATTGTGAAAGGTGGGCGGGGTGACACGCCCCTTTGTAGAAAGAGATGGAATGTGTAGTGAAAGGGATGGCAATGAAATGGCAGGTATGAATTTAGGTAAGTATATTTGGATTTTTTTGAAACATGTCACGTTTTGGTTTTTAAGTATATTGGAATACTATTCGTACAAATACATTTTTATACATCGGAAAATGGTTGTTCGGAGCATTTATATTGAGTATCATTTTACTTAAAAATAATAATTAAAAATTGAAAGAATTACATAAAAGTTACATATTTTAAACTTGTGTTACAGACTAGAGTGACAACTTAATACTAAGACAATACATTTTTTACAGTTATTTTTTAAAACTAGTTTAAAAGTATGACTAAAAATCAAAAGTATCACATAAAATAACTCTAACTCCTAAATATTACATTTTACTACAAACTACTTGATGGAATGCATAATAGAGTATTTTTGCTCCTTACTAAATATTCGAGTTTCATTAAAACTATAAAAATTATAGGTAGGTACATTGTTCATATAAAATATAATGAGAAGGGAAATTAAAAGAAACACTTTAGATGAGTACATTATTGCACAAAAACACTAAACGGAAATAGGCGGACGGAATAAAAATATGTTAAAATCCTACTAATGGATGGATTATTTGTGTGATCAAATTTGATTAACTTTGGTACGGGATTAGCTGACACTATTTTTGTTCTTGTTTTTTTTTGGCATCCGATGGAAATCCTTCATGGACTTCCTTCATTGTGGAAAGGAGACGGAGGGGTGTGCCGGACTCTTACCGGCTAAAACTACCGGAGGGCTTCTCCGTTCCCTATTGCCAGGAACACTTTAAACTACCGCTACCACCGGTTAGCTCACACCCTGGATTAACACATAGGCTACTTAATAACCGACTGCTTCAGACAGTAGTTTTTGCAGCTATAACCGACATTCACGCAGGCGAAATCGTGGGCAATTGCTGAATACTCTTTGAACGCTCTTTAAGCATGAGATCGTACTAATCTTCTCGAAAAATATGTGTGGGATCAATAAAGAATAGTTAAAGTATTACTGATCTTACAAAAGCAAAAAAAAAAGCAACGATAGTGAAAATTTTACAATTATTGCTATTCCAAATTATTTGCTGTCCTTCTCAATCTTCTCCTTACTTGAATGTCCATTATGGATCTTAACATCTTCCTCTTTACCATTCTGTGCTGGTGCTATCATTAGCAGATTATTCCCGTTTCGATCCGCCAAGTTCCTGAACGGGATATTCTGCCGCCATCGCGACGGCGAATAATACTGACTCCTTAAAACCCTAAAGTGGTCCTTTACGAAGTAAAACTCTGTTCTGTTGACCATTGGTCTTTGATAGGTCCTTCTTACTTCTTCATTCTCCTCGTTACCATATCTCTGGTAATCGTTACTCTCGTGGTAGATTTTGGCTCTTGAGCATTCTTCTTCGCCGAAGTATGGTCTTTTAAGGCGCAGTCTCCGGGATTGAGGGCTGAGTGGTGATTCGCATTTGATCGCCAGGCTTGCGGAGTTTTCTTTGTTCATGGAGAGGCCGTGGGTTTTCTGCCATTCTAGGACCTCGCAGAGAAGGCCGATGTATCTGTTGGAGATATTGGTTGTTATTATAATGAATTCTGATGCGAATTATGTTAAAATTAAGAGTTGTCTATTATAAACCATAACAAATCTAAAAGAAACTCTGAAAAGTTGCCAATTATTACTCTAAGGGATATTGAAGCAAACATTTCTTTATTAAAGTGCCCAGACAGAATGAATATCAAACGAAACATTGACTCATTCGACATATTCAAAGATATCAATATGCCTAGACATTGGTACAGTCGTCGAAATCTAACTAACATTAAACTATACAGTGAAAAACAACACACGATCAAACTAGTTCCATGAATTACGTCATTACCTAATAGCCATCCTTAATATCTCATTCTTGGACAGTTTCTTATCAGGCGGGTGTGTGGGCACCAGTCTCCTCAGCTCGGCGAAGGCACCGCTCACGTTCTGCTGGCGCCAGCGCTCGCGGCAGTTCGTGAACAACTTGCGAGGAGGCCGGAGGAGGCACGAGTTTAGAGATGGCAGGTCTTCTGGTAGATTCTGGTTGACAAGGAACTTTATTTAGCTATATGAGAAAAGGCGTAGTAGACTTGCGGTTCTATGTGTGGATTTGTATGAACGAGATGCAGGTTACCAATAGGACATTTTCAGCGTTATAATATATACTTTTTTAATTATTCTAAGACGCTACCGCAAGTCAAAAGTGTCAACGAAATCATCGTGTGGAACCATATGTTTAAATATTGGAATCTAAAATTGCCAATAACGCTGTGAGCTGGCGTAGTGATCAATGCTTAAACCTTTCCAATATGGAAAAAGGCCCAGCAGTGGGACATACGTCCACACGTGTATTAAATTTACCATCAAACATATCTTGAAAGCTCTCACCTGCACATTCCTCCCGTTATGCCTCTCGTCATCACTGTCGGGCAGGCAGAGGTCGTCGCTCAGCATCTCACTGTCCGGCTCCTCGTCAGAGCAAGACTCCACGTCGGATGCCATGGTGTGGGGATACACTGCGGGAATGAAATGGAGGATATTAAATCATGGTTACAATTGAAGGGTTTTAGGAATGATCTGTTTTTTTTTCGTGGGAAATCATCAAATGACCCCAGCCGCTGTGGGCGCAGCGGGAGGGAGTGTCAGACTTTTACTAACTAAAACCCACTATGTTCCTCCAGGAGCCCTTTGAGTGCCGGGCGAGCGGTAACTCTTACGAACATCACGCAATTCCGGCAGATGTTGGATATGCAGATAGAGCGGGACTTCAACTAGCACTATTTATTACTAACTGACTGACTGATGTTCATGGAGTTAAAATGTAACACTCACAACCTCGTGATTTTCTAATGGTACCTAGAATATTTTTCAAAATTGATTTAGTAGTTTCTAAGATTAATTCCAACCACTTCACAAAATTCATCCTACGATAATAAACGATTCACTAACATCGCAGGTTGGGGCATCAACCTATTCGTTTCGACTGGTGATATCGCAGATTATCATCACGTTTTGATAGAAACTAGTGGGATGATACCAAAACAAAAATGCTATTATTTATTATAATTATAATTCGATTACTATCAACAATTATTAAAGGATTCGTCACTCATTTAACCCTTTAGGGGCAGAACCCATTCAACAAAATGATAGGAATACCTACTCAAATGATAAGAATGTTGAAATAGGAAGCAGCTTGGTTGCTATAGAAGTGAATACAACAGCTGCGCCATCGCCAGTACAAAGTGAGCTATTGTTAGCTATCGCCCGGATACACTTATCACAGGAAGTCGCTATAATTAACACGAAAAACAGTCCAGTTATACTGGACTAATTTAATTATAACAGTACGTTGTGTCTGTGTCTTGTTCCTTGAAAAAAAAAATGTTAAACTAAAGTAGGTATTAGGTACCAGCCAGTCACATGATTTTTTTTTGTCTCTAAATACATTTCTGAAAATCGTTTTTTTTTTCGCCTTATATCTCTTCATTATAAATTGAATATTGTACAATTTTAGATATTTTAATTTTTTTCTTTCACTAAGCCTTTTCTTATAGGTAGAGAGAGACCTTTTTTATTCATAATTTTTATACCTTTTGCAAAAATTACTGTATGCAGAAGATTTAACTTATTTATTTTTTACACTTGTCTTATCTTAACTACCATTATAATGAAATCACACACTTTGAAGTTTTGCATTTCTCACGTAAATATCTGAAGGAAATCTTAAAAACCTTTGGACCTTATTCGTTTCATATTTTGATAAAGCCGACAATATTCGTAACAATGATTCAAAAATGATATCCTATTAAAATGGTAGATACCTATGCTGATAATAAGTTTCGTATTAAAACGCCGTATTTCGTATTAAAATTACGCCGCCAATTCTGTTTAATCTAACAATTATACCTAACTCCAATATTATTTTTAACTACTGTTGTAAAACAAAGAAATATCAAGCGCATTAATGGTGTAGGTATTAAATATTCTATAGAATTTCTAATAAAAGATATACCTAAATCACGGAATAACTTCATGAGAGAAGACCCAGTCTTTACAAAAGGCTTAAATTGGGGCACAATTCCAAAACTTTAAAGTCCTTAAGATCTTTTAGAAATGAATTAAGAACGTTTTTATTACCAAAAATGGTTTGATCAAGACTTTAAAATATCAATTTTAAAACCAATATAAGAAAATTAAACATGAATAGTTATTTCAGTAACACATTTATCTCATTCTTCATTTTAATTATTAATTAAGCAACTAAACAAGGATGTAAAAACAAACTTATCACTAACCGTTGCCTTCTGAAGTATTCGTCACGGTTGGCATAAAAACGTTATCACACAAACAAAAATATTATAACAATAATTAACACTTTAATTAAATATAATTATTCAAGTAACTCAAAAGACTGTTACCGGCTCAAAGGTCTGATCGCTACTGACAAAAATCTATAACAACATTTGAAATTCGAAAGGGGGTTGGTAGGGCGGGCTCTGATTGGTTGAAGGGGAGAAGGTATTAACCAATCAGGGCACTTGAGGGCGGGGCAAGGATTTATTTCAATTACTACAGCATTGTAAAATTAATACACGTTATCGCTTCAGTCAAAAGCTTTTTTGCTTTGATGTGGCTGGAAATTGTCATGCAATTTTGTACCTTATGCGTAACGATTTAAAATCCATTATCGTCGTAGAATAGAGAATTAGAAAATCAAACACTAATATGGTCTATTAATTATTAATTAGGGCTTTAAATTAATCCTAGATAAAGGATTAGCTAGCTATTAGACTGACATTTAAATTCTAGAATGTACTACACGTACCTACTAGATAAGTCTTAAACGTAATAAATTGAACAGCTGTTTTTTGCACAGAAATTAACAACTCTCTAACAATAATCAAATATTCTCAAAAAATATATTCACAGGACTAATTGCATTTTATCGTATCAGTCTATCAAAATTAATATTGGTGGTTTAACTTTCTTTTTCGGCACACAACAATGACTTTCCAAAATCTTTTTAGGGTTCAGTACCCAAAGAGTAAAACGGAACCATATTACTAAGCCTCCGCTGTCTGTCTGTCTGTCTCCAGGGTGTATCTCATAAACCGTTATAGCTAGAAAGCTGAAATTTTCACAAATGATGTATTTCCGCTGCCGCTATAACAACAAATACTAAAACTTAAAAAGGGGGGTCTAAAAACAATAAACGAGTTTTTTCGTATTTTTTTCTTCAATATAATTAAAAACGGTAACAGGGAGACGTTTCAAATTTTCGCTGTATATAGATAATAGTACCTACGGAACCCTTCGTGCGCTAGTCCAACTTGCATTTAGCCGGTTTTTTTTCTTACAATGGATGAAACGTCGTGAGGAGACCAATTTTTTAAGGATGATACTTGTACCACGTTATAGGCCCATGGGCGGTTTAAACTCTGATATCAGTTTAAATATTACCTACCTATACGATAACAAGAAGATTGTCTCACAACATATCCAGGCTTTATATTTATAAACGTGTTGTAAATATTTCAAAGAATTAAACATACTATATCTATAAATATACATTGTAACTAAGGCCTATATCTACATAAATTGTTAGCAAAATATCAGTTCTGTAATTGAAATTATCATAATACAGATTTAGATAATATTATTTAAACAATCTCTTAGATAAAACAATGTTTTATCATACTGTAATAAGCACCTTTTATCTTTAATCAAATTATACAATGTTTTAGACTTAAAACCATACCAACCCTTGGCTAAATAGTTTGATGATTTCAGGGCTATTATTTATTTTCATTAAAATTGTGGTGATGGCCTTGGGTTCGATGTATGGATTTGTATGCACGAGGTGCAAGTTTGATCCTCAGCGCAGGCAAGTATGAGTGTGACTTTTTCAAAGTTATAGGTATGTACTTTTTTAATTATTCTAAGACACTTTTGACAAACGGTGAAGGAAAACATCGTAAGGAAACCTGGATTCTAAATATTGGTATCTGAAATCACCAACCGGTAATGAGCTACCGTCGCGTCCCTATATCGGAAGAGGCCTGTGCCCAGCAGTGGGACGTATATAGGCTGGTTTACACTGCTGGTTTATTATTATTTAACTAGCAAAACCAGTGATGACGATATCGCCAGCAAAAATGACAATGAAAATATCATTTTTGATAGTGATATCTATTTCGTGTCCATTTTTGGTGGTTGTATTCGCGTTTTTTGCGTTGCTAATACAGTTAGTTATTGAAGAATACAGAGCCCTTCAGTAGGCTTTTAAAGCAGCAGATAGACTTACGGGAATGTGTTAAAAACTCCTTTCTTCACTCCTTTTTAGTCTCATCATTTTTAATGGTTAGAATCTTATAAAAGAATGAAGATTTCTATTTAAATGTTATCATCGCCTGTTCTTTTTGAGAATGTATGACGATGGTAACGAGATTTTTCTCGAAACGTGCAAATTTATTTCTGCACTAAAAGATGTCTGTTTTAAACCTTATATCTGTATGAAACTTCTAGTCTTTAAGTCTAGTCTAGGACTAGTATAATACTTAGGTAGACAAAATGCAAAAATGTGCTTAATTCTCAAAACCTAATTATTTATGATTGTGTCTTCATGCATTCTGCATGTAGGCAGAATCTCGGAATGATAAAATCTAGCGTAGTTATGTCCCGTCAGTTATGTATTCTCTAGCACATAAATGAATCATGATAGCTTAGGAATAAAATACTATTTCAATCTATAAGTATTTATAACTATTATTTTAAAAATTAATCAAATTATGAATCCATACAGAAGACTACATCAATCCGTTCTCAATGTAAACATAGACATTTTCATTTTTTTATTCCAACTAGGCAGAGACCTCTTAGACTCTTTGTAAGTCAACTTTCACCACCTTATCTTTTAAAATACTTGAAAAACCACACCCAACTAAACACGACCTAAAATAAAAATAAAAACAAGTCACGTTTGTAAAGAAAGGTCCTAAGTCCAAGTTATTATGTCTAGTTCTAGTTTAATCTAGTTATTTGCTGAGTTACATAAACATTATTATAATTTGCTTATCAGAGTTCAATATTTGAAATTGTTAATTCGTCAAGATTTTATTGTTTTATAATTTTGAATAGGTACTTTAATAAGTACAAATTCAACAATTCCTTACGCTTCGTAAATAATATCAAAACTATTCAAATATTATTTCTAGAAAAAAAGATGAATACTTTTAAAATCAAATTTGTAAAAAAAGTACAAAAAAAGGAAATACTTTCATTTCCTACTTCAGAACTTTTATATGTCACGGCCAAAAACGCAAAGGTATTTATCATTCAGCCAGGTCAACGAACCAAATGAAAATACAACAAACAAAGCAACACCCATTGACACAATAACTCAAACGTGTTCGCCTCATGGTTAGAAAAAAAAAACAAAATCATTAGCTAAACACTGTGGCTAAACTATTTATAATCTTTTAAACGATAATACGAACGCGCGGCGATAATGCTCCTTAGTATAAAACTAGACGTTGGCGGGAAAGGACGCATCGTTTTTTTTTAATCGCCATTAAAATTACGAGGGCGTATAATAAAATCATTGTTCTTTTTTTAAACGAATTAAGACTTACCCGCCATTTTTAATGTTTTTGTTCATTTTGAAACGAAAATAGACAGTGTTAATTTGTTTTTTTGATACTTAAGTGTGTATAAAATATTAGTGTATGTAAATTGTGACATTTTCGAGCGATTTCAGTTCAAGAATAAGAGGTGAGGTGATTTTTGTTTGCTCAGCCGGCATTTGTTGACAAAATTGGTTTACGGTTTTTGGGTATTATGATTGTGATAGGATATTTGAAATGGTTAAATGAATTTTAATCTTGAGTTTTGTAAATAGACTTGAAATTAATTTGATTTAAATCAGACTTTGTTTTAGTATACAGTAAAATTTCACTTTTGTCGTTGTCTTAAATTACGAAACTTTAGAAAATACAAGTTCTTTTAAAACAATGATCTGGAAGTAATTTCTTTAAATTATGTTTAATACAGCTTTGTTTTGTGATAACCAGACCATATACTTTTTATTTAAACAGTAGGCGTTTTATTTAAATTAAAACGTATTATTGAACTCGGAAGCATGCAATAAAGCCATGCTTACAACTTCCTATAAAGTTAAAAAGGGAAATGTCACAAATATATATAACTTATTGTCGTTTACCAAACATAGATAATATAAGTTAACTTAAACAAATATTTGTCTCGGACACAATATTTGAACCAACAATATCACATTAACAATAATAATTCAAATAATAATTTATCTTCATCAAAACAACAAAATTACAATTAGTTTCAAGACCACATATAAAACTAAAAAAAATCGTTCATTTTCACTCCGTATTAAAAATGCTAGTAAGAATAATGTTCCGCAAAGCCAATAAATTTACAATGTTTTGGTTTGATAATAAAAACATGTGTTTTTAAACTCACGCCAACATTTGTTATTTAGTGTTTTAATGTTTTCCTTGTTCTGTGCGTGTATTATATTATTGTTATACAATTGTCAAAGTATCTAGTAAGTAGTAAAGCACATAAAACGGATCGAATAAAGACATTTTCGTGATGAAAAAAGTTTTTGCCTGTTACACGAAACAAAGTAATAATTTGAGGTATATTTTATGCAAACAAGCGCATCAACCCGAAATCATTTTTTACACTTTTTCGCTATTACCCCTTAAAACACTATTCAATAGGTTTTGCACATAGCCAAAGATCTGAAGGAAATAAAACATAAGAATTGTCACCTACCCACATTCTCGTAAAAGTAGGCGAGGTGTAGCAGTTATTCCTTAGTAGGTGAACCTTTTTTATATTAATAGCCCCACGAATAATCGAAACGGTTGACTAAAACCATTTTGTGCTTTCTTCTCAATCTGCTCAATGATATACAAAAAACTAATTTTCATTCAAAAACACTATTAATACATTTGTTTGTTTTCATAAAACCAGGAAACGTTTTAACTAAATACTTAAATATGTAAAACTCATTAGTCAAATTATCTATATTTTTCTGCCACAAAACAATGGGATAACTAAGTAGTCTAAATGCATTAATTTCGTATTACTTAACCGTAATTACAGTTAATAACGATTTACTATTGTAATTTATGTTATTCGCCTATAAGTGTATGAAAACCTTAGAAATACGCGTGGCATCGTAATGTATGAAGTAGCTACAAATAGGTCTAATAATATTTTTTAATATTGACTGTCAAGTAATAAAATATGTATCGTTTTAGGTCAACGGTGACCCCCATAGCGTTGAAAGGTTTAAAGACATCGTAAAGAAACTAGTAGTTAGACATTACATAACAAAATTTCAATAGATAGTAGGTAGTAAAATAGTATTACTTAATCAAAGGCCTAAAGAGCCTACCATCTCTTAAAGTAATACTGTCGTATTTGTAGAAGCGAGACAGCGCGCTACACGGCATAGAGCGGCATCTCTCTTCCACCACTACACTAACAATTTGCAACAGTCTTACTTTGAGAGTTGGTTAAAGACACCCTGGCAGAAACTATACTAGATTAAAACGTCCTCAAATATTATATTTGTAGCTACTTTACACCGTAAAGCTGTGACGCAACGACTTTTCGAATGTTGTGTGCGATTTAGAAGTAAATATTACAGCTTCCGTGTTTCGGAAGGCATGTAAAAATGTGCGTCCTGCACCTGATCTCTCTCCAGTCGTCGGATTGCCGTCCCATCGGGCTATGAGAATAAAGAAACAGAGAATGCACCTGTTTATGCACACGCTTGTGCACTATAATTTGTCCTGCGTAGCTGACTGGTGTCATGGTAACACTAGCCGCCGTAGCCGAAATCGGTCAGGAGACATTATTATTATTACACCTTAAAGTAACAGTTAACATTACACTTCATCGACTTAAACTTAGTCACGTTTACTCAAACGTGATTCAATCTAAAGTCGGCTAATAGGCTTTAAAACTTAAATAGGTATTTTCAAAACTATTTCGCGACACATAACGTCCTTGAGTATCTAAGTAGTTGTTTGAATAACAAACAAGCCGGTATTTTATAGTAAGCGATGTTTGTATTTTAATTAAGCTATTAACAAGCTATTTTAAATTCCAAACGAGTTATATGAGTGATGTTTTGTAAACTTTGATACGAAGCTATTGTTATGAACTGTGTAGTTATATAATAAGTTAATTTGTTTTGATAGTAACTAATTGCCTATAGTTTGTTGTTGTGGGTGACTCAAAAGTGTCTAAATAATTATTATTTTAATGTCAATTTCGATCACTAGATATCTCATCTTGGTTTAGCAGGGTATATTATCCTGCAGATGGTAACCGGAACTGTTCTTAAAAAAACGCTTAGATATCTACTGATAATTTAGGTTTTATCTGCTTTGTATTGCTTATTGCAATATATTTTTAATTTCTACTCAGTCACAATACAGCCAAAGAATTTAACTATGACTAATTGCATTTTATGCAAATAAATCATGATAAAATAATAAGAACTGAGGTAGATCGATCACATGAATCATATTCTTCAGATGGTTCTATTGTTATCAATGATTACGAAATTATCAGGTATGAGTTCATGCTACTAAAGGTAGCCGCGTAGCGTGTTAATTTTTAAGAGAAACCTCCCTCCCCCCTTCCACCAATGAATAGAAATGATCAGCCGATGATAAAGATGAAAAAAACTGATATTTGATAAAAAGTAATATGAAAGCTAGGCACAGAAATAGGCTTTAACTTGTTACCAAGTTCTGTTTAATCATATTGTATTTTTCAATTTAAAAAGATTTTCAGTGTATTCCATACAAAAAAAAATGTAATAATTTTGTTAGCTTTTCTATAACAGGTTTAAACATCCTAAAAGTACGATACCAGCTACACTTTCTATGGATAACATACACGTGTGGAAAGTAAAGCATTTCTTTACAACACATGCAATCCATCAAACTGATAGAAAAATATCAAACGCATTGACTTCATCAAGATTGAGCAACGCTACTGTCTATGTTGACATATTGATAATATATCTTTAATGTTACAACTCTAATAAGGTGTATTTCATTAAACATACACAACTATCTCTAGAGATATCACTGGTATGCATAAGTGTCTACTAACAGTACTCATTCAAGTACGTTCTAAAATGCTTATTTGACTGTATTCGACCACTTATTTCGATTTAATATGGCTGTACGTTTTTACCAGCTATTTGATTGGCTTGCTTCCTTGTAAGACTAAGCATTGAATATTCGTAATCTGACAACAGATTGATCGGCTTTTTAGAAAACCGAGATTAGTATTGTGATGCTAGATTAATCGGAAATCTTTACAATTTTTCCCAAAACTTTAATTTCTGAAAGGCTACTGAATTTTATCTGATGCTTAAATTACTGATCATAGCCAAGATTAGTTGAATACATGTATTAATCATAACGCTGGACAAAATAATGTGTGTGACTGTGTATGTGTGTACTGTGAAATAATGATTACTTTTCTTTAATAATATTCAGCATCATCTACATCATCATCTCTCCTTATCCCTTTTTACTTGGGGTCGGCGCAACACATTTTTTTCTTCCATTCTCCCCTATCAGACGTCATACTATTATTATTCCTCTCTCATTCATATCATTCCTTATACGTAGTACAATCCAATCTATCTTTTTTCTTGCCTTTCCTTTAATAATATTGTTTTTCGAATTAACCTAACAAAGAATACTTTAAAAACAAAATGGACAGAAAAAAACATCAGCACTTCCAGTTATAACTGCTACAGTATAAGTATTATTCCTTCGAACCTCAGTTGTATTTGGACCAAAATTAAACAAATCGTTGACCCTCCACGATAATGGTATCTAAAAGAGGGTCATGTTTTGTTAAGATATGCAAGCTAAGTAGTTATGTTACTGCTAGTATGTTATTTTCCTGGATATATTTAAATATTGCCTAGTGATTCAAAAACAAAACATTAATGCTTATTTTTTATCATTCTGTTACCATAATAAACATTAATGGTGATTTTTCGACCGTTTTTTGTCCATGCGGGGAATCCGCATGGACACCCTCTTTGGGGTAGTGTCAGAGTCTTACTGACTAAACTTGACTGAACTGGCTAATCTATCGTACAACGACGCTCTATTGGTCAATCCAATCAGTTGCAATTCATCTCGCAGAATTTATTTCTATTCATCGATCTTGGTGCTGTACTAATTCCTTCCAATTCGCAAGAAATACATCCTACTCGTCCCGCCATCTTCGTTACGGTCTGCCGCGGCCCCGCCTTCAAATTTCGGGTACCAATGTTGAATGAAACTGTCCAACCCTCGATTGGGTTACGACAGATACGTCCAGCCCAGTACCATTTTAGTTTGGCAGCCATTTTCGCAACGTGAAAATAAAATATAGGTAAAACTTCCACGTTTTTCTTTCACAAGGGATTAAGAAAACTTATGTTTTTAAACCCCCAAGCAGTAGGTATATACTTTTCAACGTAGCGGTTTTTTGGCGGTTAGTGCCTGTAAAGTAACCATACATTAGTCCTACTAAAATTATAAACGCGAAAGTTTGAGTACGGATCTAGACAGTTGTATGTTTGTTACTCTTGCACGCTTAATCGGCTGGATCAATGTTGTATTGAGTTAGCTAAAGCTCTAGGTTAATACATCGGCTACGTTTTAAACGACTACAACAGAGGGGTAATGTTTTTGCCCCTAAAACCGACATTCGCGCGAGTTAAGTCGCAGGCAACAGCTTGTCTCTAATAACGCAGTCCATGCACGAGTAGTACAAATTTCTTTGGGTTTGCAAATGCGTTGCATGGACACTGCGTTGTTTACAAAAGGCCTTGGCTGCATCAGTGTCATGTTTATTGACATATTCATTAATAATTCTAAAAAAAGGATTTACATCATACTTATAGAGATCTAAGGAGCTAAGTCATTGTACTTTTTCCATTGTATTAATCGCCTCATTCTTCAAGCCAGATATCAGTAGATAATACACTGATAGTGTAAATATATAGTACTGTACTTAAACTGGTATCTTTCTGTCATCTTTGTTTTATAACAATATCCATGTTTTATCCTTATCTATCGGTAGCGACAGTGTGTCTGACTGTTGCTGGTGCTTTTTCTTTGATGGTTCTCGATTTATTTTAACACATTCTTATACAAGTTTTGTATTATAAATATGATGGACTTGTGGTTCATTGATCGGATACGTTAGCACATTTAATCAGACATGTAGGGAGTTCATAGCGGTTTTTTAACCTGAAAAAGTCATCATAGATTTTTCCCGTTCTAAGAAATTTGAGATATATAACCAGCTCGAATCACTGAAACTTTTTTTTACGAACCATCCATACTAGAGTAATCTTAGAGATCCTAAGTAACATTTCGCACATCCCTTGTTGAAATGTATCCCAAATAAATTTGAAGTTTTTGCAACATTATCTAAGCCCTCAGGTCTCGTGACTTGTCGAAAAACACAATAGAGTTTCTATAGATTGTATTGTAATAACTATCGTGAGATGCATCATAAGTATATTATCGGTCGGATCTGAAACTAGTTGGGATATCCTGATAACTATGCGTGTACCTTACAAAGTTTGTAAAAATATTACTTACTACTACGACTAAATATTACTACGACTACGGGGAAAGGTCAAGAGAAAACTACGAGTAGTAATCAATATCAGATTTAGCTTCCTGATTCACGCACAACACGTTTTTATCATACAGTACACCATAACGTATCAGCTAAGGGCTGTGCGTAGTACGTTTGTCTGACTATCCTAATCAGTACGAAAGTTAATAAACTGAGTTTATCTACTGTGCGTATGTTATCGGTTATGTGACGTCCCTTACAATTACTAACTCGCATAGTGATAGATTGAGTTAGAAAATAGAGGTGGGTATGGTGGTATTCTTTCTTATTGATTTTTGAACCAGTGCTTGTAGAAATTATAATCTGTTATTCCTTTTACAGTAATGAGTTATGGGGTAAATATTTTAATTTTGGCTAATAGAGTAAATAAATGTTAATCGTGATTTACTTATTACGATTTAGTCATTCGACTACAAAAAAGTATTATTAAATATTAATGATAATTATTATTCTTTAAGGTAATTAAAAGTTAAAGTTTTTTCTTAAGTTAATCTTTGGTCAAACTTTTGGCTTTAGATTTGTGGGTTAACAGGTGATGAACCACTTCTTCAACTTTAACACCGAGACTTACGAGCATTTTACGATTACATGTTAATTACCGTATACCACAGTGAGTGTACGTGCGTTGTGAAATCGAGTGTCTAAGGCTGACCGCACATTACAGTCAAGATTGTTTTAAGACAGACTATTGCTATACAAAACATATATTATGAAGGTGCGCCCACTTCAATTAAAATGTCTCATAGACAGAATTGTCCAAATAGCACCATACGTCTGACTAACGTTTGTCGGCTACCCTTTTTTATTTATGCGGGCGCGCACATCAACGACAAAACAGTCTAGTCAACGCAGGTATAAGGCAGACTTGTCTATGTGAGGAAAGTCTGTCTTAAAACTGTCGTGACTCCAATGTGCGGTCAGCCTTAGTGTGTGCCATTTATTACAAGACTTAGACACTTTACAGACAACATATGTATGACCCACATTGATGCTGCCACATATAACTCATCACAGAAATCTAAATAAACAGGTACGATTTCTGTGTAACTCATCCTATGATTCTTGAGAGTAGGTACTCATTCTTACAAACTACTTTTAATAGTAGCACGATACGATAGACCTGTGTGTAGACACTTGTAGATAAACAACACGTAACTTTCTAGGTTATCTGCTATCACGAGACGTCCACGACAGTGTTGCTTATTATAACATAATTTGTAAACGTCTAGCAATCAGGGCTATTGTCCTCAAGTTAGATATATTTCAGTTTATTGATTGTAGATGCGCAATGCGTATATTTTATAACGAAGTAAGGTGCAGTATATTTCTCAACATTTCCACAACGTTATCTAGTCTCAAATTAGGTATACGAGAGTAACTTGTGTTGTAAGTACTAGACAATTGAAAAACATACATAATCTATAAAATGTATGTTTTTCGGAATATATTTCGAAAAACATACATTTCTAGATTACACCCAGACACAAATCAAATAATCGTGTTCATCATACAAAGAATTGTTTTGGGTGGGGATCGAACCCACGACCTCCGGTATAGCAATCAGGGCCACTAACCAATATACCAATAGACCCGTCTATTATAGTTCATGATTAAGTAAAATTTTCATCTCTTGATTAAAATTATATTTGACGACTAAATGTTATTTTGCTGTTAATTGTTGTTAATTTTAATGCACAGAAATGAAGTTAGGTAAATATGAGAAAGTCTTCTGAAATGAAACCCTGGCTACATTTAACTACGTGACCAAAAATTACCTCGAAATGGATTGTTTTAACAGTTTTATCATAACAACACAAAACGTACAGTCAAAACATATCTCTAGTTAGGTAACTGTACAAAGGTCAAGTATACTATAAACAAACGCGGCTTTAATAGTTATCAGTAGATAACAGAACAATTGGCTTCCAGGGGTCAATATAACAACGCCTAACTGGTATTATTCTTACTAATTTAACCAGAGATAGTCAGTCAATCGTTATATACGAGTTTTTCTGAAGTAAAATTAATGAATTTTACTTCAGAAAAACTCGTCCATACATGATTTTTGTAATAGTTTTCGTTCTTGAACTTGGCTTGTCACACTGCCGTGTGTCTAAACTATATTGTCAAAATTTGGATTTGCTGCCGGTAGAATTCGAAAGTTAGATAAATTTTATCTATTGTCAAATCTACACAGCAGAGCTATGACAAATTTTCCAATTACACAGTTTTACGTAAAGTTAGAAAACTTTTCAGAAAAAACTTTCTATGATCTCGCTCTTTTTATTACAATAATTTCTACTACGTAAACATTTGTGTAATACTTTGAATACCGTTTGTGTGTAAAAAATATCATAATTCAAAGACCTAATAATACAGATTAAGTATTTAAAAAAAATAATAATAATAAATAATCTAAAATGATCTTCAAAATATGTAAAAGATATTCTCTTTACGGCCTTGTAAAGTTTGAATAGAAAGTGATTATGTTGTAAATGACGTAGATAATTAATGAGTACTTATCTCGAGGATTTTGTTTACTATAAATTAATTAATTATTTTATTATCTTTGCCTGCAGGTTCGAGTAGGAGTTGTGGAGTAATGTAACTATAGCAATCATGGATCCTCAAGAATTAGTCCCTTTAGAATGTGAGTATCAGATTTATTTGCAATGTATATGAATATGTCTTACTAACTACTTATGAAGTTGTCCTATGGGATAGTATTGCTGAATAAGACAAGTGTTTGTTTAAATAAGGCCTTTTTTATTATATCAAATAAACGAAATACATAAAAGGGAAGAAATAGATCTTTGCCCAGCTGTGAGATCTTGTGCTCTAGACTTGCAAAAACAATATCTTACAAAACTTTCAGAAGAAAAATCGGACAAATAATTAGTCAGTTCACTTGAATTTTGTTTTTATTTTTGTACGTTATACACAACATTACCTAATTTATGTTTCTACCAGCTGGTCTTCGGCTCCCCCGAAGATCAGTGGCGAACAAGAACTGCTACCTGGCGCCGCGCACATGCTACACAGCGCCACTGAAGCTGTGCCGGCTGCTCGCGCTGGTGATGGTGCTACCCAGCATGTTCATCATGATACCGCTTTACATGAGGTACGT
Source organism: Chrysodeixis includens (assembly GCA_941860345.1). Taxonomy (NCBI): domain Eukaryota; kingdom Metazoa; phylum Arthropoda; class Insecta; order Lepidoptera; family Noctuidae; genus Chrysodeixis; species Chrysodeixis includens. The sequence goes on along the minus strand of OW796114.1, from coordinate 9,564,977 downwards.
ACACTATGTATAATAAATAAATCAATCAAAAGGTTTCAAATTCGCATTCCGAAAGAGGGTTAGTGTCAGGCAGGCGGCCGACTATAAAACCATAGCCAAATCCATTAGCAACATGTTTAGAAAAAAAACATGTTGCGCCGACCCCAAGTAAAATGGGATAACGGCAGGAAGATGATGATGAGGCTACAATGTAGCACTTTTCGAACGTCAAAATTAGGACATTATAGACAGCACCCTTATCCCCCCCTTCACCGCTTCCTGTGCTTTCGCTACGGGAGAAGAAACGGCGCAACAAACTCCCCAGCAGCATCCATTTATTTCGAGTAGGCCTTCTCAGGCACTTTCAAAACGTTACTGACTCTAGTTGCGCGGTTCCAAAATGTCATTCTTATGGAGACGAACCGGCAAGAAACTCCATAAGTTACTCTTTCTAAATATTTTGGGACAACATCCACACACGGCCATCTGATCCCACGCTAAGCAGAGCTTGTGTTATGGTAACCAGACAGCTGATAGACATACTTATATGTCGCAGATTCAAACGGATTAGAATCCACGTGTTGATAATTTCCGTCCGCCATCTAAATATTTCTCAGTCAGTGCGCACACCCGGCGCCGGTGAAGTCTCCGGAGCAAGAGAGTCAGCTCCATCGACATTCACACTACTGACAGATTGAACTGACATACAGACCAACTTATTTTTAAACTGTCACCGTCAAACATCAACATGAAGGTCAGAATGCTAACGATATTTAGCCTTTTTGCAACTTGAAAAATAAATAATTAACCATTCTCCGACACGGCCATTCTGACAAATCAACGCGCTCTCGCGTTGTCCGTTGATATTATAGATACTATACTCAAGTTATTCTGATTACCCCGCAAAGCGTGGAAGCTTTCAGCATAAGGACCTTAATAACACCTTAGCTTAGTAAGCTTACGAAGCGTAGAAACTTCCAGCAGTCACACTGGATCAAGTAGCAAGCTTTCAATCTATGTCGTAGACAAAGCGTACAAATTTTAAGCAAACACTAGTTATACCAAAGCGTAAAAGCTTTCATCTTGTTTCGGACAAAGCGTACCAGCTTTCATCTTACTTTCAGTCAAAGCGTGAGAGCTTTCAGACAAAGCGTAGGAGCTTTCAGTCAAATTCTCAGACAAAGCGTAGGAACTTTCAGTAAAATTTTCAGACAAAGCGTAGGAGCTTTCAGCCGAATTCTCAGACAAAGCGTAGGAGCTTTCAGTCACAGTGTAATATCAAGTTTCCATACATTACAATCCATTTGTTGGTTTCGGTTGTATACACAATCATTTTAAAAACAAAAATGTTCTTCCTATTACCTGCAATAGTAAAATAATTCGTAATTCTTATAACACTTCAATCGATGCTAATTTGCACGCACCAATAAAAACAACTTCGACTACATTACAATATTAAACTCAAGCATTATTCTTTGTACCATCTAAACATTCAGACAGGCCTAGCAAACTATCTAGTCTATCATCTGTCATGAAAGACTTCGTAAACATCCAACTAGATATTTACGAAGTCCCTTACGACTCAAATTCGCGTCAAGATCAGAAGTTAGGAAATTAAATCTTGGGGAACTTTTATTGTAGCCGATCAACAACTAGAGTGGCGGTTTACCGATCCTCTTTAACCTCGCCAATAATAATTGACTTCCAAGATTTGTTCTCGTGATTTTCAATAATGGTAAAACAATTGATCAGCACTGACCTCATGAAATCCATTGAGCATTCACTACACAAGCTCTGAAACTCCCGTCCGGTAAAAGAGGCGCCTTGTTCAGATTCAATTCGTTTGGCTGCACCAAAAATGTGAAAGAAACATCCAAAGGCCTCATAGGCTGAAGTCAACTGCACCCAAATGACAAAATTTCGCAAAAGCGCCCATAATAACCATGATACACTTCTTTGTCATCCTCCCGCCGGTCATCCTGCCACCAGTGTCAACATGAATAGTGTTTTACCAGAAGGGCCTTTATTTACTTTGCATGGTAAACAATGGTCTACGCAGGCTCCAACAGATGAGGTCATATCAGGAAACCAGAAATGGTCCCCTACTTTAGACAAGGTCTTATCCCAGCCCAAGCGTTTCAGTTCGACATGAAATCCTTGAATTATCTGTAATTACCGGGAACTATTGTTCCACTAAAGCCCCACCATTCATCTGAAAGTTTTTTTTTTTTTTTTTTAAAGTTAATTATCTTTACAAGTATACGGCGCTCCAACACCAGCATCAATCACTTCGCTTTCAATGGTCAGTAATGCGCTTTATTTCGAGATATAACCTCTACTCGGCCTGCAACCATTAATTGTTTAAATGAGAAACATTTACCAGTATACTATTGACTAGGCTCTTTCTAAAATAATCTACGTATGGAATCCATTCACCCTTTCGATATTCTATTTCGAAATCAAAAGTTTGCATATACGCCCACCATCGGTGAACGCAGGGTAACAATTCACGTTTATGACGCGATGCCTTCAAGGCATCACAGTCTGTGATGACTTTAAAATGACGATAATACTTCAGGGCCTTAAAAACGGCTAGAGTCTATAGCTCGTAGCTGTGATATCTGCTTTCCGCATCGGTTGGTCACTGACTGAAATAACTTTCAGTTGTACATCATCCTTTTGAAATAACACCGCGCTATATCCAATCGAACTCACGTCGGTGTGGAGTTCGATTGGTTTACTAAAGTCAAAGATAGTCAACACGGGTGCAGAAGCCACATATCCAACCACAGCAGAATGAGCCAATGTATGCTCGGCAGTCCATACCCATTATCATCATTTTTAGTAAGTGCGTACAAGGGTGCCATGATAGATGAGAAGTTAGGTACAAATTTTCTGAAATACCCAGCAAGACTATTAAATTGCCGTAGTTCTTTTACGCATGTAGGTAAAGGAGAGTTAGCCAAAGCTTTTATTTTGTTAGGATTTGGTTTTATAGAATTGACACTAATGACATAGCCCATATATTCTACTGAAGATTTAAGGAAAGTGCACTTTTTCCAATAAAATGTAAAACCTGCCATTGACAGAGCCGACGCGCTCCAAATTCTAAAAGGTTTTTTTTTTGAAATAACCAAAACATCATCAGCAATTTTGTCTTTTAGCCCTTTGAGAGCATTATTTATTGCTCTTTAGTTAACAGAAGGTGCATTTGAGAGACCAAAAGGCATTTTCAAAAATTTACAAACGTCATCTTGGGTATTTTATCAACTCTGACCATACCTGAGTATCCGTAATACCAGAAATGACAACTTAAATCTGGTTGGGCTCGTTCCAGCCAGTTTCCTGTCGATCTACCAGCGCCAACTTGTTCGTAAAATACTCGACGTAGGTACGTTGCTGCTAGATCGCTCTTGTACTCCGCCATGTCACAGAAAGGTCGTGAAACCTTTTTGTTGCTATAATCTGCCGTGAAAGCCGCTCCTGTAATTCTTTGCAACTTTTACATAAAGGATACGTACGCACCGCAGTTATAGGTAAACTGACACTCGTCTGGATGAGTGGTGGTAGAAATATTTCACTCGCTTTCAGTATTCTACGTAAACCAGTACTCGTGGAAGGTTGTAGGTCAGAATTCTGAAAACCTGCTAACATATTTTGGAAGAATGTCGCCCATGCTTCCGGTGTGGAGGCACATGGTTGACTTTCTTCGGTTACCTTAGCTAAATCCGCCATATTTTTTTACACTGAAGATTAGGACGTAAAATATTCTTCTGTAGCTGGCATCGCAGTAGGCTCGTAGGATGCCCCTTGGGGTAATCCCACCGCTGCTGTCGCAGATTCAAACGGATTAGAATCCACGTGTTGATAATTTCCGTCCGCCATCTAAATATTTCTCAGTCAGTGCGCACACCCGGCGCCGGTGAAGTCTCCGGAGCAAGAGAGTCAGCTCCATCGACATTCACACTACTGACAGATTGAACTGACATACAGACCAACTTATTTTTAAACTGTCACCGTCAAACATCAACATGAAGGTCAGAATGCTAACGATATTTAGCCTTTTTGCAACTTGAAAAATAAATAATTAACCATTCTCCGACATATATATTTCTAAATACTTACATAATAT